>VDFB02058242.1:654353344-654766880 GCA_007258455.2 Sequoia sempervirens | reverse complement strand
TAGTTTTGTTTACGTTTCTGACTTTCCTATGTTCTTTGTTGCTTAACATTTAGATTTGCATTCTAGATTTAGTATTGCATGCATGTTTGCTTCTAATATTCTTTGTTGTCTATAGTGCAATTTTCTATGGCGTTACATTTGGTGAACTCGACGTGAAGACACCATCTTCGCAGATCCGTAGATCTTTTATTTTTTGGTTTTTGCAGATTTTTCGTACGGAATGATGCATTTGAAGTTTCCTGAACCACAATTGATTTCCTGAACCGCATCTGATAGAGGAAATGACGCATCTGTATTTTCCTGAACCGCAATTGATTTCCTGAGCCACAACTGACGAAGAAATGACGCATCTGACTGGTAACGAAACGACACAATTGACTGGTAAAATTTTATTTCTGTTTCCTGGAAATCTAAAATTTTCAATTGATTTTTGTGTTACTGATATTTGATTTTCAGCATGTGGTCATTTGGAGTTAACAAGCTTTTGCAGGATGATTGACGAAGACAATATTGAAAATTACTAATTAGTTTTTCTGGAGGACGCTTGTCTAAGACCCTAGTTAAATTTTGAAATAGATTGCTTGGTAGCATAGCAAATCTTTCGTTTGGTTAAAATTAACAAGTGTTTACTGTGTTTGGTGCGAAAGCACAAGTTGGTCACCCTTACGACTTGGTACATCGAAGTATCCTCTCCCCTTGCACATCCGTGCGATCCTGGGTGTAAGAGAAACGGTTACCAACTCTAGAACTTGGGCCTGTTCTGGTGGGAAAAAGTACTCACCCTAGGACAACTTAGACTCGGTAGCACCCTGAACCCGAGGGACTTCCAGCCGGTATATTTTGGGAAACCCCAAGAATCATGAGTGTGGTTCAGATGAGATGAATCTGAAAGGGGACTCGCGCCATATGGATCACACCCCACGAATGGAATGCCTGTACTAAATACCTTTTGTTTTAGAGACCAACCTATTTGTGGCCGTTGCTTGGTATAGTGCAGGGTACAGTATCATGCCCGAAGATACTCACTACTAATCCCCTTGAGTAGAGATAGCAGTCCTTGGGAGGTCATTGCCCAAAGAATTCAGAATTGGTGTGCTTGAAAGACGTTAATGAGCCATGGAGGGGAGCCAATGCCACCAAATTCCTAAGCTATCCGCTCTCGAGAAGGAAAGGTGTTCATCACCAATCCGGGGTATTTTGGTGGGCTATACCAAGTATACAAACCTTAGGCTTTTGGCCTATTAGGATATGCTTGTCTGTTGTCACTTTAAACATTCTTGGAGTCCAAAATCAAAACTGAAAACACTTTGTCTTACGATTGTCTTTGATTGTCAGAATTTGATCACAGAAAAGTGAGTCAGTTTAAATTTCATGTCACTGAAAATTCACAGAGTCACAACTGTTCACCAGAAACTCGCATCTAATTTTTAGAGTCGCATCTGTTAAATTTTGAGTCACATCTGTTAATTTTTGAGTTGCATTTGTCATTATTAGTCGCATCTGTAAGATTAGGGACGCATCTGTTAGTTTGGCTTGCGTTTGCTTTGGAACACCGCATGCGTTATATTCTGAGTCGTATCTATCAGTAAGAGTCTCATTTGGTAAATTTTGAGTCGCATCTGTCAGTTTTGATTGCAATTGTTAATTTTGGACCACATCTGTTAAATCCTGAGACGCATCTGTGTGATTATCAGAAAACCAGAATTCAAAGTCACTGTCCAGTCAACATGTTTGCACCAGTTTCAGTTGTCTTCACACAAACAGTCCTTGAACAGAAACTTAAAACGATTTGCTCAATTTTGTATCCTTTAGGGTCATTTAGTCATTACCATAGTTGTCTTCATTTATAGTTTGGATTTATCTTAGGGTACATATTACCTTGCATTAGACTTCTAGAAAGGTCACTTTTACCAACTTTAGGATTAGTCCACCATCTATACTCTAGAAAAGTCATAGTGTCAACAAAATTTGTCATTGAACCTAGTCTTATCATTTTATACTTTGTCCTATAGAGAGTCCTCCTAGCTCATCAGTCTAGTTAGGAAACTCAGCCTGTATTTGATCTTCGTCCTACATTGGTTCCTTGACTTAACTAAATTGACACCTTGGTTTGACTTTAGGCAGTTGGTCCCTTCATCTTGGGTTCATATAATTGATCACTTTAGGGTATTGCTTAGACTTTTGCATCTTTAGAGTCTAGACTAGTGTCATCCTAGGAAATCCCTTATTTTGCATATGAAAATCCCAAAAACATAGACTAGAGTCATACTATTCATAGATATAGTCTTGCATATCCCGCATATTGAGCTTGTCTTACATGGTTGAAACTAGGTCTAAGAGAAGAGAGAGAGAAAATATGTCAAACCCAAACGAATTCATCAATCCATTTTCTTCAAGACCTCATAAGACTCTATTAGAAAAAATCACCACTAGAAACACTCAAGGATATATTGCAGTAGAGGACATAGAGGCTGCCGCACAGGACCCTGAATTTTCCTCTTTCGTAGATGAGTACCTAGCAAATGATCGACAACGATATTTAGCCAAATTGCTAGCTGAAGGTGCTACCTTACCTCAAAGATTTGACATTAGCACCTTACAAACTCAACCTACACAAGGGACAAACACAATGACTGCTAGTACTACTATACCTCAGGTAAGCACAACTATGCCATCTAGCACATCTACACAGAGTACGACAATCCATATGTCTCCATTTGGTATGTCTAGCATGACATCAGGATTTAATTTCACTGTAGGGGCATCATCATCCACTCCCTTTGGTCCTCTTGTTGGGAGTAAAAGACCTAAAATGTCAGCCCATACATCTTATGTCAGTGTCACAAGTGCATAATCAACAACCGTACCTACTGCTAGTATCACAGGTACCTTACCACAATCGATGGCCATACCTAGTGCTCAAATCACTAGTACTATACCAAAGATTACACAAACAGGAGGCATTTCCTCCTTCCAATATGGCAATCAACATCCACTCTTCCAGACTAGCAGTCAGAATCCACTTACATCGATTCTGAATCAGAATCCCTTTTCACAGATTAGTAGTCAGAATCCGTCTACATAGATTCCAAGTCAAAACCAATTCACATCGATCCTGAATTAGAATCCTTTTTCATAGAGTGGTACTTGGAATCTATTTACACAGAACCCAGGTCAACATCAATTTATGCAGATACTAGACCATAACACATTTACCAACATTCCAAATCCAAATCCACCTCAGATGCCAACGGTCAATCGAAACCCATCACGAGACTTTGGATTTCAGAACACATACACGGATCCGCATAATCCTCCTAGCACATCTTTGACCCAAGTTGATGTCCTACAAACAAATATGCATGCATTACAAATGCAAATGGATAACATGTCGGTGTCAACTAAGAAATCATTTTCAACAAAGGACATATGCCCATTCCCCTTCGATAGATCATTGTACATGACACCTTTCCCTCACGAATATGTCATACCGAATCTTCCTAAGTACAATGGAAAACAAAATCAAGTAGAACATATCAGGGAATTTTCTACCATATGCATAGATGTCTCTTATGACCCCATGTATCTTATGAGGCTATTTCCAAGAAGTCTTGTAGGAATTGCACTAGAATGGTTTTCAGGTCTAGATTCTGGCATTAGATCTTGAGGTGAACTAGTTGAGAAATTTGTGGAGGAATTCTCCTTCAACATTGACCATGAGATAAATATAGCAGCCTTGTGCCACACAACGCAAGATGAAGGGGAAACATTCATTGCTTTCTTCCAGAGATGGAGAACTATTGCTAGTAGGTGTCCTATTGAAATACCCGAAAAACAAAAGGTTACAATGTTTCAGGAAAACCTTCATCCAAAACTCAGGAGTAACTTAAGGGTACATTGTTGCACATATTTTTCGGAACTAGTGGAAAAAGGGGTGATAATAGAGAAGGATCTCATTGAAAAGGGTGAACTAAAGACAACAACATCCAATCGAAACCTGATCATACAAAACACCCCCATGGATAGAAACAAATTTTGGTCTCGCAACAAAAATGTCACCAATGATGGGGTGGTTGATGCTAAAACACTACAAGCAAGACCCCTCCTCACATTACAAGGACCTCATACTTTTGCAAACACGCTTAATGCTGTCAATCAACCTCCCAACATGGTCCAAAACACTCAACGTCCACCGCAAAGGAGATTTCAGAAACGTGAGTTCACTCCCTTAGGAGAACCCATTGAGTCAACAACTGTTACAACATAACCTCATACAGCTGCAGGAACCAAGACAATATGATCTAGGACAGTTTAAACTAGCTTGGTGGGATGACAATTCCTTTTGTGAATATCATAGGACTAAGGGACATAACCTACAAAACTATCGACAACTGAAGAATATCATATAAGATCTTGTTGAAAGGAGAATTATTGAAGTTAGTGAACAAAAACAAAAGACATCGAATACTAATGATCAAGTCTTTTCAGACCCACTACATGACCATGGGAAAGGAACTATCCCCAGTTCAAGTACTAAGACCAATATGTCAGCCAACTATGTGAGTATCAAACATGATTATGATAGTGGAAAAATCATTCATTGCCTTTGCACTGCTGATGAAAATATCAATACCATCACTATCAATGCTAATCCTGAGTTTGCAGTCAATACTCGTCGTACTAAGTTCACTATCCAGGGCCCTCCATCACAACAAACACCACAACCTTCCAAGTTACAATATAACCTACTTGACCAGTTGGGGGAGACCCCAACCCAAATTTCAATCTTGGAATTGTTGCGTATTTCCCTTGAGCATCGATCCATCCTCGATAAGGATTTACAGAACACCACGGTCCCTACTGACCTTGATGTCAATTGTTTCTAGGAAATGGTGGGCTACTTGACCAATAATCACCATGCCACATTTTCTAAACAAGACTATGCAACAGAAAAGACAAACCACAATGACCCTTTACATCTAGAAGTCCTTGTTGACGACACCAAAGTTAGATGAGTTTTGGTAGACGGAGGAGCAGGGTTAAATCTATGCACTTTAAAACTAATTAAGGCATTAGGTATTTCAGAGGCATGTGTAGACACCACCGAGAGTATTGTAATTAAGGCTTATGATGATGAAGAACGAAAATCAAAGGGGGTGGTAACACTTCCTATCAGAATTGGTCCTGCGGTAATGGAGACAAAGTTCCAGGTCTTGGATCTCACCCTCCCTTATAACCTTCTCCTAGGTAGACCATGGATTCATGCCATGAAGGCGGTCCCTTCCACGTATCATCAGTGTCTTAAATTCCCTTACAATGGCACCGAAATAACTATAGATGGTGATCTCGATCCTTTCCAGTATTGCACCAATCTAAAGGAGATCCCTCAACTCCAAGTGCCAGTAAACCATGAGGCCTCATCATCCAATCCATCTTCTTATGTTGACCCATCCACCCTCACTTGAGCATCTATTTCACCCCCACTTCCTACCACTCCTAGGGTCGAGATCCAAGACAAGGGTTGTGGAGAGTATTACATGAAGACTTCTTATTGTGTTAGTCATTTGGTTCCTCCTAAGTCATATGGTTTACCTACAATAGGTAGGGTATAGTCTATGATCACTATACATGTTTCCCCCACAACAACTTTCACTAAATGGGGTGAATTAAGCAAAGAGGCTGTAGATGCAGAAGATGTCACTTCCTGGCTGTATAAGGAAGAAAATCAAGAACCCCTTTTACTTGCTCATATTCCTACAAGTCTATATGGAAAGGGTTTCAAAATCATGCAAAGCAAAGGATATGATGGACAAAGTGGTTTAGGCTTAAACCAAGATGGCAGAATTGAACCAATATTTGTTTCTCAGTGGCCAAAAGGAGTAGGGCTAGGGTTTCAACCGATTCAGATTAGCATTCCTAGTACTTCATTACCCTTACTTGAGGAAGTACGTGCTTCAGAAGATATTAAGACATCTCATGAACTAGTGGACCAATATCATTGTAACTCCCCCGACTCTAATGATTATGAGTGGGATTCCTTATCCTTTATTTCTTCCATGGACCTTGACAAATTATTTGGAGAACTTGACTTGATGTTAAGTTCCACACCTAATCCCTTAAATTCCTATCCACGAAAGAAAATGACAAAAGAGGAATGGTTTAAACACTACTATTGGGAATCATTTGATCCTACCTCTTGGCAACCTGAGCCACCTATTTCTGATAGTCAAACCCTGGTGTTAGGCCCACCTATTCACCCACCTAGACCCAAACCTAAGAGCAAAGAGGACCTCGTACAAGACTTTTGTAACCACATGAATAATTCAATCTTTACCTTGACCCCATTAGACTTTGATAACTCTGACGATGACATGCCCTTAGTTTATCCCCAACTCATTGATTGGGATTGACAAGACGCACCCATCTTAGACACTTTTGAGAATGACGAAGCAATTGCTGAGTTCCTGGGATTACGAGAAGGCATACCTAACGGGGATCATAAGGCTGGTTTAACCATTGAATTGGATAACAAAGCATATTTTGGGGAATCTATTCAACCCTCCAGTTGCAGAAATGAGAAAAAGAATAAACAAAATAAAAAAGATGAGTCTCTAGGTGAAAACCGAAAGGCACCTTTAGACAATGAAAAAGTAAAAAGAAAGGATGCATCCAAAGGTGAAAACCTCTCTAAGGCACCTAAGGATGGAGGTTTGAACATTCTCCCCATTGCACAGGAAAAGTCACCCATGCTTGTTGAAGAAACCGTAGAGGTCAACATAGGCACAAAAGAGAATCCTCGACTGGTTTATTTGGCAGCGTCATTGACAACAAAAGAGAAATCAGAGTTCCACGACTTCTTTGCACAGAGACAGATAAATTTTGCTTGGTCATATGCTGACATGCCGGGGTTAGATCCTAAACTTGTTCTACATCATTTTCCCTTACAACCAGATGCCAAACTAGTGAAACAAAAGTTGAGAAAAATGCATCCACAAATTGCTTTATTAGTCAAGGCAGAACTCAAGAAACTGTTAGATGTTGGTTTTATAAGATCAATTGACTATGCCGATTGGATCTCCAATCTTGTACCAGTCACTAAACCAACTGGGGGCATCCGCATCTGCACTGATTTTAGAGATATCAACAAAGCTTGTCGTAAGGATGACTTCCCTTTGCCTAACATAGACATGATAGTTGACATGACAGTAGGGTATGAGATGTTGTCCCTTATGGATGGATTTTTAGGATATAACCAGATTAGAATTGCACCTAAAGATCAACATAAGACAACTTTTACTTGTCCTTGGGGAACGTATTGCTGGAATCGTATGCCCTTTGGGCTCAAGAATGTAGGAGCAACCTATCAACATGCCATGACTACTATCTTTCATGATCTAGTACACACTTGTATGGAGGATTATGTCGATGACCTTATTGTAAAATCCAAAACAAGGGCAGAGCATCTATAGGTTTTGGACAAGATATTTCAGAGGCTGGAAAAGTATAAAGTGAGACTCAATCCAAAGAAATGTGTGTTTGGAGTCAAGTCAAGAAAGCTGTTAGGTTTTATCATTTCTAGACGAGGCATTGAAGTGGATCCTGCTAAGGTGAAAGCAATTATGGACATGCCTCCACCCACTAATCTCAGTCAACTAAGAACACTACAGGGAAGGTTGCAATCTATCATAAGATTTATAGTGCAGCTATCAGACAAGACACATCCTTTTCAACATCTACTTAAGAAAGGTGTACCCTTTGCATGGACAGCTAAATGTGAAGAAGCTTTTCAACTGATTAAAGAATATTTACTCACACCACCCGTCTTAATGCCACTTGTTGAATGAAGACCATTGATTCTTTATATTACAGCAACCTATTCATCACTCAGAGCATTGCTTGCACAGAATGATGATGAAGGTCATGAAAGGGCGGTTTATTATATCAGCCAGACTTTGGTAGGTTATGAGCTCAACTATAGTAACATTGAACGTGCCTGTCTTGCAATAGTATTTTCTACCCAAAAATTGAGGCACTACATGCTAAACCATCAAACAATGTTGATTGCTAAAATAGACCCTCTGAAATATCTTCTCAGCAAGGAGCCATTAACAAGGCGATTAGCCAAATGGGTTATGATACTTAGTGAGTATGATATCCAGTATGTAGAAAGAAAAGCTATTAAAGGACAGGTCATTGCTGATCAATTAGCTAACACACCCATATAGGCAGATCACCCACTAGTTGCAGATTTTCCTGATGAGTTCATATTCACACTTGACACGAACATAATATGGAAACTCTACTTTGATGGCTCACATACAAATCATGGTTCAGGGGCTGGTATATTGTTTATCACACCACAGGGTGATTCCATCTCCAAGTCATTTAGGATTGCATTTCCATGCACTAACAAAATGGCAGAGTATGAAGCTCTAGTGACAAGGTTACGTATGGCAGTCAAGTGGAAAATTAAGAAATTACAAGTATCTGGGGATTCTCAACTAGTAATCAGATAGGTAAATGATGATTATGAGACTAAGGATGAGAAGCTTGCTCCATATAAGTGCATGGCTGATAGCTTTAAAGAGTACTTTGACATAGTTGAATTTCATCAAATACCTCGTGTCTTAAACAGGGCAGTAGATGCTATGGCTACTATTGCATCATTTCTTGACATTCCTAACAATGTGCCTAAGTTTGAGTTCTTGGTCGAATAGCTTTTGGTCCCAGCCTATGATATCCCAGATTTTGAAATCGTGTGTGATATTGTTGGTCCCGATTCCCCATGGTACAAAGAAATCTATGATTACCTTCATGCCGAAGTCATACCCATTGGCCTATCCAATAACCAATGTAGGACATTCCTCCGCAAGTCAGCCAAATACACCATCGTCGGAGATACCCTATATAGACGTGCCTTAGATAATACCCTACTGAGATGTCTTGATTCTACCGAAGCACAAGCAACCTTGCGTGGGGTGCATGAGGGTATATGTGGTTCCCATTCTAGCGGTCCTACCTTAGCCAAAAAGATTATGAGACTGGGTTATTATTGGCCTACTATGGAAAAAGACTCATATGTCTTTGTAACAAAATGCCGCCAATGCCAAGTTCATGTAGATTTGATACATGCCTTGGCACAGGAGCTCTGTCCTATCATGTCACCATGGCCCTTTGCCCAATGGGGACTCGACCTCATAGGTAAGATCCACCCCACATCATCTAATGGACACAAGTTCATTATCACTACCACTGAGTACTTTACGAAGTGGATTGAAGCCATTCCTATGACATACATTACAGGCACACAGATTTCTAGATTTATCCTAAACTATATCATCTGTTAGTATGGTGTCCCTCAGTCCATAATCATGGATAATGGCCGCCCATTCAAGAACCAAGAAGTCTGTCATCTATGCAATGAATTTCATATCCAACATCACTTTTCCACTCCATACTACCCACAAGGTAACGGCCAAGCGGAGGCATCTAACAAGACCATCATTAGAATCCTCAAGAAGACTGTCAATGATGCTGGTCATGACTGGCATTTACAGCTTAACCCTGCCTTATGGGCTTATCATACAAGTATCTGTACTCCCACTGGTGCTACCCCATATTCACTTGTTTTTGGGTCTAAAGCCATTTTTCCTATTGAAGTTGAGATTCCTTCCCTAAGGGTATCCCTGAAAGGCCACATTGATGATGAAGAGTACCAAGTGTCGAGACTCCTTGAGCTAGAATTTCTAGATGAGCGTAGACAGAAGGCACTAGACCATCTTCAAGCATATTATAATCATCTTTGTTGTAGCTATAACAGGAGGGTCTTGAACAAAAACTTTGACATTGGTGACCTAGTTTTAATGGAGAGCCCAAAGAATCAAGCAGAAAGAGACAAACCAGGAAAGTTTGAACCTAATTGGTTAGGACCTTATATTGTCATAGAAGCTTTTGGATCAGGAGCATACCAACTCTCTACTCTTGAAGGGGAACCATTGTCCTCACCAATCAATAATATGCATCTAAAGAAGTTCTATGCATAGCTTCTGGGAGCCTTGGTCTTAATTAGCAAAAATATAAAAAAATTAGAAAATCACAAAAAAATTGTTATCAAGGTGAAAACCTGGAAAATAGGTGTCTTGATAACACCAAAAAAATTAGATAATCTAGAAAATAGTAACAACAAATCATTCGTCCAATGGTGAAAATTGCTTTGGTGGTGCTTTGGATAGGTACCATGGTGAAAACCTAGCAAACAGGCGCCATGTGTACTCAACTATGCTCCTTTATCTACTATTATTCTAATCTACCTTGTACATAATCCCTATTATTGTATATAGTCCTTACCCCTATACATAGTCCACTTCCCTGTACATAGTCCTTATCATTGTACATAGTCCACTACCCCTGTATATAGTATCTACCCCTGTACATAGTCCACTACCCTGTACATAGTCCTTATCATTATACATAGTCCACTACCTTGTATATAGTATCTACCCTTGTACATAATCCATGACCCTGTACATATCCCTTATCCTTCTTGTCCATCATTTGTATATACCATTCATAATAAGTGGTAGTATTTCCCATAACTTGGAATGATTGACATCAAGCGAATTTCATATCCCCCATTTTACCCTATTCGTAATCAATTGATCTTGTACTCAACTGGGGGTAAACACTTAACATGTGTCATATTGGTTCTTACATTGGCTATGTTAAAGACGTAAAACCATGGAAAATCCACAAGAACATCACAAAATGACCTGAGAAACACAAAAAACATCGAAAATTTTTACAAATGACAAAAAAAATCACAACATTTCAAAAATCCAAAAAAATAGAGTTAGAGTCAGTCGCACTTGTCAGTCTTTGTCGTTTGTCGAACTACATTGCCTCTGCGACTAGACATAGGCAAGGCCATCTGCCGATGTGCCCCCGAGGCATTAGGTCAGTCCATTTAGGTTTGTCTATATAAATTCATGAGTCAATCCATATGTCTATATGACAAGGTCATTGGTTGTGTCGAACTACGAGGTCTTTGTGTGTACAATGTAGGCAAGGCCATCAATCGATGAGCCCCCGAGGCCACACTAGGTCAGTCCATTAGGGTTCATCGCATTCATTTTCACACACGTATTCTATTTGTAGTCAGTCTTGTCGGTCAAGTCAAGTCAAACTATGAGGTCTTTGCATGTACAACATAGGCAAGGCCATCAATCGACGAGTCCCCAAGGCCACACTAGGTCAGTCCTTTAGGGTTTGTCGTCACACACAGTCAATTGTCAATGCATCATATCAAGTCATGCATCAATCTGGTGAACAAGTCAACAATTTCTCTGAGTCAAATCAAACAACTTTCCAAACAAAACAATTCAAATAGATCAACCAAAAGTCTACTATAGGATGTGTCCTTCTTGGAAATAGATGTTATCAAAACAATCAATCTATGTCTTATACAGGATGAGTCCTTCCTGCATAATCGACAAGGTCAAACATAGCCTTACATAGGTTATCACATCAACGAAATCTGACTCAATGTCTTATACGATACATGTCTTTCTGAAACCAAGCTTTGTCATGCCTTATACAGATAGTCATAATATCGAAACCAGACTCATAGTCTCATCCGGTATGTGTATCTCCTGAAATCAGGCTCTACCAATCAACAAATCAAACAAACAAATCATGTTTTGGCAAATATTTTATTGGCGTTTTGACTTTATGGCTTATTTATCTTATCATTTATCTTGAATTGATGACTGGGATTCATGTTACTAGCTTTCTCAAGGATGTCCCATGAAGGATTTAGAGAAGCAATGATGTATCCAAATTCTATTTTCTTTGACTGCTGTCTGTCGACTGTCTTTTACATTTGATTTTTGAGTCATGTTACTAGTTTCCTCAAGGATGTCCCGTGAAGGATTTAGAGGAGTGATGACGTTTCATGACCCGTCTTTTACTTTGTTTAGTATCTGTGGTTTGTCCTGACAAAAAGACTGGGGCAACTTGTGCCCTTAGTATGAGTTAATGACAATCCTTGTCTGCGACTGTCTGCTATTAGCAAGTGGATGACCTTGCACACCTTGATCTATGTCATATCATGGTGTTTTTCTCCATTTGTATTAGTCTCGCCCAATGATGATAAATTGAAATACCTTTTGTGATACAACAACATATCGAAGTTTCCTAATACTAACATCTATCTTCTGTCTGTCATTCCTTGTTGATCTTTATTTTCACACTAATAGTTCTTCTTTCTTGCATTATGACAAAGTCATGTGACACAACACATTATACATCATCCTGCATCAAAATACATGTTAGAAGCATACATACATATAGGCATATTTCACATCTAGATCATCATGGCATAATAGACAATAATCATCAAACAAATACATATTATAAGCATTCCATGTACAAATCAACTATAAATACATGCATCACATTACATTTGTATAGCATCACATGTCATCTACATCATACATATAACATCACATTGCATCTCATACTCATATAGGATCAACATCATATAGAATTATACATCATATAGAATCAACATTATCTCATTAACTATATAAACATCATAAAATGCGTACACTCATCCATCACATAGGCATATCATATAAACATCACATGTATAAATAAATACTACATAATCAGTACGTAGAAATGCATATCATGAGAATTGCTGCCAAAATCATATATATATAGCTCAAATGTTTCACATCACAATGTCATAATGTATCAATAATACATGGAAGCCTGCAGGCTATAATATCACAATACAGTGTCTCGAAAAACAATACCCCTATCCTGAGCTGCCACTGCCATCATGCCGGGAGTGTGTGGGAGAATGGTGATGGGACCCTGATGATCTCTGAGCTGAGGGAGGTCTATCATATGGCCCTGCTCTACATGGTTGATCCACCCCCTCTGTGCTGACTGTCCGAGTGTGGGTCCTGGTCTAGGACCTGCTACTATGTGTCATTGAAAAAATGGGAGTCCGTCTCTCTGGGGGAACCTCTACCTCATATAGATCTCGATAGTATCTCTCCCTCTCTCCAGCTCTGACTAGCTCTCTGGTGAAAGTAGCTGATGGTCCTGTACACAATGCCCTGAGCTCTATGAATCTCTGCTCAGTCTCCTGCTGTCGGGCTATAGCCTGATCCCTGTCCATCAAGGCTCTATCCCTCTCCATCTGATAGGCATCCCTCTTGGCCATCAACACCCTCATCTACTCCTCCAAGGAGGCAACCTGGGCTCGCAATGTATCCATGTCTAGATCCTCTGCCCCTGTCTCATCCTGTCTAGCCCTATCTCTCCCATCCTCCTCCTCATCTAGCTCCTCCAGGATCTAATCTCGAATCTCTCTCTCGTGATCATCATCCTCATCATCGTCCCCCTGGTAGGCACCTAGTAACCCCAGAGCATCAACCTCCGCCTCCTCTCCACCTGCCTCCTCGGCACCTCCCTCCTTTCTGCTGCCTCCTCACCACCTACCTCCTCCTTTGCTAGGATCTCTGGCATAACTGCCTCTACCGGTTGCACCTCCTCTCCACCCCTGGCCACATCCTCCTCTCCACCTCTGGCCACATCTAGCATGGCCACATCCTCCTCTCCTCCTCCCTCCTCCCAGATTAGTGACAAGGTTGGTCCTCGTCCCTGCCGACCATGCCTCCCTCTCCTGCCTCCACGCTGTCCACCTCTACCATCATCCCCTCCATCATCACGGCCTCCTCGGCCTCTCCCTCTACCTCATATACCTCGTGGACCTAAACCACACCGCTCTACCGACACTAGCTACTCTGGATCTGTCAAGGGGATTGGCCTATGTGCTGCCCACCACTGATCATAAGCTGGAGTGGTCCCTGGATCTGCTGGTCTGTCTCTCCATCCCCATGGAAGTGCTTGTAGCCCATCAATATTTGCCTCTGCAGTGGCGACTGGAATCTTTGGCCCCCATAGTAGGACCTCCTGTGAGGATCTGGCAAACTCTGCTCTCCCTCGAGGTACATCCTGCACCTCCCCAAACTGCCTTAGAACTCGATCTGGTAATTGCCACTCTATAATATGTACATGAGACACTGTCCATCCCACCAAGTACTGTGCCTATTTGCAAAATGGCAAGTGCTTGCCCTCATTTGACCACACCTCACAGCCCAGGTATGGTTTCCATGTAAATTGCTCCATGGTGTCTATGGCGTGTCTGAAATAGCCTGTATCCCCAATATGATGCTGTGTGGTCACCCCTGCATAACGGAAGGCGTATGGAGCTCCATGAGGTAGGTCTACTGTAACAGGTGGTCTAAAAATAGCGATATGCTCCCATGCCCATACCATCAGGAGTGTGGTACCGCAACTCATCGACTATGCCTCTCTATAGGCAATATCATGTAGATGGAAGTACAACATCCCAAGCACACAGGAACCCCAGGCATATACAACTCGCCACTCAAGCATGCCTACTAACATCTCTCCCCATCCCACGAGAAACCCATGGCCTCGGCGGTCAGGTAGTACTATACTGCCTATCAATGTAGCCAATAGACAGTCTAACTATCTATATCTCTGGGCCAACACCCGCCACCTAATCTCATAGTCATCAAATCCTAATTGTCTAATGTCAGCATGGGGGTAATACCTACACATCTCAGCAGCACCCCTCTGAGTATCATAGACCACCCGTGTCCCTCTAATAGGCAGTCTAAGAATCCTATATACATCCTTCAAGGTCACCGTGGCCTCTCCAGTCGGTAGGTGGTGTATAACTGAAAATATGTTATACTTCTGTGAATCCTTGCATGTAAGGATACTCAATAATGAGTCCTTGCAAATCGATTCACAGCTCTCTATCCAAGAAGAGCAGGGATTGATATTGTGGCCCTCAGATTAACCCTGTTACCCTTGCAAATACAATCTCGGAACGAGAGATTCAAAGAGGAGAAGCAAGAATGCCAATCTCCATGAATCCTGTTCTTGCAATGCAACAATGAAAACTAATCTAAATGGCTGTAAAATGTAATAAACCAAACTAATTTATTGAAATGAAACTTAATCTACATGCAATGTCATAAATGAATTATTTTGCAAATTAATCTACTATGAAGATTAAGCTAAAATGTAATATTAAACTATATGCTCTAAAAATAAGATGCTTATATAATCAAACTAATGTAATCTCAAATGATAAAATTCAAATTTGTAGCATAAGTCTGATGTAAAAATTCGTGATTCTTTTTAAATGAGAATGAGAGGGCTCATTTTATAGGAAAAAGTGGAATTGAAGGCAAATTCAGAAGCAATGTGGGATAAATAGAAAAATAGAAACAAATCTTGATTGGAATTCTTTTTTTAGTAAATTCAAATGCATTTCACAACAATCAAATGCGGCTATTCTAAATGTAGATGCGATTCATAAAGTCAAATGCATTTCATAAACTAACAAATGCGTTTAACTATAGAAACCTATTCAAACTGACCAACATTAAATTACAAATGCGGTTTTCCTCAAGCAAATGCGTCGTTCGCGCATGCATATGTGGTTCACAATTAAAATGACACATAAATAAAAAATGCATTAAATGCCTTAAAATGCGTGCAAATTAAAAAATTTCAAAAGGAAAGTTTTAGGTCCATACCGGGGGGTCCGCACCAGCTGGTCTCTGATATGTCTGGATCATGTATGCGTGATGATGAGTGGCTGGAACTAGAGACATCTTCGCTAGAAAGTCATAGCAGAATCTCAAATTTTCAACTAGGTGGGTGAAAATGAATAGGTTTTTACCCCTATTCCTATATATACCTAGGGCTTAGGTGGCATTCTTGTCCTACTGGCCATGTAAACTTCCATTTTCGATCATCCCATACCTGTCCCTCCCATTTCCAAACTCCATTTCGTCGACTCCATTGCATTTCTGCCTACCCAGTGGACTAATCAGGAGCATTTCCAAATTTTTCTGACTTTTTCGAAAATTTGTCAATTTTCCCGAGGGGGCATACCTTCACCTGTTTTAATCTAGAGTATTACTGGGGCATTATTTCTTATCGATTTTCTTTGACACAATGCCGAAATGACATTGTATCAAAGAGGGGCAAATGTAGACATCGAAATCTGGTTTAAGCTTGCAACTTCCATATTCTTCGTAATTCTTATTCTTCATGGTCATGATTAAATAATCTTAATTATTTAATTAATTCATCTTAATATTAATTCTTCTATTGATTAAATAATCTTAATTATTTAATTAATTCATCTTCTATTAATTCTTCTATTGATTAAATAATCTTAATTATTTAATTAATTCATCTTAACATTAATTCTTCTATTGATTGAATAATCTTAATTATTTAATTAATTCATCTTAATATTAATTCTTCTATTAATTAAATAATCTTAATTATTTTAATTAATTCACACTTTTCTTTATTCTATTTGATTAATTAAATAAACATTTTTTATTTAATTATGTTACTAATTAACCTTATCCTTCTTGTCAAATTAAATAAATTCTTATTTAATTTACTCTTTATCATATTTCAACTATAATTAAATAAATTATTTATTTAATTATTCATTTAAATCCCTTCATCATTTAATTAAATAAATCTTATTTATTTAATTATTCTTCGAATATCGAGTCGTGAATTAAATGAATTATTTAATTCATTAATTCTATTTTAATGCATTCTTCTATATTTTAGATAATTATGTGAGTTATCTAAGTATTCACTTTTACTCGACTCAACATCTATTTTAATCACTCAGTTAACTCTTGATTTAACCTTTGAGTGGCGTTCTCTAGTAATTTCTTTGTCAAATCATTCAATCCTCCAATTCTGACTTATTTGCATGTACATGTGGATTAATTAAATATTCTTATTTAATTAATTAAATCTCATGCATGCATTCAAATAGAGAGTCATTATAATAAATCTTCATCTTTGTCATGCAAAGATATTTCTTATGTTTTCGAATGCCAAACTGAAGATTAAATCATTTATTTAATCTTTAATCCTATTTCTAGTTTGTATCACTCATGTCATTACTAACAGTTATCTGAATGCATGTCTAACCGGTTAATCTCAACCATCTGTTGATCTTTCGATCTTGACTTGTCGTTCGAATAATCAATTTTCTATAAATTGATTTGTCATTCTTGATTCCAACCTCTCTTTAAAATTCGCGAAATCTTATGACTTTTAAGAGCACTCAATCTTGAATCTTCAATATTTTTCTAATCATTATCTTAGGCTATACTTGCACGAATTTACGAAAAATTTGAGGGCAATTATACTACACAAGCAAAATTGAGAAGGGAAATCGAGATGAATCATGGAAATATGTTCGAAATTGGTGAGATTGTTCTAGTTTTGTTTACGTTTCTGACTTTCCTATGTTCTTTGTTGCTTAACATTTAGATTTGTATTCTAGATTTAGTATTGCATGCATGTTTGCTTCTGATCTTCTTTGTTGTCTATAGTGCAATTTTCTATGGCATTACACTTAGAATGACCACCCTATACCATTTCATAATGAAATGCAATGCATGTGAGATGATTTAATGTTTCCTATATGATATGTTGTGCATTATGCAGTATGCTAATGGTTTGTGGATGCAGGATGGATGCATTAGCGATGATTTTGATTAACTGTCATGGTACCATGTTAGCGCAAAAAGAAGATAGAAGAAAGAAGTAGATCCAACAAGTCATAAGATGATGATGAGATAGATGATGTTCTCTTGCCGAGAATTGGGATTTTCAAAGGGTCATTTACCTTATGTTTGATAACACATGCGGTATGATGCATCAAGGTATAAAGAACCAAGATGGCGTTGCACCTAGTGTGATGGACTTGACTTGACAATCAGATAGGAGTACTCCTGTTCATACTTGGCATACAAAACCCTATTTAGAATGCAGTTCAGATATTCCAAACATCTCATACCAAAACATAGAAAGGCACGCCTTCCCATGTGGTCAACAAGACATTCAAAACATCCTCCGTACAAACCAAACAAAGCACGTACAACCAAAGTTAGATTACAAGAATATCCAACAAGCACAATAGACAAAAGATAATGATCATTGCCCCATTCCCATCTCTCTAAATCTTTTGTTTAGATATCATCGAGAGGTCCTTGAAATGAGTGAAATAAGATCAATCCAACATGATAAAATCAAGTAAACAAACAAGCTAATGTTCTTCATACCACTAGCCAAGACTAAAACTACGTGATGCCTAATGTTGATGTCCATTGTGGGAAGGATGCATCCTAGGACATGATGTTATCAGACGATGATTAGATTGACTAGATGATAAGTTATTGACACGAAAAGTTGACCAACTTGTTTATCTACTGACCTCAACTTGTGATTTTGATGTTTAATTTTTCACTTTTGACTGCTAGACTTGTTTCTGACTGTTTTACCCAAGGTTGAGGATGATGATTAATTTATTATGAGTGATGTTTATTGTGGGTGAAAGCGAGATGGGATGGATGGATGAATTTTATTTTTTTTGGTTTTTTGAATGTTTTTGATGTTTTTGAAATGTTTTGAGGTTGTTTTTGGTATTTTTGAGATTTTACAAATATTTTGATTTTTAGGTGTTTTCTGATATTTTGACCAAAGATCTAACCTAAAGACCTATCCTAGAGGTCTCGGGGGTTGATCAACAGATTAGTCTTTCCTACATTATACACGCAGAGACCATGTAGTTCACCTGATGATAGAATTGTTTATTGATGAAGACATAAACATGATGAAATGCCAGTTTATTATGACGGACCCCTAAAGGACTGATCTAGATCTCTCAGAGGATGATCAAAGATCAACATTGCCTATGTTCAAAGCTCAGAGATGACGTAGTTCAACAAACAACTCTATTTTTGAATTTTTGACTTTTTGACTTTTTTGACCTATTTTGGATTTTGATATGATTTGGATGTTTTGGATTTTTTGATGGTTTGATGTTTTTGGGATTTTTTTTATTTTCTAATGTTTTTGGATTTTTTTAATTTTAATACTTCAAGAATGTACACAAATTTGATCCAATGTAGGACATACCCCCAACATGATGCGATAGTCTACTCCGATATAGGTAGGACAAACTGACCTTTGGAATGGGCCAAGTAGCTCTAGGAGGGATCATGCCACAAACACAAAACCAAGCTATGATGTAGATGTAGATGAAATGGATGCAATCGAATGCGATGGATGGATGAGTGATGCAGAGCAAGTCGCGAAGACCAAGATGGATGGAGAGTGCTTATTTTAAACATGGTGCCTATTTGTCAGGTTTTCACCAAGGTACTTGCCCAAAGCGCCACCAGAGTGGTTTTCACTAGAGGACGATTTTTCTCTTTACTGTTTTTAATCCTTTTTCTAATTTTTTTTTGGATTTTTAATTTTTTAATTTTTTTGTTGTCACCAAGATGCCTGTTTGCTAGGTTTTCATTAGGGTGACCATTTTTTCACGATATTTTCTCATGTTTTTGTGTTTTTAGTTCTACACCTTGCAAGATCAGGCATAAATTTTTTTAAGATGGGAGTTGTTCATGGGCTCCTCTAGAGGTTCCCCTTTAGGTGTTGACAACTAATATGCCCCTAACTTATAGCTCACTTTTATGACAAATGGGCCCAACCAATTAGGCTCAAACTTTCCCTTACTGTTCGGATTTAGCAAAAAAAAATTATTTTCTTTCAACACAAGTTCTCTGACCTAGAAGGTCTTGCTTTTGATCTTCTTGTTGTCATTTTGGTTGAAGAAATTTTGATACACTTGCAGATGGTTCAAAGCATTCAAACACCACTCATCTAGTAACTCCAGCTCATTTTGTCATGAGACCTGGTATTCTTCATCTATGATGTGGTTTTGTAATGAGATTCTTAGGGGCGGGAGCTCGATCTCGATGGGTAATATGGCTTCTAATATGTAGACTAGGGAAAATGGGGTGGCACTTGTGGGTGTGCAAATGCTTGTGCGATAGGCCCAAAGGGTAGGATTTAGCTGCAAATGCCAGTCACAACTAGCTTCATTGGTTGTCTTTTTTAGGATTTTTAGAATGGTCTTGTTTGTAGCCTCAGCTTGGCTATTCCCTTGGGGATAATATGGAGTGGAAAAGTGATGTTGGATTTTGAATTTGTAGCATAGGTCACATACATCCTGATTCTTGAATGGTGTCCCATTATTTGAGATAATGGCTTGTGGGACACCATAGCAACATATTAAGTAGTTCAGGATGAACTTTGATATCTACTTTCTGGTTATGTAGGTCATAGGTATGGCTTCCACCCACTTTGTGAAGTACTCAGTGGTGGTAATGATAAACTTGTGGCCATTGGATGAGGTCGGGGTGATTTTTCCAACGAGATCAAGCCCCCACTACAAAAGGGTCATGGTGTGATGATGGGATGAAGCTCTTGAGTTAGAGCATGGATGAGATCTCCATGTTAACACTGCACGCATTTCTTGACATAATCATGTGCCTCTCTTTCCATTGTGGGCTAGTAATACCCCGTTCTCAGCAACTTCTTGGCCAAGGTCATACCGCTTGAATGGGAACTGAAAATGCCATTATGCACCTCGGTTAAAGCAGTCAAGGCCTCCTCAGGATTTAGACACCGTAGCAAGGTTCCTTCTATGCTCCTATGGTATAGGGTATCTCCTAGGATCACAAAGCGGGATTCCTTTTTAACGAAATTTCTCTTTAGGCTCAAGGGTAAGTCAATGTGTAGGACTCCTATTCTTAAGTAGGTATAAATGTCATGGTACCAGGGATCACTGGGGTCAACGATTTCACACACAAATTCTGACTCTGCTACCTTGAATGTCGGTACAAGAATCTACTCTACTAAGAATTCATGTTTTGGGACATTGGGAGGGATGTCCAGTAGGGATCCAATCATTGCTATGGCGTCCACTACCCTATTGTTTGCTTTGGGAATCTGCTCAAATGTGATATCAATGAATGGATCCTTGAGACTCTCCACCAACTTTTTGTATGGAGTGAACTTATCATCCTTTGTTTGGTACTTGTCATTCACTTGATTGATTATCAACTATGAATCTCCATATACCTTAAGAGCCATGATGTGCCACTGCACTGTAATTCTGAGACCTATGGTTAGAGCATCATATTCAACAATGTTGATAGTGTAGGAAAATACCAATTTGTATGATCTAGGTATGCAATCCCCTTGTGGGGTGATGAAAAGGACCCCAGATCCTAATCCATGCTATGTGTAGGAACCATCAAAGTATAGTTTCCAGTGGTCAGCTATATTTAGGTTGAAAATGGATTCATCAAGGAACTCTGATATTAGTGGATTCTTTGAATACAACGGTGTTTCTACACGCTGATCTGTGATCACTTAGACCTTGATAGCCTTCTGTTCCATGTACTCGATGTCATATTTAGATAGGATCATGACCCACAGTTTAGCCATTCTTCCTATGAGCATTGCCTTGGAGAGTAGGTACTTGAGGGGGTCAATTTTGGTGATGAGTTTGATTTTGTGTGCCAACATGTAGTGTCTAAAATTTTGTGAGGCAAACACCACAACTAGACATGCTTTTTCAATGAATGAGTAATTTAACTCATGTCCTACCATTGTGCGACTGATGTAATAGATGGCCCTCTTTGTTCCATTTTCATCATGTTGTGCTAGGAGAGCACTGCGAGCCATCATCATTGATTATATGTAGAGGATTAGAGGCTTTCCTGGGATTGGCGGAATGAGGACCGAAGGTGTGAGAAGATACTCTTTGATCTTGTTAAAGGCCTGATCACATTTCTCATCCCATTTGTATGCTACCCCCTTGTGAAGTAGGTGAGAATATGGGATTGATTTGTCTGCTAATTGAACTATGAACCAAAAGATTGACTAGAGCCTACCTTGTAGGCCTCAACTATTTCAATGTTTTAGGGGCCTCCATCTCGAGGATTTCTTTTACCTTAGTGGGATCTATCTCAATCCCTCTCATAGACATGATGTATCCCAACAACTTCCCTGATTATACACCAAAGACACACTTCTTTGGATTAAGGCGGACCTTGTATTCCTCAAGTTTGTCAAAGATGGCACTTAATGCTGCTATGTGGTCTTTCCTCTTTCTAGATTATGATAATATGTCGTTGACATAATCTTCCAAATTTTTATGGATCGTATCATGAAAGATTAATTTCATGGCCCTCTGATATGTTTCTCCAATGTTGTTTAGGTCAAATGGAACCATATTCCAATAGTATGTCCCCCATAAACAAGTGAAGGTTGTCTTATGTTGGTCTTCTTTGGCAATCATAATTTGGTTATACCCAGAGAATCTGTCCATCAGTGAAAGCATCTCATGTCCCCCAGTCATGTTTACAATCATATCAATGTTAGGTAGTGGAAAAATTTGTGCATATATGGATGCCCCTAGTAGGCTTAGAAATAGGTACCAGATTAGATACCCACTCTGGGTAGTCGATCAGGTGTATGAATCATGCATCAAGTAGCTTCTTCAATTCCATTTTGACCACCAAGGCAATTTGAGGATGCATTTTTCTTAACTTTTGTTTCACAGGTTTGGCTTCAGGGTACACTACTAGATGATGGACCACAATCTCTGGATCAAGCCCAAGCATGTCGGCATAAGTCCATGCAAAGTTGAATTTCCTTTCTCTCAAGAAGGAAGCTAGGAGCTCCTATTCTTTTGATATCAATGACTCTGCATAGAATGTGATGTGCGACATTTCATCTATTCCCAAGTTGATGGGGTTGCATTTCTCAACTAGAACCGTTGATTTTTCCTGATGTAGAGCACTGAGAGGAAGATTAAATCCCCCATCCTTGAGTGCCTCAGAGAGGTTTTCGTTGTTGGATTCATCCTTTATTTTTACTATTTTTGGGTTTGAGAGTGCTATAGTGTGGTTTTCACTCAAAGACCTAGATATTATTCTCAGTTTTTTGCTTTTGCAATTGAGGGATTCAATTGTCTCCCCATAATATGAATGTGTGTCTAGCTCGATGAAAAATACTACTTTATGATCCCCACACAAAATTTTATCTCGTAGTCCCATGAATTCTGAGGGCACCTCATTGTTTTCAAATGTGTCTAGAATTGGCGGTTCTCGTTGGTCATAATCGATGAGTTGGGGGTAAACTAGTTTTATCTCATTGGATTGGTTTTTAGACTCAAAGGTTAGGGTGCTAATCATAAAAAGGTCAGAGTCTTCAAACAACATAGGTAGACCTATTTCAGGGGATTCATTGGTTATGTCCAAAGGAATCCCTGTGGACATTGGTGACTAATGGGCGGTGGCTGATGACTAAGGGGTGGATACTTATACTTGAGGAGGAGGTTTGACCCTTGTAACTAGGGTGGCTCTACCAAGTGTGGTCACCCTCAGAGGGGTATGTCTGAGGCCAAAAAATTTCAAATGATTTTCAACAATAAGGGGTTCTAGAAGGCCATTATCATTCTACTTGATCTTGTTACTCCTATTGTAGCCCATGGAAAGCATCAACTATAATCCTTTACTATTGTCATCCATGGGAATGCTGGCTGTAGGCTTGTTGTCCTGGTACAATAGGCTTGATGGGTCTTCTTCTATCACCTCTCGACCTAGGTCTCCCCAACTTTTCAAGTTAAAAGGGCCCACTATGAAAGTTTGGGCTAGAGTGCTATTAGTTAGTGGTTGGCCATGTGATTGAGAGATTGTGGTAACTCTCCCACCATGAAATTTTTTTTTGGAATGGTGTAATTTGCACACCCATTGTCTTGGACTATGACCTTGATGTCAGAGATGGTGGGAATGTCAGGTGTCTTTGTCCCAGAAGTGGAGGTGAGGGTATATGGGTCTATGTAGGGTGTTGAAGGGACTTCATCGTTTTTAGGCACTTGGGGGATTTTGTAATATTTTGCTTCCATATTTTTGTAATAGTAAAAGGGTTTAGGATCCCCATGGAAAGTGACTTCTTGGCCTTGGTATGGGAATTTTATGCACTGGTGAAAGGTGGAAGTGACAACTTGCATCCCATGAATCCATGGACACCCCAAGAGGATATTATAAGGCAATTCCAGATCGAGGACCTAATAGGTTGTTTCCATGATGGCCAACCCTACTTGAATAGGAGTTGGATGGTGCCCTGATGGTTATGCCTTTTCCTTTTTCAACACCATCCTCAGAGATGCCCAAATTTTTTATTAATTTAAGGGTGCATATGTTCAACCCTACACCTCCATCCACCAAGACCCTCTTAATTTTGTTTTTTATGGACATAAGCCTCAAGATGAAGTGCATGAATGTGAGATGGTTGTGTCAGAAGATCTTGCTCTAAGAAAGTTAGGAGGTGAGGTGTAGTGAGGTGCGTGACCATAGCTTGGAAATGATCTATATCAAGATCCGTAGGGATAGAAAATGAGGCCAAGGCTTCCTCTAGGATCTTTCTGTGGGATGGCAAGATTTTGAGCAACTCCATAATGGAGATTTGTGTTGGGGTTCTTTTTAACATGTCTTTGACATTGTAGCCACTAGGAATGGACCTTGGATTGGATGTGGATGCTCTGTTTGGCTAAGATGGCCCTATGATGGTGACTTTTCTACCTCTTGTGGTGACTCCACAATCGGCTTGGGCTCCTTTGATGGTGATAATAGGGCAATAGTCATCTAGGGATGTGATGACATGCTCGTACACATGGTTTACATTTTTGAAAGCACCCTTTCCTTTATCATGGTTATTATTCCCTTTGTTGTTGTGGTTGGGCATCAAATTCATGTAAATCTTGAGATTTCAATTTCCAATCCACATCTATGATCTTGTCATCTATGAGGTCTTGGATTAAGTTCTTGAGCCTCATGCAATTGGAAATTGTGTGTCCATTTATTTTGTTAAAATCACAAAGGTGATTTTCATTATACCATGATGGTTTTACCAAGGGCTCTTGATATTTTTTCGTATGTGGGGATCGTGATGAGTTTTTCCTCTACCAGTCTCTTCATGATGGATTTTTCTAATTCCCCAAGGGTTGTGTACTTCTGCTTGGGGGAATTCTTGTTTCACTAGGGTGGTCCCCTTTGAACATTCACATTGTTGACCATTTGGTTGTTCGGTGG
Organism: Sequoia sempervirens; assembly: GCA_007258455.2. Taxonomy (NCBI): domain Eukaryota; kingdom Viridiplantae; phylum Streptophyta; class Pinopsida; order Cupressales; family Cupressaceae; genus Sequoia; species Sequoia sempervirens. The sequence continues at coordinate 654,741,768 of VDFB02058242.1, read as the reverse complement.
CTGAGTCACAGTGTTGGCTTGTCGATTATTGTTGTTTAGGTTTGTTGTGGTGGTTGGGTGTTTTGCCAAGGTGAACTGATGACAACTTTGGCATCGACAATACCATCGTTGGTAACATTTTGGTTCTTCACCCATGTGCATGGCTTATCACTATAGTTGGTGGATGGGTGACTTTCTTGGTAAGATGGAGTTCCTCCCTGTGATATAAGGGCTCGTTTGATGTTGAATGCCTTAGGGATTAGCTGATCATAGGTTGTGATACATTACATCTTAAGATGGAAGGACAAGAGTTTGTCAAGGTTTGTAATGATGGTGCACACTTGTTGTTCTTCGAGCATGGCCCATTTGCTTCTATTGGCCTTGGATCACCACCTTTGCAAAAATGAAGCAAATGTCTCTCCTTTGGATTGTTTCATAGCTGATAGTTCTTCAAGGCTCACATCCATGGCTATGTTGGAAGCATAGTTTTGGATAAATGCTTCCACGATTTCTTTGAATTTTTTCATTCCTAAGAGATGGGAGAACCAGTTGATGGCGGGATCTGCCGAGCTTCGAGGGAATAGTCGCATCAAGTAAGTTTCATGATAGGTGACTTCCATGCAGTGTACTTCAAATTCTCTAATGTGATCTTCACGGTTTCCTGTCCCATGATATTTATTGAATTTTGGAATATTGAATCCCTTTGGGAATGGTTTCATGATAATGCTCCTGTCGAATGGGTAGGGGCATAAGTTCTTTTGTGGCTTTGTGGTTTTTCCTGATTGAAGTTCAAACACTTGTTGTGAAATAAATTTGATTTGTGATGATATGTCATCTTGAGGATCAGGGGGTGGGATAAAGGTGTTTTGAGGAGGTTTGTTTGTTGGAGGGATGGGTGGATTGGCTGGTGTGTTGGTGGATGGTGTTTGCACATTTTTTTGTGCCAAGTACACCTGTAATTGTTGTTGTACCAACAATGCTTGCTATTGGTCTTGTTGTTGTTTTGCTAATAATACCTGTTGATGGGCTTGTTGTTGCTAAGCTACCAACACTTGTTGTTGGGCTTGCAATTGGGTTGCTTCTTGCTGCTCTTGGTATTGCTTCAAAGCTTGTTGATATGCTTGTTGTTGGGTGACTTGCTATTGTGTGAGGTATTGTGGTTGTGCTTGTGGTTGTGCTTGTGCTCACACTTGCACTTGTGCTTGTTGGGAAACTTGGGCAGCTTGCATGGCTTGTGCTGCTTGTTGAGCTTCTTCTTCTTCTTGTTGTAACAATGCTTGGGCTTGTGCCTATGTGGCCTATTGCTCTCATTGAGCTTGTGTTGCTTGTTGTGCGGCTTGAGCAGCTTGCATTGCTTGAGCTGCTTCTGTGGCTTGACCAGCTTGTGCTGCTTGTTGGGCTTGTTGTTGTTGCAACAATACCTGGGCTTGTGCCACTTGTTGTGCTTGTTGTTGTTATAACAATGCTTGGGCTTGCACTTGCTATGCGGTTTGAGAGGCTTGAGTATCCTAAGTGGCTTTAGTGTCTTGCACTAGTTGTTGAGTGGCTTGGTACTATTGGAGTGCCTTTTGGTAGGCTTGGTAAGCTTGTAGCACTATGCTATATTGACTTTCTGCATTTGGTTTTGGCGGTGGTGGTGGGGGATTTGGAATTATGTTGGATGCGATGACGAGTGGTTGAGATGCGTTTTGAGTGATCATGGTAGTAAGGGGTTGAGATGTGTTGGGAGTGATTGTAGTGGTAGTGGATGTTGGGATTGATACTACTTCTTGGTTGGATACCATCTGTTGTTGTGATATCGATGGTATACTCAGAGGATTTGATGCAGTGATTTGATTGGTGATTAGTAGATTGACCTAGATTGGCTGACTTGTGTTGGGTAAAGGGGGCAGCCCTAAACCAAGAAATGATCTTGATGTTGGTTAGGGAGGCATTGGTGGTAGAATTGGTGAAGGTAGTGATGGAATTGGTGGGAAGTTTTATGGGGCAGATGAAGATGAGGCCCTGAAAATTCCACCTAGTTCAAATAGGTCTGCTTGTACCAATGGAAAGGAAACCTGGGAGTGAAGGGCATATGTTAGCGTTGCATGAAAGGATGTGTCATTGGTGTTGTGGAATGTGAGTGGAAAATATTGGTCGAGTGGATTTTGAGGGATGGTAATTGATGTACCCATGATAGTGTTGGCTTCCAAATTTTGGGTATTAACAAGGGGGTGTTTTTGAAGTGAATTGAACAACACACTCCCCTTTGTTGTGCATGTTTTGCACACATGCCCCACTGTAAGTAGGAATCCCCTTTTATTTCACTCCCAACAGGCTGTTTTGCTCCTGTCTTGTTCTACGTGCCCCATTTTCCAAGCCCAACTTGGTCATGTGCCTTAAAATGATCAAATCCCCCTGCCCAAATTCACCTACTTGGGGTATTCAAGTCCAGGGAGAAACAAAGTCCCCCATCCCTTTTCTGCCTTTTGTCTTGTTCCTGCTAACTTGGTCCCTAATCACTCAATTCACTTTTTTCCACATTTTGACTTTGGGGATAAATTTTTGGTGGATTTGGGATGTGTTTGTGGTGCCTAAGTGAACTGCCAATGGTTCATCAACGTTTCATTAAGTTTCAGTGGTTTCAAAACTTTTCCTCTGGAACTCCCTCCCTCTTTGGCTGTTTTGGAAACATCCATGGACCCCTGTCGGTCTAGTTTCCACATTTTTGACTTTGGGGATAACTTTTTGGTGGATTTGGGATGTGTTTGTGGTGCCTAAGTGAACTTCCAAGGGTTCATCAACGTTCTGTTAAGTTTCGGTGGTTTCATAACTTTCCCTCCGAAACTCCCTCCCTCTTTAGCTATTTTGGAAACATCTTTGGACCTCTGTCAGTTTGGTTTCCACATTTTTGACTTTGGGGATAACTTTTTGGTGGATTTGGGATGTGTTTGTGGTGCCTAAGTGAACTACCAAGGTTTCGTCAACATTCCGTTAAGTTTTGGTGGTTTCAGAACTTTCCCTCCAGAACTCCCTGAGGCCTCTTTGGTTGTTTTGGAAACATCCACGGACCCCTGCCAGTCCGGTTTCCACATTTTTGACTTTGGGGACAACTTTTTGGTGGATTTGGGATGTTTTTGTGGTGCCTAAGTGAATTGTCAAGGTTTCATCAATGTTTCGTTAAGTTTCGGTGGTTTCAGAACTTTCCCTCTGGAACTCCCTCCCTCTTTGGTTGTTTTGGAAACATCCGTGGACCCCTGCTGGTCCGGTTTCCACATTTTTCACTTTGGGGATAATTTTTTGATGGGTTTAGGATGTGTTTGTGGTACCTAAGTGAACTGTTAAGGTTTCGTCAACATTCTGTTAAGTTTCAGTGGTTCCAGAACTTTCCCTTCAGAACTCCCTTCCTTTTTGTCTATTTTGGAAACATCTGTGGACCCCTGCTAGTCCGGTTTCCACATTTTTGACTTTGGGGCCAACTCTTTGGTGGATTTGGGATGTGTTTGTGGTGCATAAGTGAACTGCCAAGGGTTCGTCAATGTTCTGTTAAGTTTCAGTAGTTTTGGAACTTTCCCTCTGGAACTCCCTCCCTTTTTGGCTATTTTGGAAACATTTGTGGACCCCCACCAGTCCGATTTCCACATCTTTGACTTTGGGGATAACTTTTTGGTGGATTTGGGATGTGTTTGTGGTGCTTAAGTGAACTACCAAGGTTTCATCAATATTCTATTAAGTTTCAGAGCTTCGTCCCCCTTTGGCTATTTTAGAACATCCATAGAGCCCCAACGACCTGGCCTCCAGAGCTCAGCCCCTCCATGGCCGTTTCTAGGACTTCGTCCCTCCATGGTCATTATGAACATCCGTGGACCCCCATCGGTCTAGTTTCCACATTTTTGACTTTGGGGATAACTTTCTGGTGGATTTGGGATGTGTTTGGATTGCCTAAGTGAACTGCCAAGGTTTTGTCAACGTTCCGTTAAGTTTCGATGGTTTCAGAGTTTCGTCCCCCTTTGGCTATTTTAGAACATTCGTGGAGCCCCGACAACTCGGCCTCTGGAGCATGGCCCCTCTGTGGCCGTTTCTGAGACTCCGTCCTTCCGTGGCCATTTTGAGCTTCCAGTTTTTGTCAAATGAGTCCAATCTTAAGGAATTTTTTTGGGCACTCTTCCTTTCCCTTTTCCCATGTGCTATAATTGAAAAATCTTGGTTTTGCTAGGTTTTGTGAGGTTCAGGAACTTCCCTTCTGATTTGTTGTCCCTCATTCGCTGTCTGCCTCCTTGGGCTTGCATTAATGTTTATGATCCAAATGAGCTCCAAATATGAATATTATAATCTTTTGATGATGCATGGATGAATCTAATAAGGATTTTACAAGATTTGACTAATGTTTTCCTTGATTTGCATATGGAAGCACTTACGACACTTCATGCATGCAAGATCCAAGAAGTCTACCGCGGGTCCGTCAAGGAGAACCATTAAGAAAGATGAACAAAGAATGCACATAGCTCCTGTCACCATTCATTTCATGTCCACCTCTCCCCCTAGCACCCACCAATAGGGTCAACATTAGAAGAAGGCATGTGCCAAGGAAGTTAAAGACAAAAATGCAAGGGGGTGGCCTTAAAGAGAGCATAAGGGAGTTGTTCGCCCGAATCAGGGGCAACCAATCCATTGATGCTAATCGTCAATGGGCTCGTTTGACCCAAGGAAGAACACTACAAACACATCAAGTAAGAAGGAAGCTTTCAAGCAGTTTCTGCTATAGTGAAAAGGGGAATCAGCTAAATGACAAAACTGCTACAACACTTGGGCACTAGATGACAAAACAGAGAAAAGACAGGGAATGTATTTTAAATTGTTGAATATTGTGGGGTAGGTGAAACCCTAATGTAATCAAATCTGGCCCATTCGATGTAATTCAATCCTAGCCATTCATTTGGGCTTTGGAAAACTATAAATAGGAGCTTGCCCCTTATTTGTGAAAAGGTTGGAGAACTGATGTAAAGACATTCTGCAGCAATAGAAAGCAACATTGCATGATTTATGGGTGTTCCTTTTGAGTTTTCTCTTTATGTATGCATGGTTCAACTTCCATAGTAGTTTTAGTTATAGATTCTTGAATGGAGATGATAATGAAAATTGTTGTTATGGTATTTGATGAATTTTCAGCCCATGCTTTTAGCACTTGTTGATGACAAACTGCTCTGTAAAGTTAGCCTGGGCTTCTTGATTTCAATGCTGCAACTTAGTTCAATTGCATGTTCATGATGTGTATGTGTAATTTGAAAATCTGTAGTCCTTAGAAGATTGCACTGGTTTTATGTAACTATAGGTTCCTCTTGGCCAAGAAAAACCTAGTTTAGGGAGTTTTTCTACTTTAGCAGCCACCATTGTTACTGTTCATTCATAGCTTAGGATTAGAACAACTTTCTTAACCCTTATCCTTTTGTTATTTCTTTTAATCCTTGGTTAGAGTAGGATCCAAAGCATCACCATGAAGCTAAATTAGATGAACTTGATGAGTTTCAGCTTGTTGTTTTGAGTGGACAAACACTGTTCATTTACTTTCAACACTTTGAAACTGCATTTGCAAATACAACTTCCCACACTTTATAACTCATCCGTAAGGCTGCCTTGTGATTCCAGCAAATCACATCAAACAACTGAGATATTTCAAGCACTGTCAAGACCTGACATTAGAGACCTTGGGATAGTGTTCTGCAATCTAATTGTGGAAGATTGTCTTTCAAGAGAGGTAGTGCACCTATGCACTGCTTGTGTTGCGAAGTGCATAAAAAACACATCAATAGAACTAGCGCTAGAAGGAGGGCTGACACGTTGGGAATACAAAGCTGAAGGTTGGAAGTGATTCATTTTATACCCTCCTCCTCCTAATGCGATCAACAGAACTGGCACTAGAAGGAGGGTTGACACGTTGGGAATACAAAGCTGAAGGTTGGAAGTGATTCATTTTATGCCCTCCTCCTCCTAACGCCATCAACAGAAGTGGCACTAGAAGGAGGGCATGACATGTTGAGGCTATAAAGCTGAAAGTTGGAAATCGAAAAGAGCACTTTCAAAGAAGAAATCTGAGATAGGGAGATCTCTTTTAATGCTAAAAATTAGAAAATTCTGAAGGCAAGTAGAAGCTGAGTCAAAACGGAGCAACATGCAGATTTGAATAAGAGACTGAAGAAGCCATTACAACACTTCACATTGTTAGATAGATGTCAGATCCGTTGCACTCACAAGCACAATGAGTTGGGGTGTTTGAATTTTTTGAGCAAAATTGAAAAGGTCTTGCAAGGAGAAATCCCCTTCTGGGAAATATATCAGCCCTTGGCTCCCGAAGACCTAGAGGGAGAATTGACAACTATGGAAGCCAAAGCTTTCAAGGAGCTGATCCAAGAACATTTGAGCAACAAGGATGGACCAAGATTGGAGGAAGTACTAATGGAAAGTTGGTGTAGATTTCACAATGCACCACATTCAAAATTTACGTGTCCATCATGTGACAACATCATCGCTCAAGTCAAAGGTTGTTCGAACAAGTTGGAGCAGCCAACTCCCAATAAAGAGAAGTTATCCCATGAGGCAAAAGAGCTATCAACATCTGAAGGACAACAAGGTAAGGATGAACCAAGAAATTTGATACAAGTTGATGTTGGAGCAGCAGACATTGAAGTTGAAAACCAGGAGGAAGAAGTAGATTTCACTAGGACAACAAGGTGCCTTGGTGAAAATCTAACTAAGACTAATTTAAAAGGCCTTTTCTCCACCAATCGAAGGCAGCCCTCCACTCTAGAAGAAGAGCAATTGGTAGGTGACGATGAACCAATAGAGTCTATAGCAGCGGATGCTAGGACAACCAACTCAGATGCTGAAAAACAAGAAGAAGAAAAGGTTGACAACCTTGGAGTAGTAGAAAATGGTGAAAAAGGTATAAGTGAAATCAAATTAGAAGGCTTCTCCTTCGTCAATGATGACAATCAAGAATCTGAAAATAAAATTTTGGAGTGGTAACAACCACTTGGTTCAAACTAAGATGTCAAGTGGATTTGGAGGTATTGCTTCTGCCAAATTGGTGTAGACTTCATGATTCATCACACTCAGAGTTCACATGCGAACTGTGCCAAGAAGCCATCAATCAAGTCAAAGAATAAGCAAGGCAGCCAAGCGCCTGACCTCCTCTACTTGTTGCTTGGATCGAAGTAGAAGACAAAAATATTGAATCAAGTGATGGCTTAGCTAAAGGTGGGCCTCAAGAGGATGTTGGGGCAGCAATAGAAGAAAGATGACAACACAATCTCAAGCCTCCGAGTGATGAAGTAGATCAAGTGGGAATGTGTCCACTAGTCATCAAGAAGTTCTTCCTCTTGAAGAGCAGTTGTGCACCATGGACGATATGCTTTTTGGAAAGTCTTTGGAGGGAGATTGCATAGTGAATTTTGGTCCCCTTGATGAGGTGCCATCAATTGATGACTTCTTTCCATTGGGAGTTGCACTACGGAGGTATGCTCATGTCAAGGAAGAGCACATCCTAGAAGACGGTAGCAATGAATACATACTCCTTGAGCCCCCAAACAGTGATGCACTAGAGTTTTCAAATTGGGAGAGGAGCTCTTTCTCCATTTACATCAATAGTGAGCAAGAAGAAATGAGTGAACGTCATGATGATATGCATGAACAAAAAAGGGAAGAAGACAAAGGTGGGGGTGTTTTGATGGCTTCCAACAAGTATGACTAAATTGACCAACTAAAAGATGCAACTTGGAGCCCTTCCACCATGATCGTTGTTGATCCTCCTTCACATTCAGGGAGTTGTAATAGGACATATGCATGCATGTCATTATCCCATGACATTGAACATCATAAAAAAGAGTTTGATACTTGAGGAAGGAGACGAGACAACATACTGTTGTTTGAGGACAACAACCAAGTGGATCCCAAGTTTGCAGATGATCAATGTGGATAAGTATTTCTTTTTGAAGAATTGCCAACTGGGGTTGTAGGTCCTATTGGTAGATTGGAAGAGTTGTTTGTTGTCCCGTCCTCTCAGCCTTATGTAAGCTTAATGTCTAAAGTTCTGCACCCTCCACCATGCCTGTTCGAGGCTACTGATGCAATGATCAATGATGTTGTGCTTGCTGTCGACTATCCAACGTTGCCACCTCCATGTGATGACATCCAGGTTCTATCCTTCCTTGCCTCTATTATTTCTCATAACTACACTTATTATTTTGATTATGGGAATGAGGGAAAATGAACATGTTTATGGATTAACCATGGGTTCAATGAGCCTCCTCAATTGCTGATTTTTCATGATGATGTGATTGAACTTGAGTGCTGCAATGTTGAACTTCCTCTTTCTGAATATAAAGATAAGTTTGCATGGTTAAGAAATAAACAATCGCCTATTTGCTTGTGCATGCACTACAAAATCCAATGAAAGTTAATGTCAGCCTGCCCTGCTTAAACATAGTACTTTGTAAATATCTTTGTACATAGCCCGTTTCAAGTAGTATAGGTTTCCTGTAAATACTCTTCCTTCCCGCTTTCCTTAGGTTAGTTGATGTGATGTAGGTTGTTTGCTTTTGTTTGCTTTCGCTTTCCTACTGCTTTGCTCGGGGTCCCTCTGCTTTTAGCTAGGCACATCTGTACACACAACAACCATACTTATCACTTGGGGTTGTTCTACATATTTCTTTGTCAAACTCTAATCAAGTTTTCAGAGTGGATGGTGAGGATCTTCTGTTGGTGTCAAGTGATCTGGGTGTTTGATTCAAAGAGGATAAGTTGTTGGCTTAGTCCAACTTTGATGTATTCTGAAATCTTACATCTCTTACACATCTTAAGAATCCAACGGTCACTGTAGGGTCTTTTTTGAAGTCTAGTTAAGTGAAAAATCTAAAATTATACTCCAGTGCCACTATGATTCTCAGCCCTAAACGCGAGCTTTGATGATTGCGGGTTGAAATAAAAGAAATAAAAAGAGAAAAGAAAGAAAGAAAGAAATCATTCAAAATTAAAAGAAAGAGAAAATTCAACTTTACAGGGGTATCCGAGCAACTCTACCAGGGCTATGGATGCCCGGCCAGCAGTAGAGCAATGTTCAGGAGAATCACAATGATAACCTCGTCAGGGCTATGAATGCCTGAATAGTAGCGAGGCAATGTCTCAGATGCTTTTGGAGTTAGAATAAACTACATAGCTTAACTTGACGAAGCTTGGGTTCCTATAGCAATTGAAGGATGGGAATTAACATAGCTGTGCACACTTGAATTTTTAGCATACTAAAGGTTGGGTTGGCTAGTGGTTTTCATCCTTTGGTTGGGCGTCTGGTTTGTTTTCCCTAGCGTGAAGGTTGGAACCAAAGATTCTGGGTTCATGATTCCAGTTTGTCATCAAAATGTTCTGGAGCATTTCCCCAGCGAGTCGCCATTTATTGTGCATGTTTTGCACACATGCCATTTCATAGGCAGGGACCCCCTTTTTTCACTCTCAACAAGCTGCTTTGCTCCTACCTTGTTTTGCATGCCCCATTTTCCAAGCCCAAATTGGTCATGTGCCTTTAAACAATCAAATTCCCCTTATCAAATTCACCTACTTAGGCTATTCAAATATGTAGAGAAATGAAGTCCCCCGTCCATTTTCTACCTTTTGTCTTGTTCCTGCTGACTTGGTCTCTGATCGCTCGATTTGCTTTTTTCTACATTTTTGACTTTGGGGATAACTTTTTGGTAGATTTGGGATGTGTTTGAGGTGCCTAAGTGAACTGCCAAAGTTTTTTCAACGTTCTGTTAAGTTTTGGTGGTTTTGGAACTTTCCCTCCAGAACTCCCTTCCTCTTTGGCTATTTTAGAAACATCCGTAGACCCTCGCCGGTCTGGTTTCCACATTTTTGACTTTGGGGATAACTTGTTGGTGGATTTGGGATGTGTTTGAGGTGCCTAAGTGAACTGTCAAAGTTTCATGAATGTTCCATTAATTTTTGGTGGTTTCAGAACTTTCCCTCCAGAACTCCCTTTCTCTTTAACTGTTTTGGAAACATCTCTAGAGCCCTGTCGATCCAGTTTCCACATTTTTGACTTTGGGGTCAACTTTCCGGTGGATTTGGGATGTTTTTGGGGTGCCTAAGTGAACTGCCAAAGTTTCAGTGGTTTCAGAACTTTCCCTCTGGAACTCCCTCCCTCTTTGGCTATTTTGGAAATATCCGTGGACCCCCGCTAGTCTGGTTTCCACATTTTTGACTTTGGGGATAACTTTTTGGTGGATTTGGGATGTGTTTGTGGTGCTTAAGTGAACTGTCAAGGTTTCATCAATGTTTCATTAAGTTTCAGTGATTTCAAAGCTTCGTCCCCTTTTGGGTGTTTTAGAACATCTGTGGAGCCCCGACGACTCGACCTCCAGAACCCGGCCCCTCCATGGCCATTTTAGAACATCCGTGGAGCCTCAACAACCTGACCTCTGGGACCTGGTCCCTCCATGGCCGTTTTGAACATCTGTGGAGCCCCGGCAACCCACCTCTGAAACCTGACCCCTCCATGACCATTTATGGGATTCTGTCTCTCTATGGCCATTTTGAGCTTCCGATTTTTTTCAAATGAGTCCAATCTTAAAGAAGTTTTTGGGCACTCTTCCTTCCCCTTTTCCCATGTGCTATAATTGAAAAATCTTGGTTTTGCTAAGTTTTGTGAGGTCCGGGAACTTCCCTTCTGGTTTGCTATCCCTCATTCGCTACTCACCCCTTTGGGCCCACATTAATGTTTATAGTCCAAATGAGCTTCAAATATGAATATTATGATCTTTTGATGATGCATGGATGGATCTAACAAGAATTTTGCAAGATTTGACTAACGTTTTCCTTGATTTGTGTATGAAAGCACTTATGACACTTCATGTACACAGGATTCAAGGAGCCTACTGCAGGTCCATCAAGAGACCCATCGAGAAAGCTGAACAAAGAATATGCATAGCTCCTGTCACCATTCATTTCATGTTCACCTCTCTCACTAGCACCCACCAACAAGGTCGTCATTAGAAGAAGGCTTGTGCTAAGAAAGTCAAGGACAAAAATGCAAGGGGGTGATCTTGAAGAAAGCATAAGGGAGTTGTTCGCCTGAATCAGGGGAAACTAATCCATTGATTCCAATCGTTGATGGGCTCGTTTGATCTAAGGAAGAGCACTGTAAACACATCAAGCAAAAGACAACTTTCAGGCAGTTTCAGCTATAGTGAAAAGGGAAATCAACAAGAGAAAAAATTGCTACAGTGAATGGCCACTAAGGGACAAAACAAAGAAAAGACAAGGGATGTATTTTAAATTGTTGGATAATGGGGGGGAGGTGAAACTCTAATGTAAATAAAATCTGGGCCACACAATGTAATTTAATCCTAGCCATTCATTTGGGCTTTAGAAAACTATAAATAGGGGCTTGCCCCTCATTTGTAAAAGGTTGGAGAGCTATTGTAAAAAGTATTTGCAGCAATAGAAGACAACATTGCATGATTTTATGGATGTTCTCTTTGATTTTTCTCATCTTGCATGCATGGTTCTACCTTCTATTTTAGTTTTAGTATTAGTTTCTTGAATGACTATCATGATGGTGTTGTTGTTATAGTATTTGATGAGCTTCCAACCCATACTTTTAGCACTTGTTGATGACAAGATGTTGTGCAAAGTTATCCTTGGATTCTTTTTGTCATTGTTGTAACCTAGTTCAATTGCATGTTCATGATGTGTCCATGTAATTTGAAAATTAGTAGACCTTAGAAGATTGCACTGGTTTTGTGTAGCTGTAGGTTTCTCTTGGTCAAGTAAAACTCAGTTTAGGGAGTTTGTCTACTATAGCAGCCATTATTGTTATTGTTCATTCATAGCCTAGGCTTAGAATAGCTTTCTTAACCCTTCTCCTTTTTCTATCTTTTTAATCCTTGGTTAGAGTAGGATCCCAAGCATCACCATGAAGCTAAATCAGATGAACTTGATGAGTTTCAGCTTGCTATTTAGAGTGGACAGCCACTGTTCATTCACTTCTAGCACTTTGAAACTGCATTTACAAACCCAACTTCCCATGCTTTGTAACTCATTCATAAGTCTACCTTGTGATTCCAACAAATCACATAAATCAACTGAGATATTCCAAGCACTGTCAAGACTCGACATTAGAGACCTTGGGATAGTGTTCTGCAATCTAATTGTGGAAGATTGTCTTTCAAGAGAGGTGATGTACCTATGCATTACATGTGTTGAGAAGTGCATAAAAAACACATCAACACCCTTGTTAACAATAGGTTGTGTGGTGGCAATGGATGTTTTGGATTGCAAAATGGGTTAGTCGATACTCTGAGTAGTTGTGGTAATTGGTACAAGTGGCATGAAAGGTTTCTCCACAATAGTGCTTACATCCAAATTGAAAGGTTGTTTGGCTCCTTCCTTTACCAATTCAAGCATGTATTGGGAAGGGTTCAATCTTATCATGGCTTTGAAAATTTTATGGTTGTTAGGATTTTGAAGCAATTCAATGATCTCATCTTGGGTCATCCCTGAGTTGGTGATGTCTTCCACTTTCCCTTCCTTTTGAGGATCTTGTGTGATGAGAGAAAGATCGGGTAGTGGGTTGCTTGGTCCAACAGGATTAAACTTAGGTGTTGTTTGACTTAGGTCACTTGAAGTCGACGTTTCTTTGTTATTCTCCATGTTCTTCTTGTGTTTCGATGTCATTTGGACCATAAAAGAGAAAATCAAGGATGATTTAAAGATCAAAGGTGTGATGATGAAAGATGTGTGGAAGATGGATGGTATGGATGATTGAATTCTTAGAAAAATCTTGAGGGGAATGCTAAACTTTTGAGACTTTTTTGGATTCTTGGATTCTTGAATTTTGATTGGTTTGATTTTGATTTTGGACTCTTGGAATTTTTTTTTGGATTGATTTGCATAATGAGCAAATAGATCCCAAGATGTTGGATGTTTATCTATGGGATAGATTGGCTCACAAAATGATAGTTTGTCTAAGTGTAGGGAGAAGGATGCATCTACCCACACCTAACCAAACAAGATGATTTGATAATTTGACTAAGTATATGGAGAAGGATGCATCTACACATACCTAGCCAAACAAGATTTTTTGATGTTTGATTCAAGGATTCATGGATTTTGTTTCAAGGATTTGGATTCAAGGATTTGCCAAAAAGTCTAGTATGAAGGATGGTTTCAAGATTTTCAAGAATTGTTGGTGAGATGATTTGGTTTGATGTTTGAGAGATGGATGAGAGGTTGCTTTTGATCCTATGGTGTGCCTTAAAGGAATCTTGTTCACAAGACCTCAGTTTTGAAGAACATGCTTTACTCTAAACAAGATGCTCAAATTGTTGAAAAAGACTCGGATTTTGACTATAGTAAAATGAATACAAATTTGGATTGTTTCTTAATGCACGCCTATAAAAGTTGAAAAGTAATATTTTTCTGAATTTGTAGAGTGTTGAGAGACACTTTTGATGATCTTATGGACTAAGAACCTTGGATTTTGGTTTTTGAATCTTGATTTTCCATGAAATCATTTGAGAAAAAACATGTGTGGGGTCAAATTTTTTTTATCTTTTCTTAGTGACTTAATTTTACCACAAACACTCTCTTGATTAGATTTTGAATCTAGATGTCTAATGTCTCAAATGTCCCCTTATCCCACAAAATATATTATGTGGAAACCAAGGAAGATCAAGGAAAAAGTAACCTATTGTTGACTTTAGGGGAGCAAATTGAGATAAAATCCAAATGCTTAAAAGCCTCTAAGGATGAGAATCCAAAGGGCAAGCAATAGCACGTGAATTTTTTCAAAGATATTTGCCTCTCCTAAAGGGTTTGACATTTGGTGTTCATGTTGAATGTTTGTTTTTCCATGTTTTGAGACCAAGCAATGTGTTTTCGAATCAAATGATGCACAATCATATGGATGAAAGATAGTATTTGTTGAGTTCCCAGTTGGATGAATCTAGCTACGCCTATTCTTAGCGAATGATTAGATGCTTGACCACACAGGCTCCCCCTTATAGTGCACTCTCTTCTTGGGTCAGCCAAGCATCAACACCCATGAAACTTCCATGGAATACTTCTCATTTCTACTAAGAGTCATAGAAACATGCGACGGATTTAGAACTACCATTCTTGCACCAACAAATAGATAGGGATTTTGGCCTTTATACAAAAGATTCTAGTAGGGGCATTCCATTTGTGGGGGATCATTCATACAGCAAGAGACCATTGTTGCCCTTCTTGTTAGAACAATTTGTGTGATACTTGAACTTTCCTCAAGTACCCACACTTATATACCAGGTGGAAGTCACTTAGCTTTAGCATGTTCTTGGTTGGGTCTTTCCCTTGGGTGATTAATTTTTCCCACAAGGTAGACCCTCTAAGGTTAAACAAAAGCAAGTGAACACATCTATAGTTTGATCAATCTTCATTTAGTAACAAAGAGAGAACAAGCACGATATATTCCACTCACACTCGCAAGATTTGTTCAATTTTAATAATCCAAAATGAAGTGTGAAGGTAATTACTTATGCAACTTAATATCATCAAAAGCCTTTTTATTTTCAAGATCGTCGTGAGGTGCGAGAGAAGCGCATACGTCTTTTAGATGATATTACTTTGGATAGGTAATTACAAAACATAGAAGCACTTGTTCATTTTAATCCCTCAAAGCAATGATTTGATTCTTTTTAAGCACCAAAGGAAGTTTGAAAGTTGTTTCATTCAATTGTTAACCTTTAAACAAAATCTAGTAAATTTTCCTAAGTTTCCTTTTAATCCTTTTGTCTTGTTCTTTTTAATCACAAATTGAAAATTAGTGAGTCCTAAAAGCATGAAGGTAATCAAATCCTTAGAAAGAGATATAATTTCTCCCAAAGTGTTTAAAAACACTTAATACAATGAGACGATGATGTCATCGTGAAAGACTCCTCTTTGTTCCATCCTTGCCTCAACCTGTAAACTAATTAAAGCCAAGAAATATAAAGAAAAAAAGTAGGTTAGAAGTTCAAAATGTCCAAAATAAAAAAAACATGTCAAAATTAACTGAATTTGAGCTTTTTACTCCACTCTAGCGGCATAGTCAGCGAGTACGGTGTAGTTTAAAAAGGTTAGTGATGCTATATGGCACTACTAGGAATGACAACGATGCTCTACAGTAAAACCAGAGAGTGTGATTAAGGCGTTGTTTTGCCAAGAGGTGCAGTTTGGAGTTTGGAAACCCAACAACAAAGAATTGGCCCAACGTCAGAGTTTGAAAATTTGAATTTATGGGTAGGAAATACAAAGCAGCGTAGTTTAGAGTTTGAAGCATCACTGTATGGAATTGCTAGATTGATATTGACATTGTATGGTGCTACTGGACTGATAGCAACATAGTTTCTTGTAGATGCAAAAGTTAAGAAAAAACCATAGAATTTTTGAGAAAAATGTGTTGAAATCTTCAAGTTCACCCTCCTTTTAGTGCCAAAATGTGAACCCCAATATTAGACCTACACAAACATGAGAAATAAATGCACAATTAGATCCATATACAAGTTAGAACTAAGATTCCCCATGAAATTCATCTAAAATGCTCAAAACAGGAAAAAAAATGAAGAATAAAACAAGAAAAGCTATCAGATCTTAATTAAACATGCAAACTCTCAATCCCATGGGGGAATTGGTGCCAATTTGATGTGAAAATTGGCCCTTTACCAACTCCTTTGCAAGCTTTGTGACGATTTGATGAATATTGATCCACTTGTTAATGAAGAACAATGAGCTCCTTGGTGAAATCTGCAATAACCAACTGAGATGATGACAAATGATATAAAATGGATAAAATTAGCTCTCAATGTGAAGAGAGTAACTTTGCTCTAAGTTGTGGATCCTAAATGAGAAGAAAAGCCTTCTATTTATAGAAGAACAAGATGGAAAGATGAGGAAAAAGGGATGAATGTGGGATCATTCAACATCCAATGGGAAAGTGCCACTTGTAAATATGTGAATGGAAGAAGGTTGAGCACATTTTGATGAATGTGCTCATAAATGATATTAGGTGTAATTTCAAAATAGTGAAATGACAAGTTGGAGGGAAGAGAAGATGGAGTTATGTCCACTTGGCTCAAGGCAAAAGGACATGTAAGGTGAAATAAATGCCTTGTTGGAAGGACATATCCCATTTGGAGGGATTTTCAAACTTGGAAGAATATTCCCTATTTATGCCAAGTTGAGGGAAATTAGAGATTTAATAAATCAATTAAATTGATTTTCATGAGAAAGTTACATTATCTAGAGGATGGGACATGGATTACAGTTAGCATTAATCAGGATTTGATTAATGAAGAAGAAGTTAGTTGATTTGACTATTTTGACTTAGATTTTAGGATTTAAATAAATCAAAGTTGAGAGGAATGATGATTTAGATTTAGATTTAATTAAATAAATATTTTCTTTATTTAATTAAAAGGGGATGATTAAATAAATGTTGATTTATTTAATAGAATGACTTTAGAGATTTAATTAAATAAAATGAATTTTTTAATTAAAAGAGGAAATATAGAACTAATTAAATAAAATGATTTATTTAATTAATGAGAGATGATGACTTAACCATATAAAATTAATTTATTTAATGAAGAGAGGAATTTGATTAATTTAATCAAATAAGGGTTATTCGATTAAATGATTAGAAAAGAGGGATGATTTAGGACGAAGTGATGTTCGTTAAATCAAGATCAGGTGTATAGTGTCAATCAATATATTTTACATGTCTACAACCCTATACCCTCAACCTTGAACACTATCCCTCAACCCTCAACCCTATACCTTTAACCTTAAACCCTACACCCTACACCCTCATCCCTATACCCTATACCCTTAACCTTATACCCTAAACCCTAAACATTATCCCTCAACCCTATACTTAAATGACAAACCCTACACTCTCAAGCCTTAACCCTATACCTTATACCCTAAACCCTATACATAATATCCTAAACCCTATTCCCTATACCCTATGCACTTAACCTTATACCTCAAACTTTAACATTATACCTCAACCCTCAACCCTCAAACTTATACATTATTCATAAACCCTAAACCCTCAACCCTAAACCTAATATCCTCAACCCAATACCCTCAACCATATACCCAATATCCTAAACCCTAATACATATACCCTATACACTTAACCTTATACCCTCGAACCTTTATCTTAAACCCTAAACCCTCATCCCTCATCCCTATACCCTATACCCTCAACTTTATACCTAATATCCTAAGCCCTGATCCTTATACCCAATAAACTTAACCCTATAACTTCAACCCTATACCTTAAACACTAAACCTTTCACCCTCAACCCTCATAGGGGGAGAGAGAAAGAGGGGGAGGGAGGGATTGGGGAGAGAGAGAAAGAGAGAGGGAAAGGGGAGATAAAGATAAGTAGAGAGGGAAGGAGAGTTAGAGAGACATGAGAGATAAAGAGTAGATAAGGAAGGATAGATGGAGGGAGAGGTATCGAGGTGCGAGAGAGGTGAGATAGAGAGAAATAGAGAGAGTGTGGTAGGGAGTGATAGAGGGACATGTAGGTAGAGAAGGATAGGTTAGATAGAGAGAAGTAGAGAGAGATAGAGATAGAGGGAAGGAGGGAGGGTGGGTGAGAGAGGGGAGGAAGGGAGAGGTAAAGAGGGATAGGTGAGATAAAGACAAGTAGAGAGGGAATGGTGAGATAGAGAAGAGAGAGTGAGAGAGAAAGAGGGTGAGGGAGGAGGGAGAGAGTGGGAGAGAGGTAGAGGGAGTGAGAGGAGAGATATAGAGTAGATAGGGGAAAAGGTAGGGAGAGAGATATCTAGTGAGAGAGAGAGTGGGGAGGGGAGATAAAGATAATTAGAGAGGGAAGGAGAGGTAGAGAGAGAGAAGCAGAGAGGGAATGAGGGGGGAGAGAAGTGAGATAGATAGGTGTAGAGAGAGTGGTAGGGAGTGATGGATGGATAGTTAGGTAGAGAGGGATTAGGGAGATAGAGAGTAGAGAGGGAAGGAGAGGGATAGGTATGGATGGAGAGAGTGGGAAGTGAGATAGAGAGTAATAGAGAGAGAGTGGTAGGTTGTGATGGATGGAGAGGTAGGTAGAGAGGAGGGAGAGAGGGAGGGATATGTAGTAAGGGAGAGAGAGAGGTGAGATAGAGAGAAATAGAGAGTGGTGGAAGGAGATGTAGGTAGAGAGAGGGAGATAGGAGATAAAGATAAGTAGAGAGAGAAGGAGAGGTAGAGAGAGAGACAAGTAGAGAGGGATGTTGGAATGTGTTAAGATGTGATGTTGATTGATTGTTGTCATTAATGGTCATCATTGATGTCAACATATCCTTGTTGTTTGATTGAGGTTCATTTTAATGTTTAGAGGTCTAGATTGGCATGGCTTTGGATGTTGTGCTATAATGTTCTATCTTTGATTGTGCTTGTCCAAGTTACATTCATTTTGCAACACAATGAGACACTCTCTTATGGGTCTGGACCAATCTAGAAATTGGTTAATGTGCTCCAAAACATTGTTTGCATTGTAACATGTATATCCTATTCTTCGGTCCTAGATATCATGGTGAAAATGTAGCATGTTGATTTGAACGAGGAGGTTCTGTTTTGTCCATGTTTCATTCCCTTCCATTGTGGGAAAGTTTTTTTGTGGTGACCTAATTCAAATTGTGTTTGGACAACTTAGGAAGCATGGAATGAAATTGTGTTTGGCCGACAAAGGATTTTATGGAAGCATGGAATGGTATAAGTAAGAGTTGATTTTGTTCGATGAAAGAAAGTGTGATGAATGTGAATATGAAAATCCAGACATTGTGATATATGAGAAAGTATATGACCAGAGGCAACAAATAGTAAGATTCTATCTAGTGTCATTATTGGTGATAGTTCTTTCAGCGGTGGATTCCCTTTCATCATTCTTCTAGCAGTGAGCCCTTTTTGTTAGTAGTGAGCCTTTCTCTTTTGATAGTGAACCTTTCTCTTTTGGTAGTGAGCCTTTTTCATCTTTGGCTGTAATAGTTGGGCAGTGAGCCCAACCAACAATGAGCCTTACCTACAGTGAGCATTTTTGGTAGTGAGCCTTTGTAAAAATCACCTTAATTGGTGTCACCTTAACTGGTGTTTTTATAATTGATAATTAGCATTCTCCATGGTTTTCCCTTCTTGGGTTTCCATGTAAATTCTAGTGTTTATTGTGCATGTTGTTGTTTTGTGCTTTCATGTTCATATCTAATTGATTTAAGTTTGCTCCAAATTAATTAAAGTCAAGGAAATTGATAATAACTAATTCACCCCCCTTCTCAATTAGTTGGATTGTTCAACAATTGGTATTAGAGCTTTGGTTCCTCGAAGAAGAGCTTAATCACTTGGGGTAGATCCGATGGTACACAAACTGACAATTCTTGTCTTTGATGGATCCGAATATAGTTTTTGGAAAGTGCAGATGAGAGGTTACCTAATTTCTCTGGGCTACAAGACTTGGAAAGTTGTTGAGACAAAATAGGTTGAACCGACAAAAGATGTTTCTACTACGGATGAGATTTCTACCTATGAAGAAAATGAAAATGCAAGGTATGCAATCTTTAGTGCTTTGTCTAAGATTGAATTAACAAAAGATATTTCATTGGGAACTGCTTATGAAGTTTGGGAAAAGTTGAAAGAAATCTATGAAGGAAATGATAGTCAAATTATTAAAGAAGTTGATAGCTAAGTGCAGATATGAAAACTTGAGGATGAAAGAAGGTGAGGATATAGCAAGTTGTTTTTAGAGAGTTGAGAGTGTAGTAAATGAAGTCAAAATTCAAGGAGGCACTCTGACAAATGAATATGTAATGAAAAATATTCGGATGACCCTACCAGAGAGCTATAGTGACAAGATCTTAACTATTGAGGAAGTTTATGATCCAAATAAATTCACCAGAAACTATTTGGGACCTTGACTGCATTTGATATGAGGAAATTTGAAAAAGAAAAAGAGAAATCTGAAACAACCTTCAAAGCCACAAATATAGAAGATCCAAATAGTGAAAGTTCAGATGAGTTGGAAGAAAATTTCACAAGGAGACTAAAGAAAGGTACCGGCAAGTACAAAGGTATGTTACCTCTTAAATGTTTTAGATGTGGAAAGATTGGCCATTTAGCAACTAAGTGTCTGGGAAAAGGGACAAGGAAAAAGTTTAAAAAGATCAATAAGAAGGCCTATTATGTTAATGAGAATGTCGAGATTTTAGATGATGAATTAGATCATGAGGATTGTTTGTTTTTGGTGGAAAAGGATGAACCTAGATTTGATATCTCTAATATTTGTCCAAAATCTGATGATAACATTGAAACTACATTATTTGTTAAAAGAAACAAAGATGAATGTTTAATTGATAGTGGATGTTTGAACCATATGACTGGTGATAAAAGTAAGTTTGTGAAGCTTGAGAAATATGATGGAGGTTCTGTTAGATTTGGAGATGATAAAACAACACAGATTGTTGGAATTAGTTCTATTACCTTTGATGGAAAACACAACATTGACAATGTTTAATATGTGAATGGTTTATATCATAATATTTTGAGTGTTGGAAACAAGTGCAAAAATGGCTATAATGTGGTATTTCAGGACAATGGTTGAGAGATCTAGAAGAAATACAGAACTGTTATTGCAGTTGGAAAAAAAACAAGTGGAAATATGTATCAACTGGAAGGAGCTACAAAGAGAGGCTTATTTTCTCAATCCAATGACAGTTGGCTCTGGGATCAAAAGATGTGTCACATCAACTTTGACAACTTGGTAAGGATAAGTTCAACAAGAGTAGTTAGAGATTTTCCAAGACTGACCAAACCGAGAAGCACTATCTACAAAGGATGTCAAGAAGGAAAGCAGACCAGAGAATTGTTCCAAAGAAAAGAAGAATCATCTACTAGTTTGTTGGACCTTTTACACACTGACCTATGTGGTCCGACCAGAAAAAGAAGCTTACAAGGTGAGAAGTATTTCATGCTTTTAATAGATGATTATTCTAGATTAACCTAGGTTGCATTCTTAAGAGATAAATTAGAGGCATTAGAAAATTCAAGATTTTTAAGGTAAGATTTGAGAATGAGGTTGAAAGGAGAATCAAGTGTTTAAGATTTGATAGAGGAGGAGAGTTTACTTCTGATGAATTCAACAAATTTTGTGAAAAATATGGCATTAAAAGAAAGTGATCTGCCCCTAGAACACCTCAGCATAATGGTGTAGTGGAAAGAATGAACAAGACAGTTCAAGAAGCAACTAGAACAATGATGATGGAAGCAGGTTTACCACAGGTCTACTATAGAGAAGCGATACACAACAATATACACTCTTAACAGGGTACTGGGTGATCCCACAATATTGGTTTACAATTTTTGGCCAAACTAGACACTAAAATAATTTTTTCTAACTAAATCTTCACTTTCGGGCACCTATAGCAGCTAAATCGTGAGTAATTTGAACATAATGAAAACTAGTGATTTGCGACATTTTGTCAGTAGATTCTAAATATATTTTTTTCAAAATTTTTGGAATTAGATTGCACTTCTTTTTCCATCTCCTTCGAAAACTAGTTTTTTTCAGTAAACAACATTTTTAAGGAGTGACGCTCACCATATAATGCATAACTTTTTTTTCCATGAAGGATAAAATTCAATTTTTTTTGAATTTAGATTTGTAACTATGATATCTAGTGCTTCCAATTGGTTTCATAGTGTTATATTGAATATTTTTTCCTTAATCAAGTTTCAAAGTCAAACCAATTATAATTCAGACATAGGTGGACCGTATAACGCATAACTTTTCTTGTATGTATCAAAATTCAATTTTAATTTTTTTTTGGATCAAGGACTTCAATATCTGGTGTACTCATATTTTTCAAGTTTTTTTTTTATAATCTACTATTTCAAAGATTATAAGCTTCCACAATCCATATTGTTAATTGCAAAAGATTTATGGATTCGATTGTCTTGTCATTGCCTTGTGCCTTATTTCTCATGCAACCCATCTTTCCTCCTTCCCTTCTCAAACCTTTTTAGGCTTTCCTTGGTCTGCATCTTATCATTTTTCTCTTGGTTCTCTCATTTTCATCCTGATGATGGATCACGGAGTGTGATCCAAAATGTTGATGCAAAAAATTAACACACAATTGAATCCATAAATCTTTTGCAATTAATCTACTTGTTGGAAGTGTAAATTTTTTGATGATTTTCTTGTTGTTCATACTCGTGCATTTTCCAAATGAGTCCTACCTTGAGCACATTTTCCTCTCCTCATGATAATTTTTCTCTATTTTTCCCATTTAGCCCCATAAAATCCATCAGGTCATGCATTTTCCATATTGCAGTTCCTATCGGCATGAGTTCATTGTGGTCTCTCCGACCCATTGAGTATTCTTGTTAAAAGGAGTATGTGTTTCCTATCAACAAGACTCCTTTTATATCACAATGATTGGATTTTACCTATAGGCAACTTTTGGCAGGACTTTCTCATTGTTTCGGCGACAGAAAGGGAACATATCAGTAGGAGTTACACCGTTGGAATGAGGTCTTATCGATTACATTATGTCTCACCGACCGGTATATATGGAGATACATTAGCAAGAGTTGCGGCATTGATATAAAGTCATAGCGAACCATTTTGGTCTCACCGACTAACACATTGAAGGATTTCTTCAGCCAGATATTTTTTTTTTGGTGTGAAGTCATAATGAATTTACATTGTCACACCGACCGGTGGCAGGAGGATGCATATATTGGTATGAATTAAGGTTTTCGAAGTGAGGTCTTAGCAAGTGACCTCTGGTCTCGTCGATAATGCACATGACGACTTTGTCAGCATGAAAATTGAATTGTCCCAGCGACACACAAGATGGCTGATGATTTTCAGTAAGATATAGTATGCTCTATGAGATGTCTCCCCAATTTTGTTAGGTCACAACGATACACAAAAAATGAAGACTCTCAGTGAAACATGAACTAATCTATATAGAGTCTCCCCAATATGAGAATGTTACGGTGACTATGAATGAAACAAAAAGAACATGTCAGTGAGAAATATCCTTGTGTCTCAATGAATGGAAAACACGTACAGAAAACCATAATCGGTAACACATTTTGTAGATTGTATGACATCTCCCCGACTTACATAAGTCATGGCGAAACAAAAAGAACTAAGGGATGACTGACAGTGATATAACTGCCTTCAGAATACTTACAAGGCCAACATGAGATGTGCCCAAATTCAGCTATGGGTCGACATGGGATCTCAATGTGATATGTTTTTTCTGATGCTTGTGTATAAATATCCATTTTTGTAATTGTAAAATGATCATTAGCTATTAGTTTTTTTGATATACAGTAGGTAGATGATGGATACAGTAGAATAAACATTCTCAGATCAGAGAATGTGATGCGTGATTTAAAATGGAGGTATTTATGAAGGTTAATTGATGTTGCTGAACATTTCTCGTGTCAATTGTCTGCTGAATTTAATTGAAGTATTGCTAAGTTGTCTCCAAGATTGATTCTTTCTAGTTGTTTAAATTGATATATCAAGTTTATATTCAATTCATCAATGCACATTTGTTGTATCTGTGTAGTTGATTGATTGATTCTTTCAAGCAAAGATTAAATCCTTTTAGTTGATCACAGTAATCAGAGAGATTCATTTGGATTATTAAAGTAGAGATTAGTAGTCACAGTCTTGCATGTTTATACAAGTTGTAAACAGAATGTGCCAAATAATTTGAGTTTTCTCTAGAGCAGTGTTGCTCATCTTGATTTCATTTGACTCTGCATACCCAACAAGGCACTGGTCTCTGCACTTCATCATTTGGATTCATTCAGTTTCTTTACATTTGTTGATTGAACATTTTAGAATTTAGATTAGAGGATTGCTATTGCTATTTATACCAAGTTTGAATTCATTTGTTCACTTCCATTTGCCATTGTGGACAAATCATTGCAAGAAAGATAATCATAAGTACATAAAGTCTGCTTCATTCAGTTAGGTACACCCACCTAGGTCTAGCAGCACCTGAAGAGTAGAAGGTTGAAAGCTTTTGACCTTGTCTGTTACCCTAAAGCGTATCAAGAGATTGGCAACCTCTTGAGGCATTCTACCTATATTTTTGAGAGCTAACAAATTGGCGACTCTGTTGGGGAATACATTCAAAATCAGGGCCTTAATCATAGAGTCGGGAACTTTATACAGACTCCGTTGGGAATAAGAAGCATCAAGTATTTTCTCACTTTTAGGAAAGTGAGTGGTGACTCTCAAAGAAACATTGCAAATATTGCATCTATTTAAACATGAATGGAAGAAGATCTCAATACAGGGGAGGTCATATTGGAGCTCCTGCTGGCAGCAGTAAGTGGACACACAAAGATGACCAGGTTGATAAGGGAAAAGGGATAAGTGAAGATATGTGCATAACAGACAAAGACAAAACATCAAGAGTACATTGTGAAACATATGATCGCTATGATACGTGGAGAAGCAATTCGAGTGTAGAGCCTTGTACTCCATAAGATCAAAGAAATCCTTTCTCTTTTCTTGATCCTCAGAAATAGGCTGAGTTTAGGGTTGCATTAAAGGTTGAACGAATCAAAATTCAGCATGAATATGATCAGAAAATGGAGGGTAACCAAAATGAGTTTATTAATTATGAGCTTCCTGAGGAAGTAAAGGAATAGTTGGAATTATAGGAGAAGAGGATAGAGGAACTAGAGGCTAAATTGCAAAAAGCCCAAGTTACTGATTAGATGACCAGTTGCCCAAAATATGTACCACCTCATAGCAGGGTGATAATGGTGCAGGGCCCTCTAATCAATCAAATTCTCCTCATAATCAGTTAGGGAATCAGTATAGACAGCAAAATCATCTGTCTCACATTCCTACTCAGCAACATATGTAGCCACCTCATAATCAGCATTAATTTCCACACCACCATACGCAGTTGGAGGGGTATGGTTCCTAAGTTTATAGGGAGTAATGCAATTTCTGTTGAAAACCACTTAAGGAGTTTCAATGCCTTCATTCAAGACTTAGATGTGCCTTATGAGGATCTACATATGAGATTATTCATGATGTCACTTACTGAAGAGGCCAGAGATTGGTTCAACAGCCTAGCAATAGCCTCTATTGATTCTCTCCAAATATTTCAAGATAGATTCTTGGAGCAATATGGGAATCAAAGTGCACCAGATGCTGCTCTTCTTGAATTGATGCAAATTCAAAAAAATCAGAATGACTCAATTTTTGATTTCAACCAAAGGTTCAACAAGTTGTAGACTAAGATACCTCTTGGATCAAGGTTGCCAGATTCTATAGCATTGAGTGTTTATTTGAATGCATTTGATTCCAAAATAGGGTATGAATTGAGAAATAGATTCCCGAGAGATTTGGCTGAAGCACATAAAGTAGCACTGACAATTGAAAACAACAAGAAGGTTGTTGGGATAGTCAGTAAAAGAGACAACCCTAGGGCTCCTCAACAAAGAAACAATTATCAGTATAGACAGGAGAATACATACAAAAATGAGAGGCCGAGGTTGCATGATATGCCTTATAATACAGACTAGAAGAATGGAAAACCTATAACAGCTAGGCATCAAAACAAAGAAACTCCTGATCCATTAAGCAAGAAGGGGACCTATATGGTAAGTAACAATTATTTATGTGAAGCTTGTGATAAGCCACATTCCCCAGATTATTGTGTTGTAGCCTAGAGAATGCAAGAAGAGGGAATGCTAACAGGAAACAATGGAGAAGATCACACAGTGTATCTGACTTCAAATACTTTTCACCATATTGAGGAAAGGTACTCATCTTCATAGGATGAAAGATATGAGTATGATGTTTCAAATTAGAAATATAATGTCCTTATGGCTGAATAGCAAGGTCTTTCTGATTTTGAAGAAGATTATATAGAACCACATTATGTTGAGGTGCCTACTCAATGCACTATGAGGAGACTCACCAAAGATGAAATAGAGAGACTAACTATTGCTGCAATTGAAGAAGCAAAGAGTAAGTATTGGTTGAGAAACATGATAGTAAATGAGAAGGAAGGTGTCCCTAAAGGAATTTTTATGAAAGAACAGAAGGTGACTCAAGAAACTGTGAAGAAGTCAGAAAATAAACAGCATGATAAACACGAATAGAAGCCTATCCAAAAGTAAGAAATGAAAGAATTACACAAAGAAATGCAAATGCCTGATCAGCCTAGTAGAGGAGAGAAGGAAGAAAACAAAGGAGAAACATTGGAGCAGAAGAAGATTGTTAAGGTGGAGGGCTCTTCTTTTGATTTCACTCAGGCATTATCTTAGGTAAAAATGTTTGTTCCACTGCTTGAAATGATGAAAATTAAGGAATACAGAGATAGTGTTGTTCAATTGATAACAAATTAGAATGAAAAACATGTGAATTCTAAAAATAGAGTAGCTATTAAAGCAACCAATAGGCAGGAGAAAGTAAATATCCCAGAAGTCTGCTTGAATGATATATTAACAAATCCCCCTCAAGTTGATCCTTTTTTCACTACATTACTTATAAATAACAAACTACTCAGGAATTGCATGATAGACTCTGGTGCTGCTATAAATATCATGCTAGTAGGAGTTATGAAGCAGCTTGGCATGTGGGTTGATACATATGAAGGGAAGTGCTGCGCAATGGATAACAGACCTGTTCCTATGGTAGGCATTATGAGAGATGTTGAAGTCAAGCTAGCTACTTATCCACAGGTGGCATATAATATAGATATAACTATGATTGACACTCCTCCTTAGTTTGGGATGCTTTTATCAAGACAGTGGACAGCAACAGTTGGTGGAAATGTTCAATTTGACCTGTCTTATTCTACAATTCCAGTGAATGGTCAAGAAGTCAAGTTGTATAGGGAGCCAAGAATGAACCAGCTTGTTGACTGTGTACCTCAAGATTAGATCAATTGTTTTTGCGACGTTGATCTTGGAAATTTTAAAATAAAACCAGCCTAGCCAGAGTTGGTCAATACTGACCCAATCAAAAAGCATGTTGCACAAAATTGCAGTGGTGTATGGAAGATGTAATTTGATGGAGCTTGCAGCCAGGAAGGTAATGGAGCTAGGATTGTACTTGTTTCACTTGAAGGTATTACATTTAAATATTCATTTATGTTAGCATTTGAATGTACAAACAATGTGGCGAAATATGAAGCTTTATTGACAGGCCTAAACATAGCTGTGAAATATAAAATCAAATTGCTAGTTGTTCTTGGGGATTCTGAGTTGGTTGTTTCACAAATTAAGTCAAAGTATGCAGTGAAACACAAAAGACTGAAACAATATAGGAATATTGTATGGGACATAATTGAATTGTTTGATTCCTTCTCAATTGAGTGGATTGATAGATCGAAGAACATAATGGCTGATTTTTTTGCAAATGTGGCACTGAAAAGAGATGATATCACATTGGCTGGGGTATCACAGATTGAGTTCAAGACAAGGCCCACTATTCCTAACAACATTTATATTTGGCAAGTATTCAATGATGATATTGACCTTTTGAAATTCCTCCATTGTATAGATCAATATGAAGACAAGGAAATTGACTTCAACACTTTTGTTAAAGAAGTGGATGGGAAGCAAACAGTGTTTGGAAAGGAGATCTTGTAGCTCAAAACAAATAAGCTTCCTAAGGGTTTAGTGGCATTAGAGAGGGTGTATGATGGAAATGATCGGTCCCTCATGAAGCAAACACTAGTCAAAAGGGAAGATGTTGAGGAGATTAACTTGGGGACTAAGATGGCACCAAGAAAGGTGTACATAGGGAAGAAGATAAGCCCTACAATTAGAAGAATGCTGATAGAGCTGCTAAGAAAGTATAAGCATGTGTTTGCTTGGTATTATGAAGATTTAAAAGCATACAAGGAAGATTTGTTTCAGCATGAAATACCATTGAAGCCAGATGCTAAGCCATTCAGACAGAAGCAAAGGCCTATAAATCCAACATTGGAGCCTAAGATGTAGGAGGAACTGGCAAAGCTCAAAGATGGAGGAATCATTAAACCAATCAGGAATTCATCTTGGGTCTCAAAATTGGTCCCTGTGAGAAAGAAGAATAGAGACATTAGACTATGTGTGGACTTCAGGAATTTGAATATGGCATCTCTCAAGGACAATTATCCTTTACTCAATATGGAGGCTATATTACATAAAGTAACAAGATGTGAGTTGTTGTCTATGATGGATGGGTTTTTAGGATATAACCAGGTTAAGGTCAAGGAATCTGAGCAATATAAGACAACATTTACAACTCCTTGGGGAATGTATGTATACATAAGAATGCCATTTGGTCTCACTAATGCAGGAACAACCTTCCAAAGAGCTATGGATGTGGCATTTGCAAATCTAATCAATGTTATCATGGTGGTGTACCATGATGACTTGACTGCTTATTTGAAGAAGGCTGAGGATCATGTGCAACATCTAGAAAAGGTATTTATTAAAGCCCTAGAGTATGGTATCAGCTTAAACCCTAAGAAGTTTCATTTTGCAGTCACTGAAGGTAAGATTTTAGGACATATTGTCTCAAAAGAAGGAATTATGATAGATCTTGAGAGGGTTGAAGCTATTGACAAAATTCTTGTTCCCAAAACTATTAAGGCTATACAATCATTCTTTGGACAGATTAATTTTGTCGAGAGATTTGTTTCTAACTTTGTTGAGATCATTAAGCCCATATCAAAAATATTGAAAAAAGGATAGAAAATGAAATGGACTGCAGAAGCATTGGATGCTTTTATATCCATCAAAAGGGCCATCAAAGAGGCTCTTGTTCTTAAATCTCCAGATTTTTCAAAGCCTTTTCAAATATTTTCTTTTGCTTTAATGCACACTATTGTTGTTGTTATGTTACAGAAGAATGAAGAAGGTCATGAACAGCCTGTGTCTTTCTTCAGTAAGTCATTATAGGGGTCTGAATTGAGGTATGATATAATGGAAAAATAGGCGTTTGCACTAGTGAAAGCTACTAAAGCATTCAGACCATATCTTGTTGGAGCAACAGTGATTGCTTATGTCCCTCATGCTGTTGTCAAAGATATTCTGACACAATCTAAAGTAACAAGAAAAAGATGCAGGTGGATTAACAAGATCCAAGAGTTTGACATAGAGATACAAATTACCAAACTAGTGAGAGGTCAAGACTTGGCTAGGTTAATGGCAGAATCAAATATTGAAGCAAATCAAGTTTGTAATGTAGAAGAAGGGACTACAATTGCAAGCATTGAGCACACTCCTTGGTATACTGATATTATGCATTACCTTAAGTACATGAAGTGTCTAAAGGAATTGAGTGACAGCCAGAAAAGAACCTTGAAGTTGCAGGCATCTAAATATGTTTTCATGGATGGAGATCTATTTTGGAAAAACAAGGATGGTATACTACTGTTATGTCTAGATGAGTCTCAGGCCAAGCATGTTTTAAGTGAAATGCATGAGGGAGTTTTTGGAGGAAATTACTCTGCAAAAACAACTGCACACAAAATTCTCAGTGCAGGTTACTACTGGCCTAAGGTTTTCAATGACTCTTTTACACATGTAAGCAAATGTGAAGCTTGTCAGAAGTTTTCTGGAAAACTGAAGTATCAAGGAGCTTTGCCACTTCAACCTTTGAAGGTTGATGCCCCTTTTCATCAACGGGGAATTGATTTCATTGTAGAAATACATGAAAGATCAAGTGGAGGACACAAGTGGATACTGGTTGCCACTTACTATTTTACCAAGTGGGTAGAAGCAATCCCAACTAAACAGGCTACAAGAAAAGTGGTGACAAATTTCCTGATGGACAACATTATCACCAAATTTGGTGCACCATTGAGGTTAATAACAGACAATGGCATGTGTTTCGGGTCAAATGAATTCAAAAGCTTCTGTGACACATATGGCATTACCATTTCTTATGCAGCTCCTTATCATCCACAAGCCAATGGTCAAGCAGAATCTAGCAATAATAGTCTTTTGAAGATTATAAGGAGGATGTTAGGATAGAACAAGAAAGCTTGGGATTCAAAATTAAACCTGGCTGTATGGGATGACAAGATTACTGTGAAAAAGGAAATTGGAAAATCCCCATTTGAACTGGTGTATGGAGCACAAGCCAGGATGCCTTTGCAGAATTTGTTGCCAGACTATAGGTTGGTCCTTTAGGAAGATTTGGATGTTCCTGAACCTATGGAGGAAAGAATGGAGCAACTAGCTAAACTCGATGAAATAAGGAGAGTTTCCCAAGATCAAAACATGAAGTTACAGACACAAATGAAGTATTTATTTGACAAGAAGGCAAAGGATAGAAAATTTGAAGAAAATGACTTAGTGTTTATGTGGAACACAAGGTGTCAGGAGAAGGGTAAGCATGGTAAATTTGAAGCTTTGTGGCTGGGACCTTTTGTTGTTGTTAGAAAGAGAGGTGAAGATTCATATTATCTATAGAATATGGCTGGTGAAGATTAGGAATTTCTTGTTCATGGGAAATTCTTGAAGCTGTTCTTCTCTTGAGCAACACAAAGGATTAAGGGTTGCCAATGCATGGAAAACTCTTGATGATCCTCTTTAAAATTCTTTTCCATGCACAGTAGTTTAGGGTTTTGGTAAATCTCCATTTTGCATTCATTTCCATTTCCATTCATTCTATTTTTTCTCACTTCTCATCATTTTGTGTCTGGTCTACTCACCCAAGATCTGGATCCTTGCAATGTTCTCACTATCATTCATCCCCAAACGGAGCAACTATTGGAACTGTAAATTTATGATGATTTTCTTGTTGTTCATACCCATGCATTTTCCAAATGAGTCCTACCTTGAGCACATTTTCCTCTCTTCATGATAGTTTTTCTCTATTTTTCCCATTTAGCCCCATAAAATCCATTGGGTCATGCATTTTCCATATTGCAGTTCCTATCAGCATGAGTTCATTATGGTCTCTCCGACCTATTGAGTATTCTTGTTAAAAGGAGTTTGTGTTGCCTAGTAGCAAGACTCCTTTTATATCACAATGATTGGATTTTACCTATAGGTGACTTTCGGTAGGACTTTCTCATTGTTTCTGTGACAGAAAGGGAACATATCGGTAGGAGTTACACCGTCATAATGATGTCTTATCGATTACATTATGTCTCACTGATCGGTATATATGGAGATACATTGGCAAGAGTTGCGACATCGATATAAATCATAGCAAACCCTTTTGGTCTCACCAACTAACACATTGAAGTATTTCTTTGGCCAAACATTTTGTTTTCGGTGTGAAGTCATAACGAATTCACATTGTCACACCGACCAGTGGCAGGAGGATGCGTATATCAGTATGAGTTAAGGTTTTCGAAGTGAGGTCTCAATGAGTGACCTCCGGTCTTGCCAATAATGCACATGAGGACTTTGTCAGCATGAAAATTGAATTGTCCCAGTGACACACAAGATGGCTGATGATTTTCGGTAAGATATAGTATGCTCTATGAGATGTCTCCCCTATTTTGTTAGGTCACAGCGATACACATAAAATGAAGACTCTCGGTGAAACATGAAGTAATCTATATAGAGTCTCTCCGCTATCAGAATGTTACGGTGACTGTGAATGAAACAAAAAGAAGACGTTGGTGAGAAATATCCTTGTGTCTCAGTAAATGGAAAACACGTAAGGAAAAGCATAATTGGTAACACATTTTGTAGATTGTATGACATCTCCCTGACTCAGATAAGTCACAGCGAAATAGAAAGAACTAAGGGACGACTGACAGCTATATAATTGCCTTCGACATACTTATAAGGCCGACATGAGATGTGCCCGAATTTAGCGATGGGCCAACATGGGATCTCAATGTGATATGTTTTTTCTGATGCTGGTGTATAAATATCCATTTTTGTAATTGTAAAATGATCATCAGCTATTAGTGTTTTTGATATACAGTAGGTAGATGATGGATACAGTAGAATAAACATTCTCATATCAGAGACTGTGATGCATGATTTAAAATGGAGGTATTTATGAAGGTCAATTGATGTTCCTACACATTTCTGGTGTCAATTGTTTGTTGAATTTAATTGAAGTATTGCAAAGCTGTCTCCAAGATTGATTATTTTTGGTTGTTTAAATTGATATAAAAAGTTTATATTCAATTCATCAGTGCAAATTTGTTGTATTTGTGTGGTTGATTGATTGATTCTTTCAAGCAAAGATTAAATCCTTTTAGTTGATCACAGTAATAAGAGAGATTCATCTGGATTATTAAAGTAGAGATTAGTAGTCACAGTCTTGCATGTTTATACAAGTTGTAAACAGAATGTGCCAGATAATTTGAGTTTTCTATAGAGAAGTGTTGCTCACCTTGATTTCATTTGACTCCGCATACCCAACAAGGCACTGGTCTCTACACTCCATCATTTGGGTTCATTCAGTTTCTTTACATCTATTGATTGAACATTTTAGGATTTAGATTAGAGGATTGCTATTGCTATTTATACCAAGTTTGAATTCATTTGTTCACTTCCATTTGCCATTGTGGACAAATCATTGCAAGAAAGATAATCATAAGTACATAAAGTCTGCTTCATTCAGTTAGGTACACCCGACTAGGTCTAGCAGCACCTAAAGAGTAGAAGGTTGAAAGCTTTTGACCTTGTCTGTTACCCTAAAGCATATCAAGAGATTAGTAGCCTCTTGAGGCATTCCGCCTGCATTTTTGAGAGCTAACACTACTATTTTTTCACATGTGTAGAACAAAGAGCTTTATTTTTAGTGAAAAACCTACATTCACAAGAAATAAAAAATAAAGATAATAATAAAATTAAATTTATTTAAAATTATTCTTTTTGGGAAGCTTATAATAAGGACTACATACTTACAAAAAATAAATTTTAAATGAATTCATTTGATCCCCCAAAAGGTAAATCAACAGTGGTTTTTTATCAGCATTTTGATAGGTGTAAAGGAGACTTTGTTATAGGTATCGTTTAAAACTAACAGGGTTCTATCCAAGGGGGTTTGATCTAAAGTGGTTTGATCAAAACCTCTTCAATTGGAATCCTTTAAATGGAACTTTTCAAGGCTTAAATCATTACATTTTCTAAAAATATGTGATTTCAACAAAAATCAGGATCTCCCAGAAATTGTAAACTGACTTTGTGGGATCACCCTACTATTCTGGAGGAAATATGGAAAGACATCATATGAGCAATGGCATGGAAGAACCCCCATAGTAAAGTACTTCAAAATTTTTGGAAGCAAATGCTACATTTAGAGAGATGAGGACAATCTTGGAAAGTTTGACAGTAGAGTTGATGAAGACATAATTTTTGGGTTACTCTACAAGAAGAAAAGTGTACTGTTGTTACAACAAGAGACTGAACAAGATAGTTGAAAGTGTGAATGTGAAAGTAGATAAAGATGTTCAAAGAAATCCTAACAGACATATTGATTATGAATCAAACAACTTAGATGACAAAGAAGAAAAGGATAATAAAGAAGAAGAGACAAAGGAGGCTCTGACAACTACAACTAAAACCCCAAGGTATGTACCAAAAAACCACTCAAAAAAATAGATTATTAGAGATAAGAATAAGGGAATCACCACAAGAAGAAAAGAAACTCAAGAGAAAGTATTACTGTGTCTACTCTCAGAAACTGAGCCAAATACTATGGAAGAAGCATGCAATGATCAAAATTAGATGAAGGAAATGAAAGAAGAGCTTGATCAAATAGAGAAGAATTAGACTTGGGAACTTGTGCCCAGACTAACAAACAAAAATGTAATTGGAACAAAGTGGGTATTCCAAAATAAGCTGGACAAAAATGAAAAGGTAATGAGAAACAAGGAAAGCTTGGTTTGCAAAGGATACACTCAGATCGAAGGTATTGATTTTGAAGAGACATATGCCCCTGTTGCCTAGATGGAAGCAATCCAAATGTTCTTAGCTTTTGCAACTTTTAAGGATTTCAAAGTCTATCAAATGGATGTAAAATTAGCATTCTTGAATGGGGAACTGAAGGAAGAAGTCTACTTTGATCAACTAGAGGGATTTAAGTTTGGAAGTAACCCAGATGTTGTTTGCAAGTTGAAGAAAGCTTTATATGGATTGAAGCAGGCACCTAGAGCCTAGTATGGTAGATTAGATAAGTACTTGATTAGACAAGGATTTCAAAAGGGATCAGCTAACAATAATTTATATTATAAAATTCACTTAGATCAAATGTTGATTGTCGTGGTTTATGTTGATGACATAATTTTTGGAGGAAATGATGATACATGCAAGGAATTTGTAGATGAAATGTAGAAGGATTTTGAAATTTCTATGATAGGTGAGTTAAATTTCTTCCTTGGATTACAAGTAAATCATAACAACAAAGGAATTTTTATTTCTCAGTCCAAGTATACCAAAGAATTATTGAAGTTTGGATTGGAGAATTCAAAACTAGTTTGTACACCTATTGTTACCAGATGCAAGTTGACAAAAGAAGATGATTCACCAAAAGTTGATGCAAGTATGTACAGATCAATGATTGGAGGATTGTTATATTTGACTACTACTAGACCAAACATTATGTTTGTTGTTTGTTTAGCAGCTAGATTTCAGCAAGAACCAAAGGAATTACATGTTGTTACAGTAAAAAGAATCTTTAGATATTTGAAGGGTACAAAAGATATGGGGTTATGGTATCTGAAGGACTCAGACTTCACTTTGATAGCTTACACTAATGCTGATTGGGCCTGATGTGTTGATAATAGGCAGAGCACAAGTGGTGGAGCTTATTTCCTTGGCTCCCAATTGGTTGCTTGGTCAAGTAAGAAACAAGATTCTACATCTTTATCTATTGTTGAAGCTAAATACATTGTGACATCTTCATGTTGCACTCAGGTACTGTGGATGAAACAAATGTTGAAGGACATTGGCATATCATTTGATGAACCAATTTCAATTATGTGTGATAATACCAATGCAATAAACATTTCCAAGAATCTAGTACAACACTCCAGAATGAAACATATATCCATTAAATATCATTTCTTGAGAGAGAAGGTTTTAGAAAATGAGGTGAAACTTGAATATGTACCCACAAAAGAGTAGATTGCAGATATTTTCACAAAACTGTTGAGAAAGGATACTTTTGAGTATCTTCAACAGAATTTAGGGGTTCTACCCCCTCGTAGTCCTTAGTAATTTGCACTAGGGTGTGCATTGGTCCAAGGTATTATATGCTCAATCTTATCTAGATTCATGTTTAGCATCTTCCTCATAGGGGGAGCAGAGTAAGTTTTTCAGGGGGAGTTTTTCCATCTGTTCTTGATGTCAAAGGAGGAGAAGAAATGAAGATAAGAAGATCCTTGATGTTGACATTGCTTTTCTTGGTTTGTTATTGATGAATGTTTCCATCCATGACAAATGGGGAGATTGTTGGAATGCATTGAGATGTGATGCTGATTGATTGTTGTCGTTAATGGGGTAAGTGCACCAAGATGGTCGCACTTTTGTGGCCAAACAAGAAAAAAAAAGCCATAACACATTCGCGTTATAACGCGTTCTCATTATAATGTGTTCTTGTTATAACGTGTTCGCGTTATGTCTTTTTAAAAGCAAAAAAAAAAAGCAAATCCAAATATCATTTCTCATTTCATTTTTTTCTGTGTTTTAGCTCCGCCCACAGCCAAAAACCCTGTTATACGCGCTCGCGTTCTTGGAGAGGTGATTTCTTCAAAATTCATCAACAACAATTGGATTTCTTCACAAATATGGTGCCACGACGATGAAGAGATGTAAGAGGTAAGTATTGTTTGGTATTTTTTTTGAATTTGTTAGTTTTAAATTGATTTTGTTTGTTTTAGTTTAGAAATGATTTTTTTTTTAATTTGTAGGAAATCCTCAACAAGAGGAGGAAAATCCTCAACCAAATTAGCCTCAACAACAAAATCAACCTCCCCCACCATTCTCTCAATACCCTCCTGACACTCAAGAAAATTTGAGGAGTGAAATTGAAAACAATAGAAAAGAAGTTGAGGATCTTATTAGTAGGTTGAGTGATCAAAATTTTTCAACCATAGAAAAAATACATCTAGCAAATTCATTGAAGTATTTGTTAAGAAATGTAGATGCAATTACTCAACAAATATTTGGATGGAAAAATAGGAGGCAAACATCGAGGGCATATTATGCAGACAAATTATCATATAAACAAGTAAAAGATTTAAAGATTACTAAAGGAAATTTGTGCTCTCTATTCACTGACCCTAGAACAAATCAAAATCTCACCCCCAATGCAAAGAGGTTTCCTATTCATTGGTGCCACCACCAAGAGATTAGGAACCATTTTTATGATAGATGGTATATGGTCTTTGATTACCCACCATGCAATAACTGTGAAGTCCCCCAATATTTTCTTAGGAAATTATACTGTGAGTTTGTATTAAACCAAATCCTAAATTATTTTGATATGAGGGAGTTTCAGGGGAGAGGTGGGGGGTCAGCACATGATAGGCCCAGTGCATAGCCGGATCCTACACGACAGGGGAGACGACCTCTCGCTAGGGCACCTCGTGAGCAGATTGTGATGCTTGTAGTTGCAAAGGAGAGTGCTGATGTAGAGACTTTGCAGGTGATCACATCCTTGACTCTGAGTGTCATCCACCACACTAGCCCCATTGTACAGTGCAATCCAGGGGAGTCTTCAAGTGGTGGCCTTCGAGGCCATGTGTGTCAATCTTAAGGAGCCACTTGTTTGTATGACCCTACCGGCCCTCAGGAGGGTGCTATGTAGGATCCATATGCTTCGCAGCCTGATCTGTATGCATCTACGGGGATGGAGAAGGTGGCTGATATTTTGCATGATGCATATGGTATTGACAGTTAGGTAAAATTCAACATGTTCATTGAATTTAGTTTATTAAATTTCGATTGTGAAATGCAAGATTAACTAATTTAGATTTATTATTTTAATAAAATTGCAAGGTCACAGTGTTGACCCTGGGTACACCAGTCAATCTACTTATTTTTGCAGTACACCTATCAGTGGGGTATGTAAAGTTAGTAAACAATTATAAATTTATTACATGTGTTAATAGCATTGTTTTATGAATGGTTTTTTAATATGTGATTTTGGATGTTGAACAGGGTGTTGTTGGAGGTTTCAAGGAAACACCTCCGAGTGCGAGTAGATTTGCTCAAACTTTCACTGAGGTAATATAGAATAAAGAGAACTTAAAGTTAATGAATTCTAAGTTTAATCTAGATTTGTGTATATATAGTCATAAGAGGATATGGGTTCACTAGGTTATTATTTGAAATCTTTTAAGAATGGCCCTACCATGATTGTTTGTCTTAGAATTCCTAAACTAGCAAGCTATATATAATAAAAATTTAACATGGAACTTACAAAGGTAGAGCTACATTCTACTCCATCCTATATAATTTTTTGTGATGTCAACGTAACCAAGAATAAAACTATGGATGTCCTACATGATGTCTATGTAACCAAAAATAAAACTTCTATCCTCGACCCTATCTATTAGCCAAGACTCCTTCAATATCTCCTAGATGCTTGGAGATGCTTAAGACTAGGTCAAAATACCCTATATTCTCTTTATTTGTTGCATAGCTCATCAAGTTTCCCTATATGTTCTCTAACTAATCATGATTGCATGGAAATAAGTTATAAGTACTCATTAAACTCTCAACTATTGGAGCCTCCTCAAACTTTCCTATAGGACGTGGAAAATGCTTAGAAATGATTAAATTCCCTAATAGTGTGTGGGATATCTTTTAGGAAAACATTTGACACTAATTTGATCCATTGAATTCTTCTTCATTCTTATATATTCCTCAACTATACCTTGCAATATCCCTATCATACCTAAATCTACTATATTCATGTCCTTGTTAGCTAGCATGTAGGTGATATAGTATGGTCCATGAATTTTTATGTCTTTTTTTTTCATTTTTCTATACAGTCCTCTTTTATCTCACTACTAGGTCCTCACATAAAAAGAAAAGAAAAACATTACTTCTTTTTCTCATCTAAGGCCCCTAAGGTTTTAAACCCCTTAGATGCAAGGATTCAAAGCACATCAACCATGTGGTACAAATGACTAAATCCTAAAGATGATCTGTAGCAATGAAAGAGTTTGGAAAGGTAGAGAGAGCTACACTGGCGACTCGGAGAAACTTCAACTTTCAAAAACAAAGCCAATTAGGCTGCAGACATGTGGATTAGGACAACATTTGGTGGAAGAGGAAGAAAGATGACTAGAACTCTGGAGGCCCACCATACTGGATTTTTATATTCAACCATGAGAGCATAAGAGAGAGCTGATATCATGTATCAAAACATTAAGCATGCATTCTTCTAGCCAATGGATAAGGAGATGATTACTTTTCTTCATTTTCATTTGCATAACCATATCACGACGTGGGAACCATGAAGACCAAGGATGTCCAGTTTTATGTGGAGGTAATGGATGTGGTCCAAACTTTAGGAGGGCCAAGAAGGTCAATGTATGATCTTGAGGAATGATAGAAGAGGGGTTGGTTAGACAAACCAGGGGCACCTAGTCATGATTAGGGACCTATAGGTTAGATTGGTGAAGCAAAGCACCAAGGAGGTCTTACAATTAAAGGCCTAGAGCAGGTACATACAAGGAAAGGCTCCTGCTGCCTGCTCCTCTTCCTCTGTTTGAACCTCCTTGAGGTCCTCTACCTCCCTTATATCCACCTCTTGTAGATGTTTCACCTCCATGCTTTGTGAGTTTTGACTCTCCTTGGTTTCTTTGGTCATTGCCTCTACCTTGGTAGCCACCATGCTATCCTCTTTGATCTCTTTGATCTCTGCCTTTGCCTCTGCCCTTAGAAGTCTGATCTTGCTTCCTCTTACTCCTCTCTTCAATATTTAATGCCAATTGATAACATTGGTGCACTATTTTGGGGCTTAAGAGAACCATCTCCTCTTGAATGTTCCACTTCAAACCATTGAGATACCTTGCCACCTTGATATTTTCATCCTTTGTGACATTGGACCTCATGCAAAGTCTTTGAAACTCCTCAGTATAAGAACTCACATCCTGATCTCTTTGCCTCAAACTCTGTCTCCTCTTATGCAACTGAATTTCATAGTCTTCAGGTAGGTATGCTTCTTTCACCTTGGCAACCATTCCCTTCCAAGTAGAGATAGGTTGCTTGCCTTCCTTCTCCCTCTTTATCTAAATGAATTTCTACCATGTTAAGGCAGAACCTCTTAGTCTTGATTTAGCCACCTTTACCTTCTGTGCTTCAGTGACTCCATCACACTCAAAATGGTTTTAAATTCCCTCTATCCAATCCATAACGAAATCAGCCTCCATCTTTCCACTAAACAGTGGTGCTCCTTCAAGTGCTTTTCCACTCAAAGCCTTCAGTGCTTTCAAGAAGGAATCCTCCTTCAATATAGGGTCAGGTTCAGGGATTCTATCCTCCTCTGCAACCTCTTCTTCTTTTGCTATTCTTCCATCAAACCGCATAACATTCAGTGCTTGCTCAAGTTGGTCTAACTTCTCTCTCAATACCCTCTTGGCCAACTCAGCATTTGTCACCATTATGCTAGAACCACTAGAGTCTATCTCTGACATACAAGATCAATCCCAAATCTTTTTCTTGCTCTGATACCAATCTGATAGGGAGAGGCGTTGGAGGAATCAATCACTAATTCCTGCTCTAGGCCTTTCCTTGTAAGACCTCCTTGGTGCTTTGCTTCACCAATATAACCTATAGGTCCCTACTCATGACTAGGTGCCCCTGGTTTGTCTGACCAACCCCTCTTCTATCACAAACTCCAACCACCAAGTCCACCTTGGTTCATTGCCACAACTCTTCCTTAGCCTTTACACTATACTAAAGACCAATCTTCCTCAACACTCCATAAACTCTTTCAAGGGTAGTGATAAGTCTTAAAAGGCTTCAAACTATCCTCCAAAGGTGTTTGAACAACCTCCAAGACTTCAACTTCCCATCGCTCTCGCCAATCCTTTAGCTAGGGTTTGAAAGGCTAGTAGCCCTTGAGCCCCTATTAGGTCTCCTTCACCTACAAAATAGGTTAGAACTCACAAATCTCAAAAGGACTTCCCACTCTTTTTCCAAGATTCTTGGTTCACATGGACAACACTCAAAGATTCTTGAGGTCTCAGCCTTCCACTATCCGTACAAAGCTCAAACATGAAATGGAGCAAAAACTAGGGTTTTAAGCCTTCCCTTGACAGTTAGCAAACTTCCAATTTTTTTACACACCAAATGGATAGATGGAGCCTCCTCCTTCATGTAGTAACAAGGTAACACACCACCCTACCTCCTCCAAGAAGAAAATCCTCAATGGCTCAGCACCCCTGCAAGATTTGTGACTTGTAGAACAAGTTTTTCCTAGCTGGACCTGCACTGGCTCGCCTAGGGCATCACTTTGCTAGCAACTCCTGCACTCAAACAAAACCTACCAACCAACATATGTACAAGCATGGTGTCTAGGCACTATTTTCAAAAGGTCGTACGGTTTGTATGGTGGAAAAGTGCTCTAGCACCCCATTTACTCAACACTGCCTGTTTCAGGCTAGCAAGCACAAAGAAACCAAAATATTTACAAAGAGACAAGAAAATGATTGAAAGAACTATCTAAAGGCTACAAAAAATTTGTACTAGATTTATTCTACATCCTACACACAACACAGAACTAGATTCAATCCATTAGAGCCTTCTTTCAGACCAAAAAATAGAAAATTTCACTCAAAAAATATTTTCCTTCAATTTCCAACAAAACAATCCGTACAAACGTACTTTCAACCTTGCACAAAGGTCATGGAAACCTTTAAATATGCTTTCCCAATAGTTATTTTTCCAATGGGACCTTCTTGGCCACTCAAACACAAAAGGAGCATGTTTTTGCAAAAAATGTCAATAATTGCAAAAACCTCCATTTCTAAACTTTGGACTAGAACCTTTTTGTTTCTCACCCATGTCAACATGACCTTATTAGAAAACAACATTCCAACCACAAAAATTCCTGAAGGCATACATCTAAGTCATAAACTCATTCTATACTTCCACATTTTGCCTAGTGTGCTCTCTATTGCTTCCTAGGTGCTCCTACACCAATGAAATTAAGGAAGAACAACAAGAGAGGAACAAGAAAAATAAAATCAATACATAGTTTCAAGGATTTGTCAAGCGAGTAAGAGAGCTATGGGAGCAACCTCATCTAAAATATTTTGAACTAGAGTTTTATATACCATTTAGAGAGCTTGGTTTTCATGGAGTTCCTTTCAAATCCTCTGCTTTTATTGTTCCTATGGTAAATTTTTTGGTAGACTTGGTGGAATTACCTTTCTTAGTACTCACTATTAGTGAGATTGAGATTGTTAACCTTGAGAGAGTAGGACTTGGGAAAAAGGGATTTGATATGGCTATTGTTTTCAAATAATTAAAGCGAGATGTACTCCATATGTACGCCATTCCTAAATCTTCACTTGATGGCATCAAGGAATGGATGAACTCCATGGATATAAAGTATTGTGAAAATAGAATGAACTTGAACTGGCAACCAATTTGTAAGACTATTACTGATGATCTAGATAAATTTATTGAAGATGTTGGTTGGGAATTTTTGAATATGGAAGCTAGTGATTTTGATTATGATAATTCAGAAGAGTCAGATCAAGGATATGAACCCTCTAATGTAGAAGAGGAATCATAATTAGATTTCATACAGCCACCATCAAGATTGTTACAAGCCAATCAATTCAAGATGGCTTTAATGGGAAATTCCCTAGCAATATTTATGTTAAGAAAATTTCCTTTAGATGCAAGGATTCAAAGCACATCAACCATGTGGCTTAATTTATATCATAAGTTGTACCATGATGTTCACTATGCATTCCTCTACTCTTTGGACTATCAAATGTGCCACTGCCTTGTCATTGATCACCATCATATTCTCCTTTTCATGATTATTTTCTCTATCATCTTTGGTATAAACACTTGACTATTATATTTAACTCAAGTGAGGAAACTTAAAAATCATAATAATAGGCCAAAGAAAGAATATTCAGTCTTTTCATGGTAAAAGGAGACCTCAATTTAATCACTGTCATCCTCAAAAGGTTAATTCCATTGTCAAACATTTATTGCATATCTTAAACTATGACAAGCGTGTAATAAGGGTTTTGAAGAATAGGCCCTTGACAAGTTAGCTCCATCATTTTTTATTATCGTTGTATCTTTATTTAGCTCTTACTCCATTCCTTGCAACAGTGA
The DNA here is from genome assembly GCA_007258455.2 of Sequoia sempervirens. Taxonomy (NCBI): domain Eukaryota; kingdom Viridiplantae; phylum Streptophyta; class Pinopsida; order Cupressales; family Cupressaceae; genus Sequoia; species Sequoia sempervirens. Next base: position 654,699,464 of record VDFB02058242.1, on the reverse strand, counting down.
TACTTGGATTTGTCATACTTAACTCAGTTGGCTACTATCAAAGATCCTTTTGACTAGATCATCTCTTCTTCTCATATTGGTTGTCATATTTTACATTGTGTTTTGACGCTTTTTCACTTAAAATTTGTCCTAAAGGGTCTTTTGTTTTTCAATGTGATTGTCCCAGGTTATTGCTTTTTAAAAATTGATAATCATATTGTTGGTTACATTGCATTACACATCATTCAAACTCAAAGCATTACTTCAAATTCGATAACTATTTTGTGATTGAATAATTTGTTGTTTTATTTTCAAATGTTGGTGAGAGAAACATCGCCAAACGTAACAAAATGGATATCGGTGTTTCTACTGCAATACAATCCTCAATGGCTCTGATAGGGGAGGTATGAGGCAAATTACTAAATTTCAATTTACATTCGTTGTTATAGATGAACTAGTTCTAGTGAAAAATCAAACCATTATTGATTCGTAGTTTAATTCCTATTCGGATGGTTTATACAGGCTTGAGCACCTTGAGCATCGGCGTGCAAATATTTCCATCGAGGAGAGTGATCGTCAGATGGCTGTAAGTGATTAAATTTTGTTAAATATATTAATTTTTATAATGTAATTTCTATATATTAATGTCTTTACTTCTTATTGTAACAATTGAAACTTGACCAAGAGCTAAATCTAGGAGGAGCAGCAGGAGCACTCCTCAACAGAAATGGGTGACAGATTTATCGCCATCGGGTCGCCAGAAAGGGAAAGAAAATTGTATTTGAACCAGAGCATGGAGAGAAATGAATTTTGAATGTAGAGCCCTTTGTTGTATGCCTACATGGAAATTTTGTACATATTTTGTATTCAATATATTTGACATTGTATGCCTATATGGCATTCTCGTAAGCCTATATGGCTTTTTTGTAACTATATTTTATACTTATATTGACATGTATTGATGTACATGCATACATGGCTATTTGATTAATACAAATATTTTTTTATCGATGGTGTCCATATTTGCATTATAAATTCATGGTTCAATAGATATGATTTACATGTATTCAAGTGTATACTTTACAACTTACACACATGTATACTTTTTGACTTACGTTGGAACATTGAAAAGTGTGAAAATTTGTGTTTGGAAGTCAAACGTAAGCCAATTTTGCAATTCTCGGTTCTTGCATACTTGATCTTATGGACTTATTCCTTCCTAGCACATATTGTGAATATTTCTCATTTGGTGTAGAAGACAAATTCCTCATTTTTGAACCACTATTTTCTTGTTTTCCTTCCACACAGAAAAATGTTCACACTTTTCAGATTGATCAATGATCAATAATGGCTGATTGTAAACACTTGACATTTTTATGTTTTGAACTTTAATTTATAATTTTGTAGTTTATATTCATAACAATTATTACATTGCATTGCACATCTTTCAAACTCAAAGCATTGCTTCACATTGCATAACTAATAACTAGATGCTGATAGATGACAAAATTTCAATTACAAAATAGTTTTTACAAAGTCAACCTAAGCAGTTATGTAATTACTTCACATTGCATAACTAATAACTAGGAGCAGCTGCCAATTGCATTTGCTTGTCATGGCATTCTCTAAGACCACATTTCTTTGAGGCATTTTTTCAAACAGTTCACTACCTTGATCCCACTATCTCCATCCCTCTCCCACACTCTCCCACTATCTCCATCCCTCTCCCACTATCTCCCATTCTCTCCAACCCTCTCTTCCACCCTCTCTGACCCTCTCCAACCCTCTCCAACTGTCTCTCCAACCCTCTCCAACCTTCCCTACTCTCTCCCACAATCTCCACCATCTCCCACCCTCTCCTACCCTTTCTAACACCTTCTCCTACAATCTTCCACCCTCTCCCATTGTCTCTCACTCTCTCCAACCCTCTCTCACCCTCTCCCACCCTCTCCAACCCTTTTCCCACCCTCTCCCACCCTTGCCCACCCTCTCCAAAACTCTCTCGCCCTCTCCCACACTCTCCAACACTCTCTCCCACCCTCTCCCACTCTCTCTAGCCCTCTCCCTCCAAACCCTCTCCTCTCCCACACTCTCCCGCCTCTCCAACCCTCTACCCCCTCCCACTCTCTCCAACCCTCTCCCACGCCTCCAACCATCTCTCCACCCTCTCCCACACTCTCCCACTCTTCCAATCCTCTCCAATAGTCTCCCACCTTCCCTACCCTCTCCCACTCCCCTCTCCTAACCTCTCTCACCTTCCCACCTCTCCCAACTCTCCCACCCTCTCCAACCCTCCCACCTTCTCCCACTCTCTCCCACCATCTCCCACCCTCTCCAACTCTCTCCAATGCTCCCACCCTCTCCCACACTTTCCAACCCTATCCCACCCTCTCTCACCTTCCCTACACTCTAACTTTCTCCAACCCTCTCCCACACTCTCTAACCCTCTCTCCCACCCTATCCCATGCTCTCTGACTCTCTCCCACCCTCTCCCACCCTCTCTCACTCTTGAGTAACTCTCTTCCACCCTCTCCCACTCTCTCCAATTCTCTCCCACCCTCAACCACCCTCTCTCCCACCCTCTCTGACTCTCTCCCACACTCTCCCACCGTCTCTCCCACCATCTCCCACTCTCTCCAACCCTATCTCCCACACTCTCCCTCCCTATCTCCCACTTTGCCACTCTCTCCCATGCTCTACCACCCTAAATCCTCTCCCACTCCCACCCTCTCTCCCATAAGCATACATACATGACACACCAGTATACATATACATACAAACATACAAACATATCAACAAACATTCAATAAAGTGGCATTTAACTAAAGAAAGACATAACACGAGCACGGTATTTGCTGCTAGTAATGCTCCCCGAAGAGGAAAAATGTCAAAACCAAAACATAGTGCGCTCGTGTTATATTTTGCATTGGAAATCCCCAAGCCTTAGCTTTGGTATTTTCCTTGGAATACTAACCCAAAGGCTTGGAGGGCATTCCCAAAGACCAGAGACGTGTTTTTTCCAAATTCAACAAATTTTCACATAATCGGGTTCGTGCTCACCATCAAGATTGCATCTGGTTCAATATCAAGAAAATCGAACACATGGGTAATGTTAGGTTCTTTATTAGCTTTCCAACGATGTAATTTTTTTCACTTTCTAACAATGTTAAGCCTTTCATCCATTAATTTCTTTTGTTTAGTACAATTTTAAAAAATAAATTTTAAAAAAATCTATTAGTTTCAAAAAAATTTAGGGGGAGCACGGCCAAAATTATGCTTTTTAGGAAGTGCCCACTTAGAAAATTAATAAAAAATCAAATATTCATTAAAAAATTATCAGAAAATATCTAGTCCTTACTACATACTATTATCTAACTTCTGACTAGAGCAATTTTAAAAATACTACAAAAAAGTCCACCGTGCTCGGGTCACACAAGAGTTGCTATGTTATGTTTTTCTAACAGAAACAATAGTAATTTGTGTGTGTCCCTCTTTTAAACCCCTTAATCTCAACCATTTTCAAAATAAATTAGTAGTTTAGAAAGTAGACTTGGAGCACTGCGGTCCTTGTTTTTGTTCCATCTAAAATTTTTGAGTGTAGCTATCCTCAATTTCACGTCCAAGGTCAGTATTTCCTGATTTCAGAAAAAAAGTGGCCACTTAAGCCCCTTTTTTGGGAACCATCTTGGTGCACTTACCCAATGGTTGTTATTGATGTCAACATATCCTTGTTGTTTAATTGAGGTTCAATTTAATGCTTTGGAGATCCAGATTGGCATGGCTTTGGATGTTGTGCTGTAATGTTCTATCTTTGATCATGCTAGTCCCTGTTCCATTCATTTTGCAACATAATGAGACACTCTCTTATGGGTCTGGACCAATTTGGAAATTGGTTAATGTGCTTCGGAACATTGTTTTCATTGTAACATGTATATCCTATTCTTTGGTCCCAGATATCATGGTGAAAATGTAGTGTGTTGATTTGAGCGAGGAGGTTCTGTTTGGTCCATGTTTCATTCCCTTCCACTGTGGGAATATTTTTTTGTGGTGACCTAATTCAAATTGTGTTTGGCCGACTTAGGAAATATGGAATGGAATTGTGTTTGTCCAACTTTGGTTGTAATAGTCACACAGTGAGCCCAATCGACAGTGAGTCTTACGTGCAGTGAGCCTTTGTAAAAATCATCTTAACTGGTGTTTTTATAATTGAGAATTAGCATTCTCTATGGTTTTTCCCTTCTTGGGTTTCCATGTAAATTCTAGTGCTCATTGTGTATGTTGTTGTTTTGTGCTTTCATGTTCATATCTAATTGATTTAAGTTTGCTCCAGATTAATTGAAGTCAAGAAAATTGATAATAATTGATTCACCCCCCCTCTTAGTTATTTAGACTATTCAACAAGGGAATGAGGGAGGGATGGAGACAAAGGTGAGATAGAGAGGTGTAGAGAGAGAGTGGTAGGGTGCGATGGATGTTTAGGTAGGTAGAGAGAGGGATTGGGAGATAAAGAGTAGATAGGGGAGAAGAGAGGGAGAGAGAGGGAGGTGAGAGAGGTGAGGTAGATAGAAATAGAGAGAGTGGTAGGGAGTGATGGAGGGAGAGGTAGGTAGAGAGAGAGAGGGGAGAGAGAGAGAGATAAGTAGAGAGGGAAGGAGGGAAGGAGTGAGAGAGAAGTGAGAGAGAATTAGAGGGAAAAGGGGAGAGAGAGCAAGTGAGAGAGAGAGATTCAAATAAAGGGATGGAGATAGTGGAGAGAGTTCCAGAGTGTAAGGGATAAAAAATGAGTGAGATAGAGAGAAAAATAATACAACTTTCTAATTGCTAAAATTTGACATGTTGATTACTGAAAATTGACTAAGACTGAAATTTCTAAGATCTTCCAAAAACTAGAATTTGCATTATATCTCCTAGAGATCTAAAACCACTTTCAAACATCTTGAAACTATATACATGAAATATAACTTAAATTATAAGAAAGTAATTGTCCATATAGAAATTAAACTATATTCATGTATATAGTTTCCCTGAAAGATAACAAGAAGAACAAAAAAAGAGAGAAGAAAAATAAATTCAATGTAGACCAAAATGTGAGTATGTTATAATGCACTCATGTTATATCTTACTTTGGGAATTCCCAAGCCTTGGGCTTGGTATTTTCCTTGGAATACCAACCCAAAGGCTTGGAGGGCCTTCCCAATGATCATAAACGTGTTATTGCAAATTCTACAATAGTTCACATAATCAGGTTCGGGCTCACCATCAGGATTGCACATGTTTCAATGTTGAACAAATCAAACACCTGGATAATGTTAGGCTCTCTCTTAGCTATCCAATGATGTATTTTTTGTCACTTTTTGACAATGTTAAGCCTTTGGTCTATAATTTCTTTTGTTTGTCTCTTTTTTAGCAAAAAGTAGTGTTTGGTGTTTTTTTGGTTATAAATTAACCATTCATCAAAATTTCAAATAAATTACATTTTTAGAAACTAGAATCCATTCTACAAATTAAAAAAATAAAGAAAAAAAAATCAATTAGTTTCCAAAATCTGTAGGGGTAGCATTGCCAAAATTTTGTTTTTCAAGAAGTGTCCACTTTGAAAATTAGTAAAAAATCAAATATTCATTAAAAAATAATAAAAAAAATTGTGCATCAATTGCATACTGTTAACTAATTTCTCACAAAAGCGATTTTAAAAATACTAAAAAAATTTCACCGTGCTACATTCCCACAAAAGTTGCTATGTTATGTTTTTCTGACAAAAACAACACCAATTTCTATGGACACCTATTTTGAACTCCTTAATCTCAACCATTTTCAAAATAAATTAGTAACTTAGAAAGTATCTCAAAATTTTGAGTGTAACTATCCTCAATTTCACATCCAAGGTCAGTATTTCCTAATTAAAAAAAAAAAGTGGCCACTTAAGCCCCCTTTTTGGCCCCCCATCTTTTTGCACTTACCCGTCTATAAAATCAAACACATGTTTAGTGGTTGTAATGTTGTAAAATTGCACCCCATGAATTTCACATTTCATATGTCTTCCTCTTTAGACAAACTAAAATAATTATGCTCTCCCAACTAAAAACCATTTTCTCACCACCTAGCATGTCCCATTCCTTGACCATTAAGTCTAATTTTTCCACGGACCAATATGTGCCCAAAGACATCTACGCGCCATGCTAGCATCTTATAAAAAAATGTCACTAAGGTGGTCATTGAGACATTACACTTGTAGCATTTTGGCAGTGTAATGCCTCTACCAACCTGCAACTATGTCAAGAATTGCTTGAACGCTATTTGAACCAAAAAGTATCTCTTTTTTCAAAAGAAGGATTCAATTTTCATCCTTCAGGCATCAATTCTTCAAGCTTTCTCTCTTTCTCTCTTGAAAAAACACACACAACTCTTTCTTCTCCATTCTAAAAACATATTCTACAACACTCTCTTGAGTAAGCACTAGCTTTCTCTACCTTTTTACACATACATCTTACGAAGGGCTCATCCACAACTTTCAAAGTACACTCCATCATTACTAAGTGATCTCTTCTCGCAAGGAAGCTTCTATCATCTTGTAAAATCTCTGTATCGGGCACACCAATTTTTTTTTTCTAAGATAGTAATTTGACCCATTAAATATAACTCCCTCAAAGGAAAAAAATACATAGAAATGCCTATTTATATATTGATGTGCATGTACCTAGACACCCTTAATCACGTTCATATACATGTGTAACCCCCCTACAAATATATGACACTCAAGCACTTGCATGTTTGTGTATAGTGTAAACAAGAGCTTCGTAATTTTTCTTTGGACCAACAATATTCACTGGTGTAATTCGAATTGAAACATAAACTTTATTCTACTTCTTGTCATAAAAATAATTTAAATAAAAAGAACTTATCTGATGGGGATATTGCATGAGTATGAAGCAGTAGCCTACTCTAGGAATCTAAGCTCCTTTTGTGGCATAGATATGGAGGATGCCATTAAAGATGTGGAGTCTGGCTTTTCTTTTTCTATGCCAACCAATCCTATTCCTCTCACCTTGCACTTCCTTCCTCCATCTTACCTCCTATGCATTCTCTTTTTCCTTCACTTTTCCCTCTCTGCGTACCTCATCCATGTTACCTTATTTCACATCTCTTCTTGCTCTCCATTCCAACGAAGGCAGGAAGATTCTATAAAGGGTGGTGTGGTCTAGATTCTATAGCGGTCATTTGCCTCTAAATAAATGTTTCTAAGGCTTTTTCAAAGAATGAATCTGTGAGCCCTCTCCCACATGAATCTTCTTCCTCTCCTATTTGTGTCTCCTCTTACTCAAGCTTCATGATTTTTCCCTTTCCACTCTCTTTGCCCACCGAACCAATCTTTTGATCTCCTCTCCACTCGCCTATGCTTCCTATCCAAAACATCGCATGTATCCAAATAAAGGGGGTGCAAGGGTTTTTTAATGATTTCCTAGGTGCCTCTCTTTTTCATCACGGCTTGAAGTATTCCTCCAAAATATCATGCCTCTGTTTCACACATTTTTCTCCCAATAGCGTGTGCCCATAATTCCTCTAACCTTTGTGCCTTAGTGGCTGCCCAAAATCTATTCCAAAAGCTCCCATTTAGGTGTGAAGTATTGTTTTTCACTTGCCAGTTGCGTTTGCTTGAAATTTTCCATTGCCTTGTATCTTCCCCAAAACAAAGCACAAAACCATCGATTTAGAGGGTTGTGAGTCTCCTTCGCTCTGCCTTTTCTCCTACATAATTTTTGGCTCCCTCTTTCCCTGCTTTCTATCCAAAATGCCTCTTTTAATGAGGTTGTTGTCTAAGATTTTCCCTACATGCTATCTTCTTTTTTCACGATGCCTGACTTTTTCCATCCAAAGAAATGGGTTGCCATGCTCATTTGTTGACACCCATTCCCCTTTCATTTCGTTTGCACCATGCTTTTGTGTAGCCATGCCTTACCTGCTTCTTTTTTCACGATTCCTGACTTTTTCCATCCGAAGAAATGGGTTGCCATGCTCATTTGTTGACACCCATTCCCCTTTCATTTCATTTGCACCATGCTTTGGCATAGCCATGCCTTACCCTCTTAATTTGGGTTGTCTCCATCATTAATGTCTCTCGTCTTTATTTGTTGTGTGCTCCATTATTTATATTATTTTACTTTTGTTCACGACACAAGGTCCTCGGGAGATGGCCTATTTACGGGGATGTGACAAATCTTAGAGGTTCTTGTTTCTCCTTTGCTACACTAGCAAGCTTTTCTTTTGCTATTCGTATAGGATGACTCTTTAAGAATCTTTCTTGAGAATTTTATCTCTATCTTTGATTAACATATGGTTTTCTTTATCTTTTCATATAAATATTATTATTATCTTGTCTAAGGTTGTCTGTGGAAGTGGAAACACCAATACAGGGATTTAACTAAGCCAAACTCCTAAACAACCACCCAAACATTTCTCTTTGGTCTTATTGTGTAGGTGTACATGTGGAAGAACCTTCTTGAAGCAAGATTGAACATCATTAGATGCTTCTAGTGACATCTATAACCTCTTCTTGCCATTTTCATCTTGTTTCATTTAGCACTGAATAATTATTTCTATACCTTTAATTTTTGTATGTCCATATTTTGCCTCTCCTTTCATAGCTACAAACTCATGCATCGTACTTCACATTTTTTGTGACAATTCATGTTTTCTTTCTATACGAGGCTCTAGTGTGGCATCATGTTGTCTAACAGCTGCACTGTCATCCTAGATAGAGAGCTTATCGAGCTATGCAAAAGACCTTTGTACCCTGCACTTTCAATTTCTAATGACTGAAAAGTTTGAATAATTTATGTACTTCATTAAATTTCACATCCTTTTATCTCCAATTCACTAGAGCCATGTCAATTGAGGTAGGGAGAGATAGTTTTCTCCTTGAGATCTCGTCATCTTGAGGGTAGAAAATTTCCTCTTCTACGTTTTGGTGAACCCGACATGAACTCGCCTTTTTGCAAAATCATGGTCATTTAGAAAAATCCGAAAACTCTTCATCTCCTTTGAGTCCTATTGTTTCATGGATTTGACAAGGCTATGCGTTGTAAGTGCTTGTTGATGAACTTTACAACCTAGTCTATGACCTTCAAACACATAGTAAGAATAAGCTTGATACCTACTCGTAGTGTCGGAAAATATACTCCTTTACGTTTTCACACAATGTTTGGGTCCCATAATTAGTTGGACTTAATTAAGCCTTTAATTGGCCTCATTATACATTTAAAATCCTAATTAATCTTATTTTCCGAAAGGGAAACTTGTATTAAACAATTGCAAACATTATAAAATTAAATTACCTTGAAATTGGTGTGTCCTAGGAATTTTTAATATGTTTTTGGCAGTATTTTTTATGATTCAAATTCAATTTGCAATTGTCAGCCTTTGATGTTTAAGTTTTGGGAAAGGTATGGTAGCTAACAATCACCCATTATTCAACAACCTAGATATTAGGATTGGGTTAGAATAAATTGACTCCCTTCTACTCACGTCCCATATTGACTTCATCAAGTTTGTTATTTTCCTTATATCAACCAACCAACACCAAACAACAAATGTGCCACTCTTCATATTTCCTCATGTATAGCTTTGTGTATAAATATTCCTTTCATATATGGTATGATCTAATATAAGGTATGACCTCTCTAAAAATTTATTAGGGACAAAAAACACTAGTTTTAAGGTTCTAAAATGATCTCTCAGCCAAAAGTAAAACAATGAATTAATACTCAAAACCATCCAATGCTTCTATCAAAACTATTAGCCAAACATGGAGGTATGAAATAGGAAATGGTACAACCCAACTGAAGAGTATGCCTCTCTTTGTAAATTCAAAATAATCTTCAAAAACTTTGTTTGGACATTTGACACTAGTCGCTCAACTAGGAGGAATATAAATAAGTAATGCCCATAAATTTAGTTGCAATATATCAACTCTAGTCATTTGAAAGAAGAAATTTTGGCATTCCTTGAACATGTACAACCAACATGGAAGAAATTAAAAACTTCAAAAAAACTTCAGAAGTTCTGCTATATTTGAAATTCGACTTTTTTCTTTTAAAATTTTTATTGTTTATCAAACATCTATTATATTCTACCATGAAATCACTAGCACAACCACATGATATGACTATGAGGAACCAAGGAGCCACCTGTAAACACCTAAAAATGGTCTGGAGAATCTAATTAATTAAATACGACTTATTTGATTAATTAATCTTAAATTCATCTACTTAATAAATAAATAGAAATATTTATTTATATTAAGTTCATTTTTAATTCTTCTATTTCATCATATCATTTCTCTCTTAATTAAATAAACAAAATTAAAAACCTTGTTTTATTTAATTATTATCATTATTACTTCTTTTACACTTCTATCATAAATTAAATACACAAATTACATAATTTGTGTTATTTAAATTACCTCATCACATTTCTTCTTAATTAAATAAAGATATTCTAAAATCTTTTATTTAATTATCATTTTCCTTTTATTTTAATTTAATAAACAAACTCTATAGTTGATTTATTAAATTATTTATTCCTCTTTTGCTAAATTTAAATAAATTAAAAATATTTAAATTTATGCATAAATTTTACCACTATTCACTCACCAATAAAATTAAATCTTCAAAAATTTAATTAATGCAACTTCCATTCACGGGAAGAGCTTCGGGGACAAATTTGCAGGAAGTCCTCTCAATCTTCTTCCATCAATCCTCCCTCTCATCTTGCCTGGTGTTTTCATGGGGAGGAACAATCCTCCATGATCAGCTCCATCTTCTCATCCCATGCCCTTCAATTCTCCAGATTGAACCACAGCCCCTTATCCTGTATCCCTGTGCAAATGTGCTGCCGTGAAAGCTATAAATACAGCTCTTTGGCTACAGGAAATGGATCCTAACTTGTGCAATTTTACTCTGCAGGTTTTCCAAGCATCCAAGCATTCAAGCAATCTCGTTTTAGGATCAATCCATCAAGCATCTAATCAAGCTTTCTTTAGTATTTCATAGTTTACAATTATGGCTGTTTACAGTAGTTTATTTCTCATGAATTTTACTGTAGAATCATCTTAGTTGCATTATAGAATCATAATAGCTTAATTCTCATTCTCTAAGTGTCATTACAATAGTTTAATTAGCTTACAAATCTGAGAGCTAAGTAGGTTTGAGCAATCTTTAGAGTTAGAGAGCAATATGATAGATTTCTGAAGCTTTTTAGTTTAAATTAGTTTAAATTCATTAAGTTTTAGATGCAATATCTTATTTAGAAGCGTAGATGCATTGTTTAACTTGTTTTCCCCATTCTACCGCTTACAGATTGGCGCCCACCGTGGGGCCTAACCCCATATTTTGATTAATTTTTGACAAAAGTGTTCTACAGGTATCGGCGTGATAGTTTTTGCGAAATTGAGACTTTTTACAGCGCGTCGGGTTTCTGTTACAGCGCGTCGGGTTACTGTTACAACGCGCCGGGTTTCTGTTATAGCGCGTCGAGTTACTATTCCAGCGCGCCACTTCACTGTTTTAGCGCGCCACTCAAATGTTTTAGCGCGCCACACAACTATTTTAGCGCTTCCATTGACTGTTTTAGCGCTTCAGGACAATTCTGCAGCGCTTAGGGGCTCTGTTTTAGTGCTTTGGGTCTCTGTTTTAGCGCTTCAGGGCTCTGTTTTAGCGCATCAGATTTAGTGTTTGATAGTCAATCTTAAAATGGCCATATCTTGGTCATACGGATGTCTTTTTCGATGCTTTTTTTTTTGAAATGGGGTAGAATTTCATAAGCTATGCAATGATGTAGGAATTTATCACTTTTTGTAGAGCTAAAATTTTCAATTTTACATTTAAAGTCAAATCACATTGTAACTTGGTCTAAGGTTTAGGGTTTTCTGGATCCGACGCATCCGCGGCCAGATTTTTGTTCTTTGGTCTCTTTTTAGTTAAAATTTATCAATCCTAGGATAGAAAATGGATAAAAATTGATCAATCCTAGGATAGAAACTTCATCATTTCTTGTGGGATTAAAATTGAACATCATGCTTTTTATGGAGCAATATCTCCATATAGATTAGATCATTTGTCTTTTGGGTTTTAAAAAGAACAACTTCTTTGCTGTGATTGGGTGATAGGTTTATGCTCTCCCCTTGACTGGGTGCATCAGAATACCAAACTCACTTTTACTTTGCGCATTTTCAAGCTTTCATTAAAACCTTTAGACAGGCCTGCCGTAGTGGGAAAAAGTACTCACCCTACGGGAACGACCTGAGTGGGGACAGCCAAAAGCCATGGTATTCCAACCCACTTAAAAATTTATGTGAATTTGGGGAAACCCTCTTTCAACGGAAGTGTGCAGGATAACCATCCCCAAAATCTTTGTTCTAAAGATTGGGAGGTCTCTCGAGGGAGTTTATCCATTTGCCGCTCTGAACGGAAACCCTATCTAAGAACCTAGAACTAGAAGCACGCTTGTCAGTTTCTAAACATTGTAATACTCGGCGGTGCAGGGGCGGGGAAGAATCTACCCTCAAGCACTCACCATATAATTGCCAAGGACTGTTTGCTCAGGGGATCCGGTATCCACTTCCGTCACTCTGAGTACGCACCTGGAAAAGACAAAAACACGGGCGCCCTCTAGGGGGTGACATGGCTGTGTGAGTCGACGCAATTCCAAGCTGTGGGCCGTTCGAGTATATAACGATGACCTTTTGTCTCTAGGAGTGAGTCTATCTGAAGTGTCTTATCTTGTTATCAAACCAGTGAAAATCAAGAAGAATCATGTTTGGTTCTTAGAACATACACTATCTGTTTAGATTCTAGGATTTTGAATCAACTATTCTATTCTTGCTTGCTGTGTTTTCCTTCATTAAAATCAGATAAGATCATCCCAAAAAGAAAACACAAACCACCATGGCTGAAATAGATGAGGATAAATTGAATGCTTTAGCTTATCAACTGGAAAACCTTCAACAACAAATCTGGGAAACAACCACAAAGAGATATCTAATGCCAAACATCTACCCATATCCTCTTGACCAAACAATGAACATGAGACCTTCTTCACCAACAACTCCATCATCCAAGTTCAATATCTTTGAATTTTTCCAAAATTTCAATAAGCCCAAATCTCAGTCCTCAAATACAAATGATATTGAACAATCTTATCATGTCATGCATTTATCTCCATCCACCATTAGCCAAAATGAACCTCAAGATTCTTTCACTCAAGTTAACAATTCCATCCAATCATCCTCTTCTATCATATCTTCTACATTCAATGATTCATGTCAAACTCTCACTCCAAAGCATGCTAGCATAGACTCCCCTACACATCAAGGTCAAGATATTCTTTCTACTCCATCCAATGATTCCACAATCTCACAAAGTCTTCCCATCTTTGATCAAGATCCCATTTCTCAAGAATCTTATGACGATCCCCTCCTTTCACTTTTCATCCAAAATAATTCACATCCATCTCAAGAGACAACTATCCTTCCAAGTTCTTTTTCCACATCATCTAATCAATCCATACCATATCATGATTCTATTGCCTCACAAGATCATGCTAGTTCTTCAATCCTATCTAATGATTTCTTACCAATTGATGATCAAGACACACTTTCTATGAAATCTAATGATTCTTTTCCTCATCAAGATCAAGATGTACTTCGATTCAAGGATACCCTTTCATCCCATGAAGATGTTTATCCTTCTCATAATCAAGATATGTCTTTCATACCACCTCATGATCCTTTTCCAAGTCAAGATCAAAATATCCCATCATCCCCATGTCAAGAGCCTATCACACCTATTCAAGCTATCCATGAACCCTACACCTATAAATTAGGATCCTCCACCCTTATCCATTCTGGTTTACTTCCAACACCTATCCTCTCATCCATATCATATCCTCCCCAAAATGGACTTGCATCTTGTTTCACAAACAATACATATCCCATTGATAAACAAATGTGTCAAAGTATGAACTACAAAGGCAAAGGATTAGGCATTCATGAACAAGGTATCCTAGAACCCCCTTTTATTCAAAAACACCCATATCACCATGGCCTTGGTTATATACCTAAGTGTTCTAGTCCATCAAACCTACCAGCTATCCTAGGTTCTCATCTTAGTCCATCAAACCTTCCATCTATCCTAGGTCCTCATCCTAGTCCATCAAACTTTACATCTATCCTAGGTCCTCATCCTAGTCCATCAAAATCTCCATCTATCCTAGGTCCATATCCTATTCATCAAGAACAACAAAGGCACACATCCTTGATGCCCTTTCAAAAATCTACCCACATTAACTCATCCATAATACCTCCATACCATTCATCTCAATCCACCCCTCCCATTGCTCTTGGAAGCAATTTGGGTGCCAAATATCAGAAGCTTCTATATCAAAATCCACAGGTATCAAAGGATCAACATGTCTCGTCGAAGAGACATGCAAAAATAAAAGAAAACTTGATCCAAAATCAAAGGAAAAATCAAAAAGGCCACAAAGGCCCATCAAAGCAAAAAGGAAATTTTCAAAGACCACAAAGGTCCATAAATCAAAGGAAAAATAAAAAATGCCACAAAGGCCCATCAAAGAAAAAAGGAAATTTTCAAAAGACCACAAAGGTCCATAAATGAAAAATTTTCAAGGCCACAAAGGCCCACTAAGCAAATATCAAAGTCAAAAATCATGTGGATTCCTAAAAGTCTCATAGAAGCAATAAAATCAAAATTGGCATCCAAATTCGCTTATCCAAAAGCTTCCTCCAATCTTCCATATAATAACCTATCACTTTCCAAATCCATTCTTCCTCAATCACTCCACCATCCTTCAAGGTGTGTGCCAATGTTGAGCTTGTCATACTTTCCATCTATCCATTATCCAACATTCATCCCCCATCATTCCCCTTTAATCCAAACCTTAGCATAAATCCTTAGTCTCTTCCATCATACCATTAATCTACTAGCATTTATGAGTCTAATCCCCATTGCCATGGTTAATTAAAGGGATAATTGGTTGTGAAACTCAATGTTAAAGTCCTTCCTCCATCTCCCTATCATCCATATCCTATCTTACATATTCCTCTTGCACTCTATACTTAGGGGCAAGTCTCATCCATCTTATCATTCATGGTCATTATCCTTTCTACTCTCATTCCTTACATTTCCACTTTTGATCTTGATAAGGTTAAGAATCTTCTTGAACATCATATATGCTTATCCTATATGCTCTATCCATATCTTTCATACCATATCTTTTATCTCTTCCATATTCCATCATTCTTACTAGATACATCCTTTCTTTTCATCCTTGGTTTTGATGAGGAATGGGGGCAAAACACTTGGTCCTTGTGTATATATCTTGATCATCCGGTTCATTATCGTTATCCTTGCATTATTCCATTCCATATCTCCTAGCTTATCAAAATCCATGTCATCATGTCCCTTTGCAACCTTGAATCTTATCATGCAAATCATATTTGAGCCTAGCTATAAAACATTATCCAATCCTCATATCTTTTTTCAATCAATCATCAACAATCATCAATCTTTTTGTACTTAGAGGATATCAGTAATCCTAAGTACTTATCATCATCATGCCTTAGGGAATCAATCATTCTTGGCATATTAATCAATCAACTATTGTCATCTTCAACAAGAGATATGTTGCTTATGTGACATGTTTTGCATTGACTTTCATTTTGATCTATCATTTATCCATGGTTGCATTACCTCTATTGTGGTTCATCTTGTTCCTCCAATCGATCATACCATCTCATTCCAAATCAAATATCTTGAAAATCCTAAAAACATCAGAAAATCCATCAAAATCCAAAAACATCAGAAAATCAAACTCAAAAAAAACATCAGAAAATCAAAATCCAAAAACATCAGAAAATCCATCAAAATCCAAAAACATCAGAAAATCAAACTCAAAAAAAACATCAGAAAATCAAAATCCAAAAACATCAGAAAATCCATCAAAATCCAAAAAGATCAAAAAATCAGAAAATCCATGCGAAAACATTCATAAAATCGAAAACACAAAAATAGAGTCTACATCAATTGAAAGTGGAGTCTGTGTCAGTCGAACTACGTGGTCTCTGTGTGTATAATGTAGGCAAGACTAATCTTTGATCAGTCCCCGAGACCCCTAGGATAGGTCTTTAGGTTACATCATTTGGTCAAAACGTCTAGGAATATCATGCAAACATCAACACACATATTTCAACATCGATGATCTAATCTGAATAATGATTTGAAAATACACTAAGTAGAATTTGAACTGTTGTACGTTTTGTTTTATCATTTTGTTTATCATTTCTTTGGAGCTACTCAATGATGTATTGAACTAGAGAAGCAAGGAAGGAGAATGATACTCTTCTTTGTTTGTTGTTTATGAGTTAGTCATTATTATTTTGTGAATTGTCACGGGAAGTGCTCTACCAAGTATCATAGATGACATTCCGATTCACTTAAGAAAATGATTAATTCTTGTTTATTTACGTAAGAAATGCTTAGGTCATCATTGGTCTATCTTATACCATGATGCTTGTGTTTGCTTGCAATATCAAATATCATGAAAGAAGTACTTAGGTCATCATTGGTCTATCTCATATCATTGATGCTTGTATTTTCTTTCAACATTTTTAAAGCTCAGTGATGATACAAAGCAAAATCAAAAGATTGTTGAAATGACACTTAGATTTGCATGGTAAAATAGGTTTGCATGATAAAATAGATTGCATCCATATTAGTCTTGCATATGCATTTATCGATTGTTTCAAAGCTACCAATTTCAATCTCAAAAGCTACATGTATTCCCTCTCTACATCATATCACCATCTCTTCAATATTTCTTAGGATATCATCTCTTTCTAAATCATTTTCTTTCATTTCCATCATCTCAAATTCCATCCAATCTTAATCTATTATGTCTAGCACAAATCATTTAATTGCATCCTTGGTTTTGTTCCCAACCTTGTTACAGGCCTTTATCCAATCATCATCATCATTGGGATGTATCCTTCCCTATCATTTTGTGTTGTTTTGGGATGTATCATTCCCTCATCAACAACACTCTTATCATAATCATCAATCAATCATTGAATCTCGCCTATCATGAGGTCAATCAATCATCAATCAATCATTGAATCTCACCTATCATGAGATCAATAATCTTCTAAGCTATCAGGATCATAAATCATCATCATAATCAACTGGAGGAATCAGTATTTTTTTATCGGGAGATAAATTGTTTCATCATTGTTTCTTCACCAATTCATCATCAATCATCATAAAAATTCAAAATTTTTGAAAAATCATAAAAAATTCAAAATTCATCAATTTATCTCCCGTGGGGGCATATATCACTATCATTTCGAAATTCAACATCTGAGGCAAATCTGGGGCATACTTTAAAACTTTTCGTCAATACTGGCAGCTGAGGCAAAATCATTCTTTGAAGCAATGCGTAAACACATCACTTCAAAGAGGGGCAAAATGTAGACACCTAAAAATGGTCTGGAGAATCTAATTAATTAAATATGACTTATTTGATTAATTAATCTTAAATTCATCTACTTAATAAATAAATAGAAATATTTATTTATATTAAGTTCATTTTTAATTCTTCTATTTCATCATATCATTTCTCTCTTAATTAAATAAACAAAATTAAAAACCTTGTTTTATTTAATTATTATCATTATTACTTCTTTTACACTTCTATCATAAATTAAATACACAAATTACATAATTTGTGTTATTTAAATTACCTCATCACATTTCTTCTTAATTAAATAAAGATATTCTAAAATCTTTTATTTAATTATCATTTTCCTTTTATTTTAATTTAATAAACAAACTCTATAGTTGATTTATTAAATTATTTATTCCTCTTTTGCTAAATTTAAATAAATTAAAAATATTTAAATTTATGCATAAATTTTACCACTATTCACTCACCAATAAAATTAAATCTTCAAAAATTTAATTAATGCAACTTCCATTCACGGGAAGAGCTTCGGGGACAAATTTGCAGGAAGTCCTCTCAATCTTCTTCCATCAATCCTCCCTCTCATCTTGCCTGGTGTTTTCATGGGGAGGAACAATCCTCCATGATCAGCTCCATCTTCTCATCCCATGCCCTTCAATTCTCCAGATTGAACCACAGCCCCTTATCCTGTATCCCTGTGCAAATGTGCTGCCGTGAAAGCTATAAATACAGCTCTTTGGCTACAGGAAATGGATCCTAACTTGTGCAATTTTACTCTGCAGGTTTTCCAAGCATCCAAGCATTCAAACAATCTCGTTTTAGGATCAATCCATCAAGCATCTAATCAAGCTTTCTTTAGTATTTCATAGTTTACAATTATCGCTGTTTACAGTAGTTTATTTCTCATGAATTTTACTGTAGAATCATCTTAGTTGCATTATAGAATCATAATAGCTTAATTCTCATTCTCTAAGTGTCATTACAATAGTTTAATTAGCTTACAAATCTGAGAGTTAAGTAAGTTTGAGCAATCTTTAGAGTTAGAGAGCAATAGGATAGATTTCTGAAGCTTTTCAGTTTAAATTAGTTTAAATTCATTAAGTTTTAGATGCAATATCTTATTTAGAAGCGTAGATGCATTGTTTAACTTGTTTTCCCCATTCTACCGCTTACACCACCCACTACCCAAAAACATTTTTCAACCACGAAAGTGATATTCTTCATGGAAGTTATCATCCCTACAAAATTCTATAGACAATTGTGCAAAAACTCCTCCAATAAAATTTCGAACATAAAACTAGATAAAAATAAAATAAAAAATAAAATAAAAAAGAATGTCACTTTTAATTCACACCTTTAAAAAAATAATTTTACTCTTTTTGAAATAAACCCTTTATAACTCAATATTACATTACCACTTAATTTGAGAGGGGACACCCCTTGTTCTAACAAAGGCAGGGAGGACACAACCAAAGGTTATGGACTTTGGCTTTACACTTGGACAATTGCATTTGTATCAGAGTTTCTTAAGCCTTTGCAACAAATCTAATATACGCATGCCATGTGAGCTTAGCCTGGGGAACTTTGTGCTGAGTACATAAGCAATATATATTGTAGAAATTATAAATCCTATAAAATGTGCATTGTGCTGCGTATGGAGGATTATGAGAATGTGATGATATTTTCCCTTTGGATTTTGCTGTTGGCAGAGTGAGTTTGGCGCTACCTGATCTTTCTATTATTGGATCTCAAAGTTAATTGTTTTCACCAGGGTTATCTCAAAGGTAATTGTTTTCGCCAGCGTAATCATGATAAGGAAGGCAGAACGCAAAATGTGCTTAAAAGAATGATCAAATTTCAAACAGATAACGAGAATTTTGGATAGTCAACCTGAATTTGCCAGGGGCTTCTATGTGGCGTTCCCAAACTTCTATACTTTGCTTTTTGCAGCATAGTATTCTCCTCCTTTTACAGTAGCCATTGCATGCTGCATGCCAAAAGCAAACAAAAGAAAAACAGAAAGATTTTCAGAACAAAATCATACAGTATATTCATCACTAACTTTGATACTCATTTAGAAAAACGCAGACAAAATAGGAATCAAACTAATCACCTCCCAAATGCACTTTCCTGTGTTCTACCACTGATATATCAATTCTTCAGATATGATTTGGGTTTATACTTTAGGGTGATTTCAAGCTCAGACATAGCTAAGCCGTCCCTTCCGTTCGATTTTGTAGCCTCTCTCAAATGTACGTAGCTTATATAATTCTACTTGTTTGATGAAGCTACAGGATTTCAACGGAACCTAGAAACGTCTTTTAGATATACTCTTGGGCACATTAAGTTAAAATGCTATGGAAGTAGCGGTAAAGACTAAGCCAATGCCTGCAAACTTAAAACGACATATTCTCTGGACCGACCCCATGGCTGTGGTCTAGAGGGCTTCAATTGATACTGAATGATAAACTTATTAATAATTATCAGAAAATTCAATAATGGAATGTTCCGTGCATTGATAATACTGAAATTAGAATATCAGCACCCCTCCTCTGCTGATTACTGTTCTTATTCTCATTGATTATTTTTCCATTTTAGACTTTAAAAGTGTGATTGTTTTCCACTACATTTATATATAATATTATCTTATAATTAATAAGAAAATCACAAATTAAATTGATTGGGTATAACCATATTCATATGAAAACGTATGAACCTCAATTAAGGTACATGACTTATACCAAAGGGTGCGATGTCCACACAAATATTTGAACCATGCAAATCAGAGATACATATATATGCAATCATTTTAATTGTAAGACAAGTGGGGTATTGAAATTTCTTATAGTTCTGTTTCATCCTAACCTAATTTAGTGATTGACTATCCTTGCCTAGTATGCAGCAATTGAAGTGCCCAAAGTGTGAAGCAGATGTGACTCCCTCTGGTGAATGTGAATGCATGGAAGCTTTGTCCATTGAATTTAGTGAATATTTTAGAGTATACAGAGATGAACTCAAAGAAGTCATGAAACTGTGCATTGGAACAGGTGTTCCCAACCCATCAGAGCTGCTCCAACAAAATGTTCCTGCAAATGTCCTTAGAAACAGAGCTTCTGAGGCTTACAGAAAAGACCTGCACAGAAGGATTTCGTTTTTGGATTTTTTCACTAATGGTGTTGCTATTACTCTTACTTGTTTGTTTGTGGGTCGATATCTTGCCCAATTCTCAAATTCTAATTCTGAACACAGAAGAACAATGCCTGCAGACTATACAAATTCTAGACAATGTTATACTCTTCCAGTGAGAGTAATGTTTTGGGGGCTTGAATCCATGAATAATACAGTGATTCAAATAGTAGGAGACAACTTAACTTGGGAAAAAATATGGCAAGATGTTGAATCTAATACAGCAGATTTAGTATTTCGTATTTATGATATTCAAGATGACAGGGATGATGATCTTTGGGTTTATCACATTGATGAGGATGGCTCTGCAGTTCAAATCAGAGGCAATCCTCCAGCAGCTAAAACTGAAGTAAGGAATTTGAAAACAAAAGTTCTGGTTAAGGGTAGAGATTACTTGTGCTCTGTATGCCAGGAGAAAATGTTGGAAGGTGAAACAATGAAGAAGATGCCATGCAAACATGAATACCATGAGCAGTGTATTGATAAGTGGTTGGCTTCCTCAAACTTCTGTCCACTCTGCAAACATGAATTGCCCACTGATGATCCTGATTATGAGCAGAGAAAGAAGCAGAGAACTGCATGAGATTAAAGCTTCTACTTTTGGAATAAACACTTGCTTGCATTGGTGTGATAAAATCAATTTGTTCTACAGAAAAGAGGAACAAAAGTAAATTATATAGCCTTCTTTCTTAGGAAGTATATGAATTGTAACCAGCACATACACAGAAAGGAGGTGCAATAGTTATGTCGATAGAAAATTATATGTTAAACATGTTAATAGTACTATTTTAATTTCAAGATGCACAAAAATAGGCAAATAATATACAATTTTAAATATCTAAAACCACATGAATTCAAATGTTATGAGAGTGAAGATAAGTGCTTGATATTTTTCTTAAGGCAACACATCACTATCCTCTAGATTAGACAAACTAAACTAAATATATATAAATTCATGCAATGCAGAAAAAATAATATTCTAAGATGACATCCTCTCTCACATACTTAACCCTCTTACTATCTTTCCCCTACTTAAATCTACAATTTCTTACTTCTAAGATAAGCAAAAGTAAATTAATAGTAAGAATTTTGTTGATATCTTTTGAATAGGTGTTTGAAGAGATAGACTTTGTACCTCACACTAAGATGATAATTTTTTTTAGATTTTCAATATAATCTTCAATTGTTTAATTTTATCATCTACAACATTATTTCTTAAATTATAACAAATAGAAATAAATTAAAATAAAACCATGAAGTTAGGAGTCCTTCGAAGTAGAGTACCAAAGAGATGGGCATCCAATTTTGAGCAAGAATATCTTAAAATTAAGAAAACATTTCAAGACATGAAACAAAAAGATTAGATATGAGGCGACCTCAGCTACTCATAATTTATTGAAAATACCATTTAACAAAATTTGTTGTCAGCATTGAAATTTAGAATGATTTCAATAAGAGGAGTTGTAGTAGCGAACCTAGGGTCTTAAGAATATTCCATAAATCAAATTAGATTATTTTCATGTGATACAAGATAACCATGTCAGATGGAATCCCATTGCAATGAAATACTTGTTGCCAAACATAGACAAACACTTTGCCCCCTCTCTCCCCATGTCTAGTCAAGTCCTCAACTGACAATAGGGCTAGGGATGGGGAAATAGGAAGAGAGGTTCTCCGGTCATTTGTCTAAGTGTATCAAAGACTTTTGAGTTCTTCTAAGCCACAAAAAAAACATTTTGAAAGGGAAATGAAGAGCTTTAAATTATTAATGAATTTTTAACCCAAAATTGTGTTAGTTCTTTTGTTGCCACAAGAAAATCAAGAAACACCTCATTTGAACTAAAAGTTTGAAGGAAAAAAAAAAGATTTCTAACAATACCATGTCAATAAATGTATAATTACATAAGTCTCCATAATATAATTTACTTTAAAATGTAATTTACAATTAATATAACCATGGTATCTCCATAAAATACAAGTGGTAATTAATAATTTATATGATAAACTGGCTCAAAACTATGTTTAAAAATTACATTCATTCAAGTCTCTTTGAAGGGATTGGCATCCATGGTAGAAGAGGTAGGAGGATTACACGACCAAGGACATGGAGTACACGCTGCTTGTTAATCATATTGTGCAATCTTGAAAGTAAAATCATTCTTCAAAGTGTAAAGTATTCACTCAAGTTTATCTATTTTTTCCATAATATTGGTATTGCGTAGGAACAACCCATTATACAGATCCATTCTGTCCGGACATAATTTTTGTCTACACTCATTAAAATAAATTACATATATACATTAGCATATGTATGTTTAAATTTTTTTATCTGAATTATGTTGAGAGATATCCTTCTGAAGATGTCTATTGTATTTTGCAAAAAATTACACAATGCTGTTAAAGCCAATGGTATGGATATGGAGTCCAAGGGAGTTGTATTATAATGATTCTCTTTAGATTCTCACATTTAATTAAAGCTGCTTACTAATAGTGTGTTGTACTAGGACTTATTCATCGCCATTGGGCTTAGTAATATTTTTAAGAGGGTTTTAAAGTAACTGTAGTTAATTAAAAACAGTTCAATGTGATATCAAAATATAATAATTATATTTGACTGTACAAATCTGAATATTTACTCTTTCTTAGAGATGTACATAATTTTGTATGAAGTTGAAAAAGCCTTCCCACATTATGAGGCATAAACTGAGTTTCTTTCAACATAAAAGTCATGTTCTGTGCATGTCATCTCCACCATTTTACACCCCCGCAAAAAATATAGATTTCAAGACTTCCAGCTTCCACAATGGATGAGAAGGATACACAGAAACTAAAGGATCATTTTCCCTTACTCAGATTCAAATATTCAGAGAAAAGCATTGCACTTTTGTGTACAACTACCCACTTTGCTAAAGGGAAGACCTATTCCAACTGGCTTTGCCGCTCTCTGGCCCAAACATTGGATGAGTGCATAGAATTTCACATTCCCTAGGAAAAACCTGCAATAATGTTAAGGTTTCAGGAAATATAATGTATTTTTAAGGTCTATTTAAATGGGGATGTCTGGAGACACAGTTGAGACGTCTCCTATGATTGGAGACATCTCCATACCCATCTCTGATATGGGAAACATGTACAAGTTTCTTAGACACATCTCCCTGCTACTACGAAAAATATTGTACCTGATTGTTGATTACATATCATGTATTGTTTTGGAACCCCCACTGCTGTTGTCTATCGATTTTAACAATCGACAAATGAAATATGTTTTGATATGTAATCAACAATCTAAAACTGATAAGCTTAGCTCTCTAAAAATTTGGAGATTCAACATTGTAAAGATTTGCAGTCTATACCACATAAAATCTCAAAGCCTATGTCTCTAGAAAACTTTGGTGCAATTGGTTCAACAAATACATGGATAAATATTCAATCCAACTAAGACGAGAAGAAATCTGCTTTCGATAAATGATATGGCAATTTAATACAAATCAAAAAGTTGAAGCTGGAAAACAACAAAGAAACAATTGAGGGATGAACATTAGCAAGAATGAAGCAAATGGAATGTTTTCAATTGTTGCTAGCAAAGATGGCAATAACTACATTGTCAAAACTGAGGAAGCTCCGGTTAAACTGCCCACAGCTAAACAAAGTGGAAATTACATATTGTTGATTTCAACATTTGAGCCATTGTAATATGTTAACACAATTACCTAACTTACATAAACTTGCGAGTCTTAACTAACTATAGATTGTTGCTTGCTCCAACTTAGAGATGTTACTCAATACATTTGGTGAGAGGTGAGCATTTCCTATGCTGAAGGTATTTTCATTGGTTCAATTACACAAGCTACAAGAGATGCATATAGTGGAGGAAGGAGCCATGCTACCACTTACAACCTTTACACTAATGTAGTGTGAGACATTGAAGATGTTCCTAGAGAGTTAGGAGAATTTGCAGAGACTAGAAAATAAGAGTATATGGTTGCTCAATGGTTAATTTATAATTTATCCAGAGAAACATAAAGGTGCAAATCATGACAATATTTACCTCAAACACTGAAGCATTGCTGCTGCGGTGGGAAGAAATAATTGAGAGAAGAGAATATATACAGTATGGTAAATTTTGGTCAAATAAAATATTTTAATTTTTAATGAAAATTTTCACTTTCTATTTGACTCACAATCTTTTCTAATTTTAATTCTCATTCAAAATATTGCGAAAAGGATAATTTCAGCTATATAATCTTAACCACAATAGAAATTGCAAGGCCTGCAAGGTAATGGAGATTTTGGTTCTCCATTACCCTGCTCCACTATATTTGTAGCTCCTTATTTGTGAGCTACATGCTGTCTTTCAACAAAATGATATCAAAAATAGCATTTGTTGTTGATATAAAAAATTGGGCACTATTTTCAAATTAAACCTATATCAAATCCAAATTCAAGTATGATAAAACTTTGATGCAAGTTTTGAGGGCCAGAGACAGGGGAGAATTAAGAAACTACAAACAAAAACAACAGAAGAACAATCCAGATTTTCATCTATATTTAACACCAGAAAAATAAAAACCAGCTGCAGCTGCACATAAAGATTTGATATTATATTTCTTCATCTAAAAATATTTCAAATTCTACAAACTGCTGTTCACACTTGCTTTACAAGCATTCTTCAGAAACTTGCTTCTTACTTCACCTATTTCCTTCTCTTCTCAAAAAATAAAAATTTCTTCAATAAAAGTATCTTACCGTGAAAACTTGGCTCCCAAGTAAAAGTGAATTAAATGTCTTAACTTACTTTTTCAGTAACTTGACTTCCAAGTCAAGTAAAAACCTTTTTACCTCACATTTTACAAAAACCACATTAAAAGTTTTTAAAAGATTAAATGCCCAATTTAAATATTGTCCTTTAAAAATAAAAAACCCGTGAGAAGTAAAATCATTAAAAGTATTGCCAGCCAAAATAGAATGTTCCATGGGACTGCTGGAAAACCACCCAGCCTTATAAAGAGATGAAAAAGTCTGCTGGAAAAACGTGACTGCAATCAAGAGCCGTCAGGAGCCGAACATGCTGCATCAAGAGCCATCAGGAGCTATTAGGAGCTAGAAAGAGTTGTAATTACCAATCTGATTTCTAACACTCCCCCTTAATTACAACTATTGGGGATGAACAAAAATTGCATCAAACATCAACTAAGTATATTTGCACGATCAAGCATTCCTAAACAGCTTCGCAAAAACTGAAATGTCTCCTTCACCAAAGGTTTTGTAAAAATATCTGCAAACTGATCTTTTGACTTACAAAATTCTAAGCAAAACTCCTTATTGTTGACAAGCTCTCTAATGAAATGATACCTAGTATTTATATGCTTAGTTCTATTGTGAAAAACATGATTTTTAGACAAAGCAATTGCGGAATTGTTATCACAAAATATTGTAGTGGCTTCATTTTGATCTTACACTAAATCTTTCAGCATCTTGCGCATCCGAACAGCTTGACATGCTGCACTAGTAGCTACTACATACTCAGCTTCAGCTGATGATAAAGTCACAATAGGTTGTTTCTGTGAAGCCCATGAAACAACACCTGTACCAAGATGAAGAACATTCCTAGATGTGTTTTTTTGTCATCTAAATTGCCCCCACAATCACTATCTGTGTAACCAACAAGTTTGAAATCATTTGAAGTGGAATATAATATACCAAAGTCTTTTGTGCCACTCACATACCTTAATATTCTTTTACCAGCTTGTCAGTGAGACTCTTTTGGGGACTCTATAAACCTTGAAATTAGACTTACACCATACATAATATCAGGGCTTGTGGCTGTCAAGTACATAAGACTTCCTACCAATCTTTTGAACAATGTAGGATCCACACATGATCCATCATCCTCTTTGCTTAACTTCAAACCCATCATGATTGGTGTTGGGGCTGCCTTGCATTTCACCATATTGAATCTCTTCAGAATTTCATTCGCATATTTGGATTGAGAAATAAATATACCAGCATTAGTTTGATGGACTTCAATGCCTAAAAAATACTTCATAAGTCTCAAGTTAGTCATTTCAAATTCACTCTTCATTGTTGTTTTGAAAACACCTATGTTGAGATCACCAGTAAAGATTAGATCATCCACATATAAGAAAACAATTAAAATTCTACCTTGCTCATTTACTTTAATATACAAAGTTGGCTCACAATTGCTTCTTTGGAATCCATTTTGGATGAGATATGAATCAATACAGTTGTACCAAGCTCTAGGGGCTTGCTTCAATCCATAAAGTGCCTTTTTCAGCCTATAACCTTATTTTCATGACCTGATATCTCATAGCTTTCTAGATGTTTCACATACACTTTTTCATCTAGATATCCATTTAAAAAAGTTGATTTCACATCCATTTGGTACATAGCCCATTTATTATGAGCAGCAATAGCCAATACTGTTCTAATTGTGTTCATCCGTGCAACAGGAGCAAATGTTTCATTGAAATCTATTCCAGGCTGTTGAGTAAAACCCCTTGCAACTAACCTTGCTTTATGCTTTTGCACTTTTCCATCAACATCTTGTTTAGTCTTAAAAATCTATTTCACACTTATTGCATCTTTACCTTTAGGCAAATCAACCAACTCCCATGTTTCATTCTTTTCAATGGACTCCATTTCTTCATCTATGGCTTGTGCCCATTTATCATCACCAATAGATTCTTCAAATGTTAATGGATCATCAACATGAGAAAATAAAGCAAAAACTGAAAATGAATTTTTTGTATCATTATACAACTCACTCAAACTCCTTGTTTTTCATGGTAGCATGCTTGCTAATGTTGGATCCAAAGATGTAGAACTATTTGGAGTGTTAGATGGAGTTGCTCCAAGGATGCCAGCTGATGTAAATATTGTTGTAACTGACTGTGGAGTTTGTTGTACTGTTGGTGTAGACAACAACTTTGAAGATCTTCTTGGTGTGAATGAAGGTGTAGCTTGAGCTACTGAATGTGGTGTTGTCCCAGGAGTGGAAGGAGCTGCTGTTGGAGCTGTAGTTGCTATTGGAATCACTTCATCTGTCATATCATCATGAGGAACAGTAGCTGTAATATTTACACTCCTCTCTATACTTCCATCCCATGCTTCATTTTCCACAAATTGAACATCACGGTTGATTATAACCTTCCTAGTGATAGGATTAAACAACTTATATGCCTTTGTATCTTCAGAATAGCCAACAAATATACATTTTTGTCCTTTATTATCTAACTTCTTCCTCAACTCATCAGGAACATGTGTGACCCAGGTGGATCTTCAGAACCTAAAAATTGAAGTGTTCCAGTTTCTCCCAGAAGCAATGCCATTATGGAGAGCTTGACAAATTGAATCCGGTGCAACTTGAACGGATGAAAAAGGAGTCGGTTTGCTCAAGTTACGCTTAGTCAAAGATTTGGTCAAAGCTCGGTCAACTCAGGTACCAAGGACGAGAAAAAAGGTGGAAAATTCATCATCACTGAATTGATTGAAGTAAACATCATCGTGAAGGTCTCATCGTCACAATTCCAACAACATTTGTTTTACACAAATCGGAGCTCGTATGCACAAGATATGGCCAGTCAAAGTTTCAGTTGACCAGGGGTACCAGTGGTACAATTGTCGACATCAGCATGATGTCATCGTGTTGACTTGGAAGGTGGGTCATTGTACGGATGATGATGTGGACCAATTGGGTCTTGACATGTGTCAGTTGTACAAGTGACGTGGTAGGTTGACTAAGCAGATGATGTCAGCATGTGTCATCCGTAGATGACGTCAATAGTACGACAGATGACGTGGCATGGTGACTGGACAATGACTTGGCAGTTGACTAGTTCCTTTGGTGAATGAAAGCATGACACGTGGCAAGATCTAGTTGGTACACGTGGCCGTCGTTTCTCCCTCCTCCGACGCTTGCATAGTTGGTTTGTTAAAAGTTTGTTGGGGGGGATTCGATCCCCCACCTCACACATACCATGTCGACCGCCTACCAATTTGGCTACGAATTCATGCCTTACTATAAATTTCCCATGGTTTGTTTTGTTATTTAAAAAATTGCAAATTGGTTGTTAAAAAGCCAGTGGCCGGGTTGGACCCTCCAACTGTCAGCCTAACAAAACTTTACTGCACCGGTATGCCAACGAATATCATTTGATAATATAGGGAGGTGGGTTTCCTTTGACAAATAATTGGAGGTTGGTTAACCTAGATTTAAATATTTAAACTAATAACCTTAAAATGGTTATGTATTAAGTTGTAAATAACAAAACAAACAAACCCCAAACAAGCTTAGCCCGTGAATATTAGAAGAGAGGGCATAAAAACAATTTAATTGTTTTATTACGGGGATTTTGTTTTGATATTTCCATATAAGGGGAGATTACATGGTTTTGTAAATATTATGGTTTTACCCCCTATATGGCAATTGTAATGGTATTTAAAGGGGTGTAAGGAGTTGTATGAGGACAACCAATTCTTCTTGAAACCAAGTAATCTCAGGAGGAGATTTTTGTAACTTGGTGAAGAATTTGCATAGATTGTTTTAACCTCATTTGTAAAAGCTTTGTGAAGCTTCTTTTGTTCTTTTGTAAGAACATCTTGCCGACGTGGGAAATATAGTCATAGGTGGAGTTACTTTCTGGAGGCCTCTTGTAAGGCGAAAGTTGATTCCTTTTTGTAACTTGTGAAGATTCCAAGTCTTGAAGGCAATATATTGATTCGTCTTTCTGGGGAATCCAGAGACATAGCCAATTTCGATGAACTCTGTTATCACCTCGGTTGTAATATTTTTCTTTGTGTTTTCTTGCAATTGTTTATTTGAGCTTAGTAGATTAGAGATTTGGATTTACATGTTGGGTTCAAATCAATAATTAAAATATCCTAATGTTAGATTGACTATTGTAAGTCCTTTTGAAAATCTAACTCGTGAACTTTAACGAGCAAGTGCTCAATTCGTTTACGGATCAATGTGCATATGCAACACATCCAAATACCTTAAAATGAGAAACACTATGCTTCATACCTATCCAAGCTTCTTGAGGTACCTTATTTTCCACACTTTTCATTGGGGACCTATTCATAATATAAATAGCAGTTGCTACTGCCTCAGCCCAATATTCATTAGGTAGATGTTTGACTGCCAACATACTACAAGCCATCTCCATAATGGTTCAATTCTTCCTCTCTACCACACCATTTTGTTGAGGTGTATAACGGGCTGTAAATTGCTTGTGTATGCCATGTGATTTACAAAAATTCATGAAATCATTAGATTCATATTCTCCACCTCTATCTATCCTTAAAACCTTGATATAATGGCCACTCTGCTTCTCCACAAGTTCCTTGAACTGCTGAAAATAAGAAAATGCATTAGATTTATGTTTTGAAAAAAAAACCCAAGTTTTTCATGTGAAATCATCAATGAAAGTAAGAAAATAAGTGCAGCCTCCTATGGATGGTGTTTGCATTTGTCCACAAAAATCTGAATGCACAATCTCAAGTGGTGCTCTTACTCTATGTGATTTGCCAATTGGAAAAAAATCTCTATGTTGTTTTCCCATGATGTAACCTTCACAAATTCTTTTTGGTTTTTCAATTAATGGAAAGCTTTTCACCATATTCTTCTTGTGTAATAGCTTCATCCCTCCAAAATTCAAATGTCCAAATCTAAAATGCCATAACCAAGACTCATCAAACACAACTAATTGAAATGTTGTTTCAGATTTTGTATCTGTATTTTCTACCTTAAATGCTGCTCTAGAATTTACATTATCTGTCTCATGAACAAATTTGGTTGTTATCCCCTTCATAACTGGTCTTATTCTCAAAGGAAACATGTGGTTGTTAGTCATTTGAACTCTAGCAATAACTAGATTGCTTGGGATTTTATCCAAGATTACACACTCATTGTTTTCCAAATACACTCTAAACCCCTTTTGTACCAATTGACCAATGCTCATTAAATCATGCTTTAGGCCTACAACATAATATACATCAGGCATGTTTTTCTGCTCCCCCTCTTTGGTTTGAATATCAACTGTTCCTTTGCCTAAAACTGTGACCTTAATGTCGTTGCCAAGTGTGACTTCAGTTTGAACTGATTTATCTAAACTAGAAAACAAATCTGAATTACCAGTCATGTGATTACTACACCCAAAATCTAAGTACCATATGTCACTTGGGCTTTCTTGAACAACATTACATTCAAGGGGAGAGTTAGTAGGAATTGCTTCAGCAATTTTAGTGTATGCAATGAACATAGTGCTTGTTTGACTGTTGCTACTTGACTGATTTTGACCTTGCTTGTGCTGGTCATACTGTTTTTTCTTGCATTCATTTGCATAATGTCCAAACTTGTTACAATAATGACATTGAACTTGTGATTTATCAACTCTTTGGCCACTTGGGTGACTAAAATTCTGATTTTGACCTCTACTAGCACTATTTGTAAAGTTGTTATGTCCACCTCTAGGTGAATTTATCCCTCTGCCTCTAGGGCTGAATCTTTGTTGTCCTCTTCCATGAGTTATAGATGATTGAGATAAAAAAAAACATTTTCCAATGACGTGTTTGACCTATTTAGTCTAGATTCATGATTAATAAGAGAAGCATGAAGCTCATCAACACTAAACTGATTCAAATCTTTAGTTTCCTCCAAAGTCACAACAAGATTATCAAATTTAGTAGGGAGGCTTCTAAGAACTTTCTCAACAATTTTCCTATCCTCTATGACTTCTCCATATGATTTAATTTGATTAGTTAAGCCAACAACATGAGTAAAGGAGTCTATTGACTTTGTGTTTTTTATTAATATATTTTCAAACTGTCTTCTAAGAATCTGTAACTTTGCATTCTTTACTTTGTCCATACCTTGGTAAGCAAGTTGAAGTGTATCCCATGCCTCCTTGGCTTGCTTTGCTGTTGCTACTCTTGGGAGTATGCTCTCATGCATTGCTTGGTGGATATAGAATAATGTTTTGGCCATCCTTCTTCCTCTGTTCTTTCAAGGCATCTTTCTCAACTTATGTGAGTGCATTGTATGATGCCTGGTCCGCTGGTTCCACATAACCATTTTCAACAATTTCTCATACATCTTGAGACCAAAAAAAGGGCTTTCATTGTTAGAGACCAATACTCATAATTCTTCCTTGTAAAAACAAGGGTTTGTAGACTAGACAAGGATGCACCAGAAGTGGAGGCCATGGCTTCAACCAGAATAGAAAAACAAGAGTTCCTTTGGCTCTAATACAAGATGAGGGCCAGAGGCAGGGGAGAATTAAGAAACTACAAACAAAAACAACAAAAGAACAACCCAGATTTTTATACATATTTAATACCAAAAAAATAAACACTAGAAAATTAAAAACCAGCTGCAGCTGCACATAAAGATTTGATATTATATTTCTTCATCCAAAAATATTTTAGATTCTACAAACTGTTGTTCAAACTTGCTCTATAGAGCATTCTTCGGAAACTTGCTTCTTACTTCACCTATTTCCTTCTCTTCTCAAAAAATAAAAAATTCTTCACTAAAAGTATCTTACGGTGAAAACTTGGCTCCCAAGTAAAAGTGAATTAAATGTCTTAACTTACTTTTTCAATAACTTGACTTCCAAGTCAAGTAAAAACCTTTTTACCTCACATTTTACAAAAAAACACATTAAAAGTCTTTAAAAGATTAAATGCCCAATTTAAATATTGTCCTTTAAAAATTAAAAACCTGTGAGAAGTAAAATCATTAAAAGTACTGCTAGCCAAAATAGAATGTTCCACGACACTGCTGGAAAACCACCCAGCTATACTAAAGAGATGAAAAAGTCTACTGGAAAAACGTGACTGTGATCAGGAGCCGTCAGGAGCCGAACATGCTGCATTAGGAGCCATTAGGAGTTGAAAGGAGTTGTAATTACCAGTCTGATTTCTAACAAGTTTGAATTGAAAGCTACAAAGTCTATTCAGAATAGAAAACTTATTATTGGCAGACAGGAGAAAGAAAAAGATGCTGACCTAGATTGTTCATGTAGGATAGTTTTCAGAGAGTTGACAAAACGTGAAAGAACAGTTAAAAAACATTTTCAAGACCTATCACATTGAGTATTATGTGGCATCATTGAACATTGGCTATATTCTTATATGTTGTTGCTGCAATGTAGGAGGTCATAGAACCTTAATTTATGGAGAACATTATGCATTACCAAAAAATGATTGTTTTTGTTAGCTATTTTTATTGGCAAAAGATTTTACTGGATCTGAGTAATTGGTACAATAAAAGTAGAATAATTTATTACAAAACAAGGGTCTAAAAGAACTATTAAAAAAAAAACATCAAGGATTTTTTTTTTCCAAAATTTGGATGTTAAAATCTAAAAGATGATCCAAAGTTTTCATGGGATGACCGTAGTCTTTTATATTGAAGACTTCTTTTCAAATCTAGCTTATAAATAATTTACATGTTCAATTATATAGAGATTAAAAGATAAATTAATATATTTAATTTTGAATTTGTATCCTAAACAAATTAAATTATTTTTAGAAATTTAAACATCTAAAATTGTATTCAAAGATGTATAAAATTTCTGTATTCAAGACTTAGAAAATGGGAAAGAAAATCTCAATAATAATAAAAATTAGATAAGAAATGCAAACAAGTTTAAGATGTAACTTATTTCCTTCCAGAGATACATTTCTTGGAAACTCTTTGATGGAGAGTACATCAATAAAGAGAATGTTTGTAGTGTTGAGCTCCTCGAATGGAAGAGAACAAGAGTGGATCCCAAGGTCAGAATGGTTGTGCACACTAATATCACATCCTAATGCTCATTGCATAACTCTTGCAGATCTTTGCACTAAACACATCCTTCTTAAGTGAACACACAAAAATCTAAGCAAAATACAAGGCAAGTAGAATTAATTATCTAAAGAAAGTGACTCCCAAAGGCCTAGCAAATATGAGAGTGAGTAGTCTACAACTCATTGCAATAATTATAAGTTGCTTGGAATGTTAATTTATGTAGCTTGGACAGGTGTCTCCATTCCCAAGAAATGTTTATTTAATTATTTAATTATTTTCTAGAGACTTCTAAAAAGGAGTGAATTGTCTAGATAATTATATAATTAAATAATTGATTCCTCTAGAGACTTCTAGAATCTAGTTAGTTAGGGTTGTTAGAGTCTAATTAATCTTAGCCATTGATTGAGATTAAATCATGGCCATTGGTTTTTCAATGAGAATAGTATAAAAAGGGATCAATGGGCATTTGGAGAACACACACTTAAGAAAGACTTGCAGTGATAGCAAATAGATTTGTAGTGAGAGAAAATAGTCTTGTAGTGATAGCAAGGGTGCAGTGATAGCGTTGGGGATAGCAGTTGTAGAATTTCAGCAAGAGAAATTAAGGGAAGAATTTCCGAAGAAGAATATTGCCAGAGCTATGCCAGTAAAAGGCAAGCAGTCTATGTATCTCTTTATTTGTTGAAGTTTAATAAAAATCCCATCTATAGTAGTGGTTTTCCCTTCAGGGTTTTTCCACTGACAATTTGTCCAAAAATATTGTGTTCATTATTTTGCATGTTTTTCCTGTGGTTTTATTTGTGAAGTTGTAGTTGTGTTATTTTTCAATATTTGTCGTGAATTAATTTTTGGGAGTCAAATAATCTATATATTAGATAGGAGATTAATAATCAGTAACTATAATAGAATTTTCACATGGTATCAGAGCTAATCTGAGGGCAGCAAAGGCTTCGCGTAGGCACAGGAAGAAAAAATTGAGGGTTTATAAAACCCAATTCTACTTCTTCAGAATTATTTTTATTATTATTGTTTTTATCTTTTGAGATGGCCTTAGTAGGTTTAAGAGATCAGGACAGATTGGATGGAGCCTCAAATTTTGGTGTCTGGAAAGCCAAAATTTCTTTGTTGTTGGAAGAGAATGGGATCAAGGAATATGTGACCAGTGTTGTAGTTGTACCTATAGATCCAACACAACTCTTAGCATATAAGAAGGAAGATGCCAAGGCAAGGAGGCTGATTCTTGATGGCGTTAAGGAGTATATTGTTCCACATGTCACAGAGTTAGATACAACAAAGAAGATGTGGGACGCCATTATGAATTTGTACCAAAATGCTACCACTAACTAGAAGTTGATTCTCAAAGAAAAGTTGAGGAATACTCAGATGAAAAAGGGAGAAGACGTGACAAGTTACCTCACTAGACTCAGACTTGTCAACGATGAGTTGGCAGTTGTTGGAGATAAACCAAATGACGATGAGCTAGTACGAGTAGCCCTAAATGGGTTTACTAAGTAGTGGGATGTCTTTGTTCAAGTTATTAATGGACGAGACACCTTACTGAGTTGGGACCGATTCTACAGTGACTTCACTTAGGAGGAGCTTAGACTTAGTCTTGTCAGTGGAACCAACAGTAATAGTTAGAAAAGTGAGGTAGAACAAGAAAATGTTGCCCTTGCAGGAAAAGGGAAAGCAAAGAAGGGGTCTAGCAAAGGATCAAATCCACAAAGTGAGAAGAAGGACCTATCAAAGGTCAAGTGCTATGGCTGTCACGAGTTTGGCCACTATGCCAATGATTTCCCACAAAGGAAGAAGAATGAAAATAAAGGCAAGAAGTAGACAACAACTTTAGCAAGTGCAGATGAGCTCTTTAGTAGAATGGAGGATGAGTTCACTCTCATAGCTTGTATGGCTAGCTCAACCTCATAGAGTGTTTGGTATATAAACAATGGGGTGTCATTTCATATGACAGGAGTTATAGAGTACTTCTCCAACTATAAGGAGGAGGACATCAGAATACAAATTTCTATGGGGAAAATGTCCAAACTCAATCCAGTTGGGAAAGGGACTGTTCTATTTCAGAGGGAGAATGGAAAGCGGATTCCCATTGATGATGTGTTGCATGTGCCAGGCTTGGGTATGAATTTGATTTCTATATCTATCATTTAGGATATAGGTTACAATGTACTCTTTAGAGGGGTGAATGTGTTAATCAAGTATTAGGATTGGAAATCACCCACAACTATTGGAGTTAGGAGCGGCCAACTTTACAGGTTACAGTTTGATACTCATAAGGCATTGATGAGCAGCAATAATTATAGAGATCAAGGAGAGCTATGGCATAGGAGAATGGGCCATATACATCATGGAGCACTTAAATTGTTTCATGAGACAGCGACAGGTGTTCTAGAGGTGACCACAGAGCATGATGATGTATGTAAGGGATGTGTGTTGGGGAAGTTTGCGAAAGCAACTTTTCCAAGGAGTGACACCATATCTGAGGGTGTTCTTGATCTAGTACATTTAGATATATGTGGACCAATATCGACGAAGTCTCTTAGAGGATACAAGTACTTTGTTACTTTTATTGATGATTTCTCTAGGAAGACCTAGATATACTTCTTGAACACCAAGGATCAGGTTTTCAGTCACTTCCAAGAGTTCAAAGCTCTTGTGGAGAATTCGATAGGTAGGAAGATAAAGGTTCTTCGGTTAAACAATGGAGGTGAGTACAAAGGGAAAGAATTTCAGGAGTTCTGTACCAGGGAAGGAATTGAGAGAGAGTGGATTGTTCCTTACAACCCACAGCAGAATGGGGTTGTTGAGAGGAAGAATTGGTCTATATCAGAGGTGACAAGGGCTATACTGTATGACTAGGATATGCCACGTTACTTATGGGCAGAGGCATGTAGTATGACAATATACATACAAAACAAGGTTCCACATAAGGTATTGGGCAAGATGACACCAAAGGAGGCGTTCTTAGGGAAGAAGCTAGATGTTAGCCACTTTAGGATATTTTGAAGTTTGGCGTATTGTCACATTCTAGGGCCTACATGTTCCAAGTTAGATTAGACTATAGAGAGAGGGTATTTTGTGGGGTACAATGAAACCTCAAAGGCATATTAGATATTTATTCCAGGGACCAGAAGGATTATAGTCAGGCGTGATGTCAAGTTCATGGAGGACAAGGCATTTAGGAGGTATAGAGATTTTCCAATAGATGACCAGAGTAAGCAGCCAGTAGAAGCTCCAAGGATCGTGCAACCAAATCAGGGGTAGCGAAGCTCAAGAACAATTACTAGTACAAGCATAGGATTAGGTACTGAGAGTTTGCAGAGTATGGAGCAACAAATGTAGCAGATCCAAGAGATGCATCAGGAAGACATGGAGGTTGATACTTCATCCTCTATAGTTGGTAGAGGGAACCAACAGACACATAGGGATACTCAGGAGTTTGCGGGAGCTCCTAGGATGAGTAGTAGACAACAAAGACAACTAGCTAGGTATAATGACTATATGGAATTAGTTAGTCAGTTGGTAGATAGTGAGCCTTCCAGCTATCAGGAAGCCACACAACAATAGGTGTGGCAATATGCGGTGGTTGAGGAATATACCTCAATAGTGTATAATGATGTGTGGGAGGTTGTGCCTAGAACGACAGATAGGGCGGTGGTTGGATCATGCTAGATCTATAAGATCAAGCATGATGCAGATGGTAGCATTGAAAAATACAAGGAAAGGTTCGTGGCCAAGGGGTTCTCTCAGAAGGAGGGAGTTGACTATGAGGAGACATTCGCTCCAGTGGCCAGGTATACTTCTATATCAGTTGTGATCTCACTTGCAGCACATATGGGATGGCACATCCATAAGATCGATGCCAAGATGATGTTTCTTAATGGTGAATTGAAAGAGGACATAAAACAACTAGAGGGATTTCTAGCACACAATAGTGCAACCCATGTGTGCAGATTGAAGAGAGATTTGTACAGACTCAATTAGTCTCCCAAGGTGTGGTATGAGCTCATTGATAGATAATTGTAGGGAATGGGCTTCGTGAAGAGTGAGGTAGATGCTAACCTCTACTACTTGGTGGTTGGAGGTGAAGTTCTCATTCTTGTTCTATATGTGGATGACTTGTTTTTAACAGGTTCATTGGGACTCATAGAGGAATGCAAGAGGGACCTTGTAGCAGAGTTCGAGATGAAGGATTTGGGGCTTATGCACTACTTTCTAGGCATAGAGGTATGGCAGATAGATGGAAAGATTTTCCTTGGACAAGGGAAATACTGCATCAAAATCTTGAGGAGATTTGAGATGGAGGATTGCAGAGCCATGTCTGCTCCTATGATCATGAATTGGAAGAAGGTAGACTCATCTAGGGAGAAGGATGTAGACCCCACCTTATACAGGTAGTTGATTGGGTCTCTCATGTATTTGGTCAACACTAGGCCAGATATATCCTTTGTAGTAAACTCTCTTAGTTAGTTCATGGTGGAGCCGAAGAGAGTGCATTGAACAACGACAAAAAATGTGTTGTAGTATTTGTGTGGTACAATTGAGTATGGAATTAGATATGATCAAGGTGATGGTATCAGGTTGATAGGCTATATCGGCGCAGATTGGGCATGCAGTACAACAGATAGGAAAAGCACTTCAAGGTATTGCTTTAGCTTGGGATCAAGAGTTGTCTCTTGGTACAACAGGAAGCAAAAGTCCATGGCTTTGAGTTCTGCAGAAGCAAAATACATAGCAGCTAGCATGGCAATGTGTGAAGTGATATGGCTTTATAAGTTGTTGGTAGCCTTGTTTGGCCAAAGGGTTGAGACTATAGTGATACACTGCAACAATCAGAGTTGCATCAAGTTGTTTGAGAATCCGGTGTTTCATGATAGGTCTAAGCATATAGACATCAGGTATCATTTCAACAGGGATTGTGTACAATGGGGGATAGTTCAGCTACAGTATATACCTATAGATCAATAGGTAGCAGACATTTTGACCAAGGCATTGGGGAACACAAAATTCATCTTCTCCAGAGATAAGTTGGGTGTCATGCAAAACACCTTCCTCGCTAAAAGGGAGTGTTAATTTATGTAGCTTGGACCTGGTAGGTGTCTCCATTCCCAAGAAATGTTTATTTAATTATTTAATTATTTTCTGGAGACTTCTAGAAAGGAGTGAGTTGTCTAGATAATTATGTAATTAAATAATTGATTCATCTAGAGACTTCTAGAATCCAATTAGTTAGGGTTGTTAGAGTCTAATTAATCTTAGCCATTGATTGAGATTAAATCATGGCCATTGATTTTTGAATGAGAATAGTATAAAAAGGGATCAATGGGCATTTGGAGAACACACACTTGAGAAAGACTTGCAGTGATAGCAAGAAGATTTGTAGAGAGAGAAAATAGTCTTGTAGTGATAGCAAGGGCACAATGATAGTGTTGGGGATAGCAGCTGTGGAATTTTAGTAGGAGAAATTAAGGAAAGAATTTCCGGAGAAGAATATTGCTGGAGCTCTGCTAGTAAGAGGCTTGAGCAGTTTATGTATCTATTTATTTGCTGAAGTTTAATAAAACTCCCCATCTGTAGTAGTGGTTTTCCCTTCAGGGTTTTTCTTCAAACAATTTGTCCAAAAATATTGTGTTCATTAGTTTGCATGTTTTTCCTGTGGTTTTATTTGTGAAGTTGTAGTTGTTTTATTTTTCAATATTTTTTGTGAATTAATTTTTGGCAGTCAAATATTCTATATTAGATAGGAGATTAATAATCAGTAATTGCAATAGAATTTTAACATGGAATAGGGTATTAACATCCATCAAATCATAAAATATATATTTTTTTAGATGTTGCAACCGTCAACATTGATGGATGAATATAAAAATGAGTATGCAAAGGAAAGGCTAGAATCTAATTTCCAAAATGGATTCTCTATGCTAAACCATCAGTTAACAAGCAACCTGTCCTCATGAGACCTCAAGCACACCTTTTCCTCGACAGGTGCCAACATCAATAACATCCTTTAGGAATGCATTCACATAGTCGACAACACAAAAGCACCATGAAACAATTGATGTTCGCTCCATGCTCACCCCACCTCAATGGGATGTGTCACCTAAATAGGCAATGCAATCGATCTAATAGAATCAAATCATTAAATAAATTGGACTGTCATTTATTCTATTGTAATTTTTTTCATCTTTGTTCAATATTTTAGCAATTTTGTATTGACAAAAGTCATGGTTTATGGTGGTGATATGTTTAAGTAGTATATTCAGATATGTAAGGTGCAAACTAGCAATTGTATCTTTGTGTGCAATGGGTATGTTGAAGAGGTGTGGATGGTCAATGACAAAAAAAATGGTCTATTTTTTGTGCATAAAATCAGTTTCAATATGAACCTTATTGAGCTATCAAGGAAATTAGGAATCCTCTTTTTGAAAATTTGATCTAAGTGTGATTGACGATGGTCTAGAAATGCAAGTAGATAGTAATTAAATAACAAAAAGAACATAACTACAGTTGAGGAAAGATTTGCGCTTTCAATTACAATTATGCAATGAAGATTTACATTTAAAATTTGAAATCATAAGGATTATAACACTAGACATTGTTATGACAATTTCCAAATGAGTTTCCAGTTTAGAAATAAATGATTTCTAGTTGAACTAAAAAGAGAAAGTAGCAACTGTTTGTCAAAGGAGAGTATCCTGAAAATTTTTGGAGTACATAAAACCAACAGTAAGAGCATCATGGACTTTTGTCAATTTTGGATCCTACTTATCATCAAATGACAAGAAACCACATCATCATATAATAAAGATGCAAAGAGAGAATACTACTTGAATAGAGCTTAGAAAAGAAAACAAGAAGTAGCATAATCCATGGCCTATCATACTATTTCAAGTATAAGGTTGATTGCAAATGGTAACTGGATTTATTGTATTGGCAAAGGAGTAAAAGGTGAAGGAAGAAAAACAAACTAGGATCATTATGCACATAGACATATAAAGTGTGATCAAGTAAAGAATGTTGTTAAAGAAATTCTTAGAAGAGGCTGCTATGTACAGGTTGGAAGCAGCTGCAAGATAGAGTTCTTGCACATTGCAAGGACAAAACAATGTATGAGAGAGTAGATGTCATTTCCACAAAACAAGAAGCTTCAAATCAAGATTGTAGAAGTTTTACTAGATGAATGGGCACTGCAAATAAGTTCCACTAAAAATTAAGTTTAAAAAAAAAAAAAATTATTGTGTAATTATGAAGTCAATTTGTCTTTCTAATAAATCTATGATATGCACATTACATGACCTATTTTGTAAAATTAAATAAATTTTATATTTGAAACCTACATTTTTAATTTGTAGATTCTTGATGTGCACATATTGCAACAACAAATTTATATATATATGGCAATATTATTCATTGACTTACGTGGGAGGAAGTTCACTTATCAACAAAGAAAAGTTCAAACAAATGTAAACTACTTTCAAGGAAAAATGTAAGAAAGAAACTACTATTAATGAGTGATTGAGAATTTAGTTGAATGGAAATAGTTTTTTTTTTCAATTGATCAAGCATTGAACATATTTATGTAAAATTAAGGGGTTAAATAAAAACGAAAAAGTAAGAGAATAAAGAGGAAAAGTATGTTAATTGTAAATTTAGTTAAATGGTTTCTTTAATAATTCTTAAAAAGTTGACAAATCCTAAATGTATTAACATTTATTGGGTGTTGGCAATAATGGCTTACATTTTTGTATTTTGTTATATAGTTATTAGAAATAGCATTTCCATTATCAATATATATGCAAATAATTTGTAAAAAGTATGCAATGAACATAATTTTTTGCAAGTAAAAAATATAGATGATAGAGGCGAAGTCACGAATTTGTAGTTCTATTAATTTTTTTTGTGTGGTCAAAAGTTTGCATGTGATAATGTCAATAAGAAATCCTCTTGTTTTCAGTGAGCAACAAATGGGCTTTGTTGCATGCGTGCATATCTTGAAATGTGAATGTTGGTTTTATTCATAAGCTTGCAAGTTCACACTCTTGAAATATTTGTGAATGATAGGCCCTACCGATCTATGTTGTTGATTCCAATTGTTTCCTTCTCAAGTGTAAGGCCTTGTGATTTGTCAATCATCAATGCCTATGCCATTTTGAGTGGGATTTGATGATGGACACCTTAACTCAAATGGGTAACAAGGGATTTTTTGGGTTATTGAGATCCCAAATAGGGCCTATGTAATTTTTGAACCAAACAACAACAAACAAGGGAAGTAAAAGTATATTTTCACCATCCTTGAATACTATTTATTTGACTTGTCCATGTGCATCATTCACAAGCCCTATTTCCACCCATAAATTTGAGCATAACATTACTTTTTTTTTAGCACACAAAAGGATCTTAGATTGAAGTTGTTCTTCATCTAGATTTGAGCAGGGTGACCCCATAAGATGCTCTACAATTGAAAAGGCAACAAGTGTTGCTAAAGACAACAACATATGTTGATTATGTAGTGATACCATTTCATTTGTTGCAAAGAGATGTATGGAGGATAAGAAAGTAGATTGCTCTATCAAGGTTAGTGTTGAGCTTGAGTGTGACATTAGAACTTGCTAGTCTTTAATTGTAGGTGTTGTATTGCATAAATTGGAGAGGAGAGAACGAAACAAATTTGTTTTGGCTTGCCCCCAATTTGATGAAATATTGTGTCCATTGTGATAACTTTTGTGAAGTTTCACCATAAAGTACCCCCGTACGAGGTCAAAACATACATAGGGATGCCCTTGACTAGTGGAAGTTAGCCAAGGTCCCCAAGAGCATGAGTTAGAAACCTCATTTGGTTATGGCCAGGGAATGTTTCACACAACCTCATATCAATTTGTTGCAGCAACTTTGGACCGAAGAAGCTCCTTTCATCTATAAGGATGTAGTGAATGAAGTACATTCTTTCTTGGAAGCTCACAAGTGTTTGTCCTTGCAGGGAGGCATTTATTTGATAGGTATTCGAAGGCCAGAGTGGATTGTTGATGCTTTTATGTTGAATGTTGCTACACTTGTAGGTGCAAGAAGTAGTAATGGTGATTGACCATTTGGGGTTGAACTCATGAGTGTATATTTTATGCCTTTAATCAGGTGCGAATTACCTATTCCAACAATTCCTTGAACAATCATTTTTAGAGTATTAGCATTTATATGTGACAAAACTATATCAATGCTTTTGTTGTTGGATAGATAGCTCATTTAGAGTATGGTGATCAAGAATATGGTGAAATTGAAATTTTGGATGGTTGGATTCTTGGAATATAGTAGCAAATACTTGTTGGTGGGGATTGAATTGGGAAGATCCCCAATCATGGTGCAAGTCTATGTCATGGCGACCAAGCATTCTAGTTCATCAAACTGAAAAGGAAGGTTTGGTTATAGGTGTGACAAGAATTGCTATTATGTTGGGTTGTTGTCTTGCATTATAACTTATTGATTGGAAGAAATACTAGAAATGGGCTTTTTAGAAGGTTTTGCTGGTGTTTGTAGCATATGCTAGGGAAAATAGCTACATGCAAAACTCTCCCATTGATCTATAATTACATTGGGATATGAAACATAATCATTGTCAATTCTATTGAATGGATTGTATAGTACTAGTTCACTCCAACAAAATGATTCAAGCATTTATCATCCTTTTCGAAATGGTTGTGAAGTGTGGGGAGATGTGAATTTTTTTATATTTTAAACGAGCCATTTTGAGTAACTTCAATAAGTGAAATAGACTCTAAAACAATTGGATGAGCCACATAAGCATCAATGTAGGTTGGGGATGTAGTTTCAGGATGCTTTGAAGGTCCATTTTTTAGTAACTTCAATAAGTGGCATAGACTCTAACAATCAGATGAGCCATGTAAGCCTCAATGTAGGTTGAGGCTATGGTTGTGGACTCGAACAAGAGTAAAACATGGTGGAATTTTTTTTGGTTGACATTTAAAGAAACAAAGTTTTTCCTAGATAGGGAGATTGGAAGTTTAAGCAAAAGGTGGCAACTCTTCTAGGCACCAATATCATGATCCATGAGGGTTTCAACAAGTATTTTTTGGAAAGCTATTGAGGTTGGCTTGTTAGACTGAATATTAGTTGAAGTGCAAGAAAACATGGCATGGTATGTTTCTGATTTTTTCAACTTTTGCTGCATATTTTGCAATATACTTTCAAGTACCACATTGATTGAGAGAATGGGTTGCAAATCTATTTTATCCCTCTAGATAGAGAGGATAGATGGGTTTTGAAGATTCAACCGATCATCATTGCAAGCCGAGGTGTATTTAGGTTGGCCATGTTCATCCAATGAGATACTTGAAGATGTTGGAGCATCCAGGTCTACAAATGATCTTGCATTGCCAAAAAATATTTATTTTATTTTCATGTTTAATTTTTGAAATTTGGTGTGGGTTGGAGCTTCAAGAGCATCTTGTGGAGTGTTTGAAGGATAAAATATTCATTTACTAATACTTTAATTTTCATTTAAAAAATTAGAGGCAAACAATGTGTTTAATGTGATTTTAAAATTATTGTATTATATAATTTCAAGGCTTGACGGGTTTGAGGAATCCATTGGAATGTTAGAGGGAACTTGAAAATAATATTTGACATTCATTTTATCAAATTTTCTGCCTATAGGATTTTTCATAAGGAAAGTGACTTTTGACATTCCATTTTTGTCTTACTGTGTGCTTAAAATGGAGGGAAACGATAGT
This sequence comes from Sequoia sempervirens, assembly GCA_007258455.2. Lineage (NCBI taxonomy): Eukaryota > Viridiplantae > Streptophyta > Pinopsida > Cupressales > Cupressaceae > Sequoia > Sequoia sempervirens. Next base: position 654,655,199 of record VDFB02058242.1, on the reverse strand, counting down.
GATTTTTGGAAAAGTAATAAATGACTATTCAATTACCAAAGGAGCACGACTTGGTTTTGTATTTTATTTATTTTCCAAAGGCATCTATAGTGCCAAGGCTTTTGATATGGTGAGGCAACATTAACAACACATTTTGGAAGTAAAACTATGTCTTTATTTCATTTTTGTGAAGGAATTTCAAAGGTCAAGTTGAGGGAAATGAAAGGGCTGGGTGCCAAATTTTGGTGCTTGAAAGGGGTGTAAAAATATATAAAATACAATATTTTATGGTGTAAAAAGGAATCAATAAACATCAATAAGGTTGGAGAAAGAACAAGTGTAGGTTTTTCATGAGAGGTGCATAGGAAAGAGTGCAAGAAATCAACTTATGAAGAGAAGAGAACAAAAGAAGAGAAAAGGGATTTTACAGACATATGTTGTACATGTTCAAGGAAGCCATGAGAGCTTGTTAATGAAGAGAAAAATAAGGTTTCAGAAGAAAATTTAAGCCAAGAAGGTTTGAAAACATGAGGATTTGAAGACTTGTAGACAAGATGTGTCTAAAAGCTTATAATATTTTTTTAATTTTATTCAATGTTGAATCCTCCATATATGTAATTAATCTTGAGGAATTTTCATGTATGAATGTGTATGAACATTGAAATAAAGATATGTTTCAAATTATTTTTCCATTTATATTATAATGTGGATGATGACATGTTAAGACTGCAAGATTGGGTAGTTTGATAAGACCCCCTGACCTTGATTACATCACTTGATCTATCTTGCACAATCCAAAGGGATTTATAAAAAGAATGCAAGAATGGTCCTTTTATCCTAAGAATTGTTAGCAAGTTACACTTTGTATTGTGTTGAACACAATTTAGCAGTTCAATTTAGTCAATGGAAGGGTTGGTTGGCATAATCATTCTTGTGTCCATTAAACATGGCTCATCAAGAGTAGATCGATGAAGTGTATGGTTGCTCAAGCAAGGGTTTGTGGGTTCCATGCACAAACATACCTATAAATGTATTCAAGTGAATTTTGTATTGATTGAAGGTTGTCCCATTGTAATGTTCCAATATCAGGTGCTCGTTGGAGCCAAAGGAAACCACATGAATACATGTAGAGCCTATGGGTTTCCATTCATACCTAATGAAATTTTTTGTTTAGGAATTAATAAAATGCTATGAAATGTTAATTAATGAGCTTAGTAAGAATATACCTATACTAGTAGGAAATTTCACCAAGAATTTTTTCCAAGACCTCTTCACCAAATATAGTAAATCTATGGTGCATATAGAGTGTGATAAGGTGTGGATTTTGAACTATATTTTATATCCTACATCTAGAAGCCTCTTGTGGATTTGTAGGTGTAGTAGATGAAATTATACTATGCAAGTATGGCCATTTTGTATCTGTTGCACTAATTGTAAAGAAGATTATCGAGAAACCAACTTGTATGACCATATTTGAAAGCTCCCATATACAATGGCTCCAACATGGGCATGTTCCAAAAATTGATGATCTGAATCGCATGAGTTGTTCAACAAGCTTGTCATTAGGAAATGTAGAGGAGGAGCTTTGCTAATCCCAATTCTCTAGGACAAAGAAGAGTCTACAAGGAGCAAATGATCTTCAAATACCTCAAAGGCTATACTCAAGTGATGGAGGATGGGGAAAAGGAACTTCAAGGGCTGAAAGAGTAGAATGTAGAGGTCTATGGGACAAGCTAACTATCTCTCAGCTAGAGGAGGACATTGCAGTTCACGAACACCCTCACAGAGCATTGTGGACTCATATGAACTAAAAATGGAGCTAGAAAAGCATAAACTCATAGAGCCTACTGTCTATTTGGAATCTGGGATCCAAATGTTTTCTAATTCTAATAGAATGCTAAAATGAAGGAAATGAAAACAAGAAGAATACTATATATGCAATTATCTAAACCAATTGAAATGATGAAAGACAAAGGAGATAAATAGACTCATGGGAAGTCTAGCATTATGTAATCCCCCACAATGCTCCTTGCAGATAGCCTGCACACACAAAGAAAATGAAAATTGTTGGGGTTGTATTAGGGCTTTCCTTGGTCAAACCCTCGTTTTGGTGTTTCCACCTCCATAGACAACCAAGAAAAAAAATAGATAAAGAAATAGACAATAGATGAGAAATATTGATGAGATGTAAGGAAACAACATGAATACAATGTAAATATGCTACTAAACAAATACAATAATGCAAGTAAAAGAAAGTGTTTACCCTCCCTTTGACAAGCCCACAAAGCCAAAAGAGAGTGCAACACTTGAGAGAGCTAAGATAACGATGTAGGACACAATAACACATAATGGAGCTTGAGAGCTTGAGAACAATTGAGTAGAAGTGATGTAGAAGAATGCAAGAGTGAAGTTGTGAGAATTAATTTGAATGAATGAAAATGAATAAGATCAAATGAGAGATAGTGAAAGAATGAGTTTGAATGGAGGAATGCATGCAAGAGGGTTGTTTTTTGGTACGTTTGTGACTATAGGGGTGTTACACTTCACGGGTAGGTGGAAGTGTAATGTCCCAACGACCACAAACCAAAGAATCTTGTTAGGATGTTTGTGCAACATGTAGATGTCTACACATCACAAAAGTGTTCCAAACAAAATTCACCTAGGGATTGAAAACAAAGGGGTTTAAGGATGAATTTGTAGGTAAGAAAAAAAGGGATTTGCATTATTGTCTTATTAAGCTAAGGGGAGGGTTATGTGATGTGAAATTGCATGGGGTGCAATTTTACAATATTACATTCCCCCCCCCCCCACTTTATCGAGCATATGTATTCTAAACATGTGGAGTTGAAGTAGATAGAAAGAGGTTGAAGAGAATATACCCAGGACAAAGAGGACATGGGTCTTCAATTTGGTATATGTGATGGATAAGTTGAGCCAAGATACAAAAAGGACATAGGTCTTACATCATGTACAATTGACTACAATCTCACCACAAACATATTAGCTGTAGATAAACATGTTAGGAAAAGGACATAAGCTACAAGAATTTCCTATACACTAATGTAGAGTGAGACATTGAATATGTTCCTAGAGAGTTAGGAGAATTTGCAGATACTATAGATAATAAGTGTATATGGTTGCTCAATGGTTAATTTATAATTTATCCAGAGAAATATAAAGGTGCAAATCATGACAATATTTACCTCAAACACTGAAGCAATGCTAATGCAGTGGGGAGAAATAATTGAGGAAAGAGAATATATACAGTATGGTGAATTCTGGTCAAAAAAATCTTTTAGTTTTGTATGAAAAATTTCACTTTTTATTTGACTGACAATCTTTTGTTATTTTAATTGTCATTCAAAATATCAAGAAAATGATATTTCAGCTATATATTCTTAAACCACAACAGAAATTGCAAGGCTTGCAAGGTAATGGAGATTTTGGTTCTATAATACCTTGCTCCACTATATTTGTAGCTCCTTATTTGTGAGATACATGCTATCTTTCAACAAAATGATATAAAAAATAACATTTGTTGTTGATATAAAAATTGGGAAATATTTTCAAATTAAACCTATATCAAATTCGAGCTCAAGTATGATAAAAGTTTATGCAATTGGAAATTGAAAGTTCCACAAAGTCTATTAAGAATAAAAAATCATTATATGCAGACAAGGCAAAGAAAAAAGATGTCGAAATGGATTGTTCATGTAAGATAGTGTTTAAAAGAGAAAATTTAGGGAGTCTTGTATCAAAACGTGAGTTAATCAAAATGATGAACCACTAAATCTCCCTATAAAACACCCAATTATGAGGGAAAAAACATGTAAATAACCATAAAAAACTAACCCTAACTATTATAGGCACTATGAGGGAATTTTTGAGAGCTCAAAATGATGTGTACCTTGTTCCAAGAAGGCTATTTTTAGGGCACAAAGGACTCATTCGCTTTTAATGGCGAATAGGTCCTTGCCAAGGTTTCTGAAATTGAGACCTAGGTTATGTTCCTTGATTCTTGCACTCTTAGATTCTTGGTTATTAGCTCCCAAAAACCTATAACAAATTTTGTAGCCTCCTTTCTTTGTTCTTGCACTATGAATGACAACTTTGCAATTTGACAACTTTGACAATTTTGCTTCCAACTTGTTCTCTACTTGATCTTTAACCTATAAATTTGCAAATAAAAATTCAAGAGAAGAAAAACTTGTAGATTATTAGTGAATAGGGGTTTTCCTTGGTGAAACCCCTTTTAGGTAATTAAACCAAATGATGAAATAAGGAAATTGAAGCATGAAACATGAAATATGCAATGTTGATACCTTGGAAATTGTCTTGGAGTGTAAATCTGCAATCTAATATGAAGTGGCCATGGAGAATGTAGATCTTGATCTCAAATATGATGTGAAACAATGCTTGTAATATGGATCTTCAATGCTACATCAACAATCTTAGCTCAACAACACGCTTGAATGCATTAAGCCTTTGACATGATGAAATGACCTTGAATTGCTGCAATAAAACCTTGATAATATGCCCTTGAATTCCTTTGACATGCTCTTGTAAACTCTTGTGAATTCAAAATTGCTATAATGTATGAATGCTTGAAAGTCTAGTATGAAACTATGCAAATTAACCCCTTATTTATACTAAATCTAGATATTAACCCCAAAATTCAAATAATTCAAGCTAACCTCAAATCTAGGAATGAAAACTATTAAAATCCCGCTGTAATTAAATTCGAAAAGGAGGTCCTTACATGAGAAGGACCCATTCACCACCTAGGGTGAATGCGTCCTAGCACAAGTTTCTAGGACCTTGCTCTGAGGGGTGGAAAGTACATCAAAAACCCACCTCAAAAATGCATAGAAAAGGGTGTCTTATTTGGAGAGGACCCATTCGCCATTAGTGGTGAATGGGTCTTAGCTCCAATTTTTAGGACCTTGATTTTTCCAAATTAAATGTTATGCAATTTGATTATTGAGTGTTGGGATTGATCTTTTGGAAAATACAATTAATAGGGCTTGAATTTGAATTGAATGGAAAATTAAACTCTAATTAACCACAATTAATTAATACAACCCTAGATAGGTGTGAAAGTGTGTTACAACACTTTACAACATGAATAAGGTACAATTTAGTTAAATTTTATTTTAAAAGGGTCCTATTAGGCTCAATTAGTTAATAAGACCCTAGAAAAGTGTGAAAGTGTGTTACAATACTTTACAACACCTTAAACAAGGTACAATTTAAGTACATCTTGTTAGAAAAGGGGCCCTAGATTAATGTGAATGTGTACAACACATTACAAAACTAAACCAAGGAACAATTAAGCTAATTTTGTATTAATTATTCCAAAGTAACTGAGGAAAAAGGAATAATTTTTCTGTCACTACATTTTGTCTCCACTTTAGTGAGAGTATGACCCCATGTCAAAATCACACTAAATTAGACATTCAAGACACATAAGTATGCAACAATAACAAAGATACATAGTCATACCCTATCAAAGGCCAACAAAATAATGGAACACAAAGGATCAAGCACAACCAATGCAATGTGATGTGGAACGGGGTTGTTTATTCATAACATATGCTACTCACTCTAGGGTAGTGGAACCTCAGTCTGTTTGCTGGGTGAGTTGTCCCAATCATGTGTGAGTTGTTCGTATAGACAATTAATGAATTATAGTTGCCTCATTATATAGAGGACTTGAACAATTCAAAAGACTATTGGAAACTTATCATGAAACTCCATGCAAATTACAAACTCTAAGATTTAACATGAAAATTCTATATTTAAGAATTCTATTTTTATCCTCATGTAATATTGTTGTTCTATCTCAACTTTCCCTTCATGCAATGTGGGGGGAATTACTAAATATTATAAAAAGGTAATATTTTTGTGGTTTTGGTAGTTTTCCCTTCAAATCTGATTTAATATTTTCTCACATAATTCTCCTTTCATTTTGTGAACAATGGAAATGGATGCTCCACTTCCTTGACTAAATGGGGTACAAGGAAAGGGATCCAATTTTACACTCTTCACACTCAAGGACCCCTTAGAGATCTTAACCCAATAAAGGATATAAGAGATCTAACAATAAGGTATCCTAGGATATGATTGAGATGAGAAAGGGGTTCACCACCAAGTGTAAACTTGGAAAAGATAATGAATTGAAAAACACAGTGTGATATGCAAACTAATTCTAAATGACCTAAGAAAGTGAACAAAATGTAATAGAAAACTAGATGAAACTGGAAATGTGCACCTGGAATTTGAGGAGAGATAAAACAGAGCTCTAAAATCCTAAAAAATATAACTTTTTAGGCTAGCGGGATTCATTTTGCATTCTGGGCGAATCAGTCCCAATTCTGGGAAACTAAACCGGAACAGGTTTTAGGAAAATGGGTATCCAAATCTACAAAGATATATGAAAAATACCTATAGTGGGACTCATTCACCACTCTTGGTGAATGAGTCTAGTTTGATTTTTTTGGAAATTCAAAGTTTGGATCTACTCTTCTCTGTTCCTCTAGGTTCCCAGATCTGATACCCTGATTTTTGAGGCTGCAAGTGACTTTTTGTGAAGATTTTGATCTTGTAAATGAGGAGAAAACTCCAACAAGCTTGTAATATATTCTTCAATCATCTCCAAGCCTTCAAAGTACCTAGATCTACAATGACACAAGAGAGAGAGAGAGAGAGAGAGAGAGAGAGAGAGAGAGAGAGAGAGAGAGAGAGAGAGAGAGAGAGAGAGAGAGAGAGAGAGAGAGAAAGTTGATTGTTAGGGGATAAGGGTTTGCCTTGGTCAAACCCCTTTTAGGTAATTAAACCAAAATGATGAAATAAGATAATGAATAATGAACATGAAGTGATGCAATTAGAACCTTTCCACGATGATGAATCTTGAGTTTCTGCAACAATTGATGAAGAATCTTGCTCTTGAATGCCTTAGAATTGATCTTGAAAGCTATCTTGATGCTCTTGTGAAGACTTGGAATGCTTAACCCTTGAATCCTTGACTTGAAAACTTGAATAAATAATGCTTGGATGAAATGAGGATTTGAAATATTGCTTATATAGGAAATCCACTCACATGACCTTTAATTTGATCCCCAAGGCTGACATAGGAAAATTTTAAACTTAAAACCCAAATTTTCTCGCTCAAACCCCAAAAATAGCTCAAATGGGACTCATTCACCATTCTGGGTGAATGAATCCCACCTAGATGGGACTCATTCACCCAAAGTGGCGAATGGGTCCCATAAGGGCTATTTTGCAAGCTAGGATCATAAATTAAGTTCATATGTTTATCTAGTTTTGAGTTTTTGATTAAATCATGCCTTGTGATGCACAATATAGGGTCATAGGGGCCTATTAATGATGATAATAAAGTTATAAATGTAAGAGGGCCCAAAATCCAATGTGAAAGTGTAAATTAATACACTTTACAACACTAAATTAAGGAAAAATTGGGTCTATTTAGCTTAGAAGGGCCCTAAATCCCATGTGAACATGTAAAACACATTACAACACTAGATTATGTCCACTTAGTTAACAAGCCTCCTAAATTCAATGTGAAGTTGTATGTTGGTGTGAATAATTGTCTTGTAACTAGCTAATTCATTCACTAGGTAAATTAGGGGACATATTCACATGCTAAGTTTACTTAGGAAAAATATTATTTCTAGAAGTCTTAGTTGGCTTTTCTAGAACTTATCTTATCTAGCTATATTGCATGATTCATAGGTAGTTAGTTGTTTCATGTCATAGGATTAAGACACTTGTCATGATCTTGCCTAATCCTATCTCCCAACCTTGCCTTTATAAGCAAGGAATCTCATGTACATTTGAATCAATCAATATTCAACCATTAATCAATCTTGCATTGTGGAGCAAACTTTCTTGCCATTCTCTCTCTTGTGGAAGTGGTTTTGGTCTAGCAACTATTCCTGGGGCTGTTGGGGAGTCACTATTTACTCCCACATGGTATCAGAGGTCTAGTGTTGCAGATTCCTTCCTAGATCTGAGGGTTTCATATTGGCTTGAAGACTTTGCTAGGTGTAGATTGGGGTTTCATTAACCTCATGGTTGAATCCAGGGCCTTGAAGAAATTCAGGTTTGTCTTTTGTTTTGTCAAATTTGAATATGTTTTGGCAAATCTATGAAGGGTTTGGAAAAGTGTGAAGAGTAGCTGATCTAGGAGGTCACTGATTTTTCGGAGCATTTGGGCTCAGATCTACATCACCATTGTGCTCAGAAGGCCTCACAAATGAATTTTGACTGTCAATTCATCCATTTTTAGTAAAATTTGTTTCTGAGGCAAAAAAAATTTCTTGGACAGGCCGTACGGCCCCTAGGTTGATATATTTTACTTGCAAAAAAAAATTTATTGAAAAAATAATATTCTGCAGTTTTAAATAATTTCGGACATTTTTATATATTTAGGGGAAAATTATAGTTTCTGGGAAAATTTATTGTAAAGGGTTTTATCAAATTTTTTGATCGGCATTTTTTATAGAATATTCCACAATCTACAGTCTAACGTACCTGTCATTAGTCTCTGTCATAGGGTACGGGTTACATCGGCAGTGTTTTTCGTTAGTTGGTCAAATCACTTCTGCATGGTATTTATTTTCCCGTCGGCTATCCCTTCAATATTCCACAAGCTTTACATCTGGTTGGCATATGTCACATCAATTGAATCAACATCCATTAAGCATATTCCAGCGTTTATTAACTGCATTTTTTTGGTTACAAGTTTATGGTTGGCATGGTTTAATCGACATTTGTTTTTTCATATCATATAAACTTTGCTCTATAAAGTTCTTTATAAGCCGACCACTTTTGTTTGCATGATTTCAAGTGTTAATTCTCATGCAAACTTTGTATTAACCTTTATGGAAATGTCCGCTAGCCTTTTGCTCCAAATTAGCCTTTAGGAGCTGAAATATTTTGCTCCTCATAGGCTTCAAGCATTGGTGCTTGCCCCTAGTGCCCTAAAATAGCCATTTTTTTCATTTTATCATAACTTTCTCATACGAAGCAAAATTTTTGAAATGAAATATTGCCAGAAAGCTGAAGATCTCAAGTTTCCAGTGGTATAGCTATTTTTCAAAAAAATTGCATTTTGATGGAAGTTTTTTCTATTTGAAGTCAGATCTTCATTTTTGCCTCCTGAGCTCATAACTTTTTTCCACGATGTCCAATTTTTTCAATTCTTGCAGCATTGGAAAGGTATTGAGGAGTTCTATCCAGCCATCCATGCACCTTTTCCTTTTTTCCTAGGTATTTTGTAATTTCAGATTTTTCCTAGTGGGTCTATTGAAGGATACTTGGATATTTTGGCAGTTGGGAAAGTGTTGTTTTAATCATTGTACTTCATTTCAGCTATATTGTATATGATGACCTCATATTGTATCATTTGAGAAGTGTATCATCATTGTAATCATGGGTTATTCAACTCATCCTTCTGTAATAGTTTCGACTAGGGATAATTATGAGTCATGGAAAAAAGGCATCATAACACATTGTAAGTGACTAAAATTTTTGCCACATCTTTATGGACTCATTCTTGAACCAGCAACAACATATAGGAAGTATGTTTTGGGTAATAAGAATGATCATATCATAGGATTGATTGGTTCTACTTTCAGTGTAAGCATCTTCAGTGAGACCTATCATAAGGCCTTCTTTGACATGTCATGCCCACACACATTTTGGACCAAATTTTGGGAGATTTTTGGAGATCCACACAAGCCTCCATTCCCAGATGATCCTGCTTCAGATTGCCTCATTCCACTTGATGATGTTGACAACATACCCTATGATTATGACACCTTAGAGGAGTTTGAATATGATGTAGAACTTGAGCATCTTGATGATCTAAAAACTTCTCCTATAGCTCCTACTTCTCCAAATGAGATTGCATCTTCATCTTGTATTAATGATTCATTGAGTACATCCATTGATTCATTGCAATAGGTATTTGAGAGTCTTCCTGATTGGGATTCCTATTTGATAGACATTGCTTCTTTGTTTGTGGAGTCTCACATTGCAGATTTGGAGGACCAATTTGAGGGTTTATCTCTCCTATTTGATGATAGTCATGGATCAACTATTATCACTTCATGTTTGTGTTTGGAGCTTGTTCAAGATCAATTTGCACTGGTTCTTGGTTTGTCACAATTTGTTGTGATTGGGCATGTACCTTATTGGATTGTGACATCATCTTCATCCAAGAACTTGGCAACATGAGCAGATTTCAAAGACACAATCTTCATTCATATGGATTCCTCTTCCTCTCACTTCCTATCCTGAATGGGAATCATTCCTGCAATTGTACTTGGTGTATCTTCTTCCCAAGGGGAGAAAATTTTTTTGTAGGCATTGGATTATGTTTTGTGTTCAGAAATTAGCCATATTTGCAGGAGATCACATATTATGGGAGGGATATCTTATCTCTCTTTGTGAGAGATTGCATCATTTGCATTGTAAATGGGTACCTAACATGGCCTAGTAGCCGAGACCCATAGTAGTGTGCATAATAATATTCTCCCTAAGTTGCACTTAAGGGGAGGTGTTGGTGTGAATAATTGTCTTGTACCTAGCTAATTCATTCACTAGGTAAATTAGGGGACATATTCACATGTTAAGTTTACTTAGGAACAAGATTCTTTCTAGAAGTCTTAGTTGGCTTTTCTAGAACTTATCTTATCTAGCTAGATTGCACGATTCCTAGGTAGTTAGTTGTCTCATGTCATAGGATTAAGACACTTGTCATGATCTTGTCTAATCCTATCTCCCAACCTTGCCTTTATAAGCAAGGCATCTCATGTACATTTGAATCAATCAATATTCAACCATTAATCAATCTTGCATTGTGAAGCAAGATTTCTTGTCATTCTCTCTCTTGTGGAAGTGGTTTTGGTCTAGTAACTATTCCTGGGGTTGTTGGGGAGTCACCATTTACTCCCACACTATAAATAAATACATTTTACAACATTAAATTAGGGTAGGGTTAGGTTTATTTAGCTTTAAAAGGGCCCAAGATCTAATGTGGATGTGTAAAACACCTCACAACACTAGACCAAGGCGATATTAAGTCCAATTTATCATTAATTATTCTCAAATCAAGCAAGGAAAAGGTGTACTTTTTTGATGGTCACACATTTTATAAAATCTCAATGACTACCAAACCATAGTAGTAGTAGTAGAAAAGGAAGTACAAAAGAAACGATGTTTACATGTTGCAAAATACCTAGTAGGGCTTAACAATCTTGTGAAAGATTTTGAAAGGTAATGTTTTGATGAACTAGTACAAGATTTTGAAAACCAATGTGGCTTGGAAGAAAGTAAAAATAAGCATAACATTGTTGGCATTTTTGGCATGGGTGGACTAGGGAAGACAACTCTCACCAAAGAGTTGTTTAACCAGAAGCATTCAAATTACTTTAGAGAAAGTTTTTTGTTTGATGTGCGAAAAGTGGTTGTGAGAAGGGAACTACCTTGTTTGGAAAGTTAGCTTCTCAAAGATTTGTTCCATGAAGAACATAGTTTTAGAAGTATAGAGGAAGGAACAAGCTATCTCAAAGATTGTATAAAAAGCAGTTTCTTTTCAAACTTCCTAATAGTTGTAGATGGCATTGATCATGTGGAGCACTTGTTACATATGAAATTGAAATCAAATAGAGGAGCAAATGCATTCATACTTATGAAATCATTCTTTCTTCCATGAATCCTTCTATTGACTTATGATCAAATTGATTGTAGGTATAATAGTAACCAAAAAATGAATAATTGAACCTGGTATTATATGTTTTCCTTTCTTTTCTTTTTTTTGAATCTCCTCTTCTATTGGATGAATGAAAGAATATTCTTACTTTTTGAGTTCTTCAGTATCCTTACATTTTTCTGTATTTAACATCTAAAGGTCCTTTCTTCAAGATCCTTTGTATATTTCTTTAGTGGGTGCTTAGTAGTCTTTGTGCTCTAACTTTCATCAAATCCAATGCTAATTTTGATGTGGGGTGACCTTTGACTATTGATAATCTCATCCAAAATCTTTGTGCTCTTTTTGAACTTCATAGTTTTGTTGCCACTAGTACAAAAACAAGAATATGTGACTAAAAAAACTAATAAAAATTGCTTATAAATGACTAAACATGGTCGCGTGACTAGTAGTAGCTTATTTCCAGTCATTTATAACATGACCAAATTGATGACTAAACCAGTTTTAGTCATTTGATTGATTGATTTGTCATTAATTTAGTTGCTTGATTGATCGATTTGGTCGTTAATTTAGTTGTATGATTGATCAACTTGGTCATTGATTTAGTCATCTAATTGATCAATTTGGTCGTTGATGTAGTTGTTAATTTGATTGATTTGGGTGATCCCACAATACTGGTTTACAATTTTTGGCCAAACTGGACACTGAAATAATTTTTTCTAACTAAATCTTCACTTTTGGACACTTATAGCGGCTAAACTGTGAGGAATTTGAAGATGATGCAAACTAGTGATTTGTGACATTTTTCAAAAAATTTGGAATAAGATTGCACTTCTTTTTCCATCTCCTTCGAAAACTATTTTTTTCAGTAAACAACATTTTTAAGGAGTGGCACTCACTGTATAACACAACTTTTTTTCCATGAAGGATAAAATTCTAATTTTTTCAAATTTAGATTAATAACTACAATATCTAGTGCTTCCAATTGGTTTCATAGTGTTTTATCAAATTTTTTTCCTTAATCAAGTTTCAAAGTCAAACCAATTACAATTCAAACATAGGCGAATCGTATAACGCATAACTTTTTTTGTATGTATCAAAATTTAATTTTTTTTGTTGGATCAAGGACTTCAATATCTGGTGTACTCATATATTTTTTGATAATCTGCTATTTTTCCACATGTGCAAAACAAAGAGCTTGATTTTTAGTGAAAAACCTATTTTTAATAAAACTAAAAAAAACATAATAAAACCAAAACATATTAAAATTATATTTGTTGGATAGCTTGTTCCAAAGACTACCATCATTCAATTGGGTCTGTGAAGTCTCGTCCATTTTCATCCTCAACCCGAGCTTCGAAGCGCAAAATTATTGACTTTTTTGGTGCTTGAGGGGGAGAAGGGAGGTTCGAGCGATAGAACCCCCTTTCCACAAGCCTTCACTTTTTGCTGGGAATGGTGGGCCCCATCATTAAATGGGTTCGCTCGAAGGGGGGTTCTATCAAACCCCCAAAAACCAATTTTTTTGCATGGGGTCATTTTTTGCAACTTTTCTTTCCTCACTGGAATTATAAACCACTTTTGTGGGTTTACCCATTTAGTAGTGTTTTTAGTCGTTAATTTAGTCATTGATTGTTTTAAACTGATCACTTATTCAATCATTTTGTATTCACTAGTATATTTTGTCATTAATTTAGTCATTGATTGATGTTAACTGGTCACTTATTTAGTCATTTTTATTCATTGATTTCTATCCATTGGTAGTGTATTTAGTCATTAATTTTAATCAATTTGGTAGTTTATTTAATTGTTTTTCTTCATTGATTTTTGTCAACTAGTAGGTATATTGATACATTGTTTATTAATTTCATAATCATTATATTTAATCATATTTATTCACTGATTTCTATCATTTGGTAGCATATTTAGTCAATTGGTAGTTTATTTAATTATTTTTGTTCATTGATTTCTGCCTATAAGTGTTGGAAATGAGACAATGCTTTAATTGAGATTTAAACATATAAAAACACAAAAAAACATAATCAATCATTCATTTGCACATAATGAAATGGCTATTAAGAAGGAAAAATACTAAAATTTTGTTGAGAAAATGTGTTCTTATAGCAGATACAAGACATAAAGGTGTCTTTTCTTTGAAAATGTACTGTTAAAAAGTTTGTTTCTTAGTGCTATGAATGCGAAAACTAAGTTACAATGCCTCTTTTTGCTTATGCAAGATATTACATTTTTGATGACAATTCTATGTTGCAACTTATTTGCAATTGCACATACATGTATGTTGCACTCTCTACAACTTTTCCTCTTCTCTACACCTCTTTATCTGCTATGTATTTACTTCTTTTTCTACACCCTTGTTCTCTACGTCTACAACTTACATAGCAACATATCCCCTCTTCTATAATGAACCAGTTTGAATGAGTGGAACCCAAACAAAAAGAGAAAAACATAATCAAGGGATTTTACATTACGGGTGTAGTAAGATAGAACATTCTCTATTCTACTCACAGAATATACACCCAAATCAATTTTTTTGTTTTCTGTTTGGATTCAACTTATTTAGGCTCAGTACATTCTCTATCTGCAACTTCACTTTCCACACTCTACTATTGCTAACCCTTCTTTTTCTCTTTTGCACTTACGTCTAACACTTTATGATTTTTAAAAAATATTTTAGTGGCCACCGTGTGAAGGTCCCTTCTTTCTCTTTTAGATGAGCAACTCCATCTATTTTATCTGGATGAGGAGGCGGTATGTTACTTGATACTTGTAAAATACTTACATTTGCATCTCCTGTTCCTTTCAATTTGACTCCATGTACAATAGATAGTGAGTGAATCCACCCAATGCCCGCAACAACACCATCATGCAGATCCAACACCTCAACTATATCACCTTCTTGGAGTTTATCAATAAATGTCTACAAAAACAAAAAAAATACATATTATATTGAGATATTAAACACACATTATATTGTTTTTGACAGCTGTATGTAATGTCTTATGTCTTGGAACAAATTAGTTTTTGTATGTGCTTTTATAAAACATTCTATTACAACAAAGCTTTAAGCTTCCAAATGTAAGTTATATGTTCTCCCTTATTTCCATTATTTATGTATAATAGATAATTACACTTCACTACTATTCTAACCAACTTCTATCAAATAGGTAATGATTACCCTTATTTACATAATAAAACAACCTTTACTTACTTGAATAGTACTAACTTGCATGTGGTTTCATAGCATTCACCTTGATTTCAACATGACTACCAATATGAATATCATGTGCATGCTCGTCAAGTTCATCATCATAACCACTATCAACATCATTGCAAACATTAAGTTGTACAACTTTGCAGATCAAGTTCTATTGATAGGGATTTTTTCTTTTTGTCCTTTCATATAAGTGCTCTGCATCATGTGGTTTAAACATCATGCAAAAATTAATATAAATCAAGTAAAGAAAGCAAAAGCTATAAATTTTTGTCCAAAATAACATTTTAAACATGAAGAATGACAAAACATTGGGATAAATAACTAATAACTATTATATTAATTACCTCAACGTTAGGACAACTAAGACAACTGTGTTGTGTATTCTTGTCCACTTCATCACTATCAATATCAATAGCTCTATTGACACCATGAAGGTGTTTTTGTTTTCCTATTGCTTTGATAAAATTTCTTTGCATGTGGTTTTGATGTAGAGTAGGGGTGGAGATTGTTTTATCAACCACAATTCAATCAACCTTGATCAAATTTTCCACCTTGAACGCCCTAACTTGGTGTTTTCACTCCATTTTCCCCATTTTACTTGTAGCACATCAAAACATGAAATTTGGAAATATCTTTTAGAGAAATCCTCAAACCTATGAAAGAAATACCATTCAAGATACCCTTTATGGTCTTCTTGAACATACCAAAGTTATGCATAGGATTGTTTAAAAACATCATCTCCTAAATTGGACTGCTATGTTTCCCCTTAAGCTCAATTAGGCCTCTTTTGTAAAGAAAGTGTGTGATATTCCTCTCCTGGATCACCAATCTTCATTCCCAGAACTTGGAAAGATCACATAGGGTCTGAAACCACAAGTTTTATCACTTGAATCAATCACCAACCCATCTAACC
The DNA here is from genome assembly GCA_007258455.2 of Sequoia sempervirens. Classification (NCBI taxonomy): domain Eukaryota; kingdom Viridiplantae; phylum Streptophyta; class Pinopsida; order Cupressales; family Cupressaceae; genus Sequoia; species Sequoia sempervirens. The sequence goes on along the minus strand of VDFB02058242.1, from coordinate 654,639,338 downwards.
ACAAAACCCTACTTCTAGCTATCAAAACTAGCCTAGTACATTGAGATATTAGGCTAGGGCTTGCACAAACAGGGCCCTAACTCCATCCCTTGCAACTACCAACCTACTAAACCTGAAAAGTAACCCATCTAGTGCCATTCCATTGATTTGTAGCAATTTCCACTGGTGGAATGGTGATTTATTCCATTTTTCCTCTCAAACCCTCTTGACTTAGGGTTTTTAGACCTCCTTTAGTATTTTTCTTATAAAATCCTTCAAACTTAATGAAATTAATTCAAACCAATACCAAAATAAATCTAGTTCATTCCTTCACAAGATACAATGTACTTCAAGCAATAATCTCTCTATACGGAACTATATAGAATGCTATAACAGCAGATTTCTCAGAAAACACACAAAAAATTGAAGTATTTTTATTGCTTGTGCATCAAAACTTCCAACAAAACCTTGCCTCAAAATTTTACAAGAATATTTAAATTTGAACAACCAAAAACCAATGGTCCATGACCAACTTTTGAATGTATGACTGTTGATCTTCCTAAAATGACAATTTTGCAAAGTTGAAAGCAACTTTTAACAACAATTACAAAACATGACACAATGTACTCAAACCAACCCCAATGAGACCCAATACATTTAAAATGATCTATCATGACCTTATTACATCACAAACTAGACTCAACAATACAAAACTTAACATTAGACCCAAAATTGAACAATTTCACTAGGTGCCCCTACACAAGGTTTAATCATCATGCAAAAAAAATACACAAAGCATTCAATAGTCAAGTAAAGAATGCAAGCTATAAATTTTTCCAAAAGAAAATTTTCTAGATCACTCCAACAATAATGAAATGGGTTGTATTTCCTATGCTTAGATTTCAATAATCTACATATTAAGAGGAATTTGTATATAGAACTTCCAAACAAGAAGAAATGAGATCAATAGACCCTCTTACCTCATCTAAATCCATGGATTTATGCTCATTCCATGCAAAAACTATAGGGTTAATAGTTTGAACCAACTGCGTAACTTGCTAACTAAGACCTAATATGCAACTCATTACCTTTTGGTACCCTAGTTCATATGAGTTGACATGATCTACAAAGGCTCCTACTAAGCATTGAATATATGGCTATGAAATCTCTGTTGACTAACTAGATTTCAACTTCATCCTACTATTAGATTTACTAGCATCTAGTGCTGCCATATAATTGATAATATCTTTTGCACCTGCTTCTCTAGTACTGTTTTCCACCTAAAATACAATGTCAATTTTAACATATAGTTAGTTCAATAAAAAATTGAAATAAACAACACAATGTAAATTGATTCAAAAATCCATATACTTATTGCAAATTTGTCCATTTTGGTGTGCAACTTGCCTTGACCAAATGTATATCTAGCCCTCACATTGTCTCTTGCTCTTTTTCCTTTGATACTCTTTACCAAATATTCTTCGGAATGCATACTTTCTCTTAATACCTCTCACTTTTTTTGAGATTGGAGTCTAACCTCTCTTTTCCCAACATGATTGTTTTTCTGCAACCATATCTATAATTGTTCATCAAAATTCTCATCCTTTGCTTGTAATATTTTCCAGAGATTTATCCACCAGTAGTCTCAAAAGCATTTTCCATTTTTTGTATAACATTTTCCACAGCTCGTGGATCTTTCTTTGTAAAATTTTATTTATAAATATCCAAATGTTCCCTACATCTTACACCCAACTCGGTGGCCAACTTTGTAGCATTTGGCCCAATGGGCTTACCATCTCTTGATACCTCAAGCAAGAATGGCTTCTTGCCTTCTAATTTTCTTTCTTTTTTATTCCTCTATGTAGATCTATACAAATATTGACTCAATCTTTTTCTTTTGACAAAATCATCCACATCTTCTATTAAATTACCACTACAAGTATTTCTAGTTGATCCACTAGTTCCATTGAAAGTTCTAGATGCAACAGGTGCACTCTAAGGCACAACAAATGCAAGTGGTCTCTCTTCATGAATTTCATTAACCAGAACTTCATGCTTCTTGGCCACATTAGGTGTGGCATGAGTAGGTAGATTAGTACTAGTCTTCTCAGATTCCACATCATTAAGCACATCCTCTAATGTTGAAAAAAGTATCTATAGACCTGTTGTTAGTTTTCCCTGATGTTTTTCAATACTCTCTCTTAGACTTGGTCCTAAGAGATCATCACCATGTGCTATATTAGGCTGCACAATAGGTATGCACATCACCATGTGCTATACCAGGCTTCACATCATCACAACTATCATTTTCACCAACTACATTTTTTGAATCACAAAAGCGTTGGATTCTACGAGATGGAAACACTGTATCTTTTCTTTCCTTTTGTTTTTTCTCCTCATTTTCTTTGAACTCTTTGTGTTTCCTATAAGACAAAAAAAATCATATTATGTCTTATATACATAAAGCTCTTTCCTATAAAATTTCATTAAACACTATTAAACAAATAATATACTACTTAGTGGATTTACAACTTGTCTTTTCAAACCAACACTCAAAAAATATTCATTATTCTTGGCCACTTTTTAAGTATGTGTGTGCTCATATTCTGTCACTAGAATTTCAACATTATGATCACTATCATCTAATTTGCGCCTTACAGTCCTTGTCTTCATTTCATGAAGTCCAAATAAACAATAAAGTATAAATCTGCAACTTGAATCAATAAAAATTTATAGAGTTCATAAGTTGATAACTGTTGACTTTCCAATCTGTTGATAACTGCAAATGGAAACTTACAATAAAATTCAGTTTACAGATTAAAAAAAATTTGCAGTCAAAAACCAAGAAGATGTTTACAATTACAAGTATCAGATAAATTTTCCTTAGGGATATATTCACAAGAGAAGAACTAATAAAAACATAACACAAGCAGGATGAAGGAAAAACATAGTCTAGTTCATCATGAGGTGTGTTAGAACCTTAAAAAATTTCCTAGTTCCATCATCATAATTAACCTTGAGCTCTATGACCCAAGAATTGACCCTTATATTCCTTTTTATTTTTTACTGAACACATAAATTTTTTAGGTCTGATTGACACTAAAAGACCTATACAAAGCCAAAAAATCATCATATATATACTTAAGAAAAAACATGTCCAACTAAAAACATTCCAAATCTCTTAACAGTATGTTACCACAATCCCTCAATAGTAATCTAAACCCTTGGCGGGCTGGTGGTGTGTAATAGACAACATGAAGATATTTACCACCATACCATAGAGGTATTATGATGAGGACCTGGTTGGGTAGTATGATATAATTTAAATACATCATAAACCACCATATTGTGAGAAAGAAAAATGAAGGGTGCGTTATAGTGGGGAATAACCTGCCATCATGTGAGGAAGATCATAAAGGCATGCGGTAGGGTGGTATGAACCACTATACCACGGAAGGATGTGACAAAGCATGCAGTATGACAATAAGCCATATGTGACTATTAACGTAAACTGTAGTACTATGGGTTAAACAAGTCAAGCTTGCGGTATAGAGGTAAGGATCCCACTACCCCATGGCACAATGCAAAGAAGCATGTGGTATAGCAGTTTATACCCCTCTATCCCGCGACAGTTATAGAAAGTGGTGGTGATAAAGCGGTATTAAATGCGCGAATCACATCAGCCATTCGATCTTCTAAAATCAATGGTGCATGTTCAAACTTGAACTACAAACAAAATACTTGGCATAAGGTTGATATTAATGTTGACATGACTGAGCTCAAAAGCCATTAAGCTAAGAATTTGACATTCTCTTTGCACTCATTTGTAAAAATTATTGTGCGGGGAGCTAGGAGTTTGAGGAGGTTAAGCTTTCCAACCATCGTAACTTGGGTAAGTGCACATAAATCTTGTGAATTAAGTTTAACAAGTACAAGATTGTTTAGAATTTTGCATTTCAGAAATATAGAAGTAAGATAGTTAAACTATGAATTAAGTTTTATGAGTACAAGATTGTCTAGAATTCTGAATTTCAGAAGTATAGAAGTAAGATAGTTAAACCATCATGTTGCTCAAGAAGAAAGAACTTAAAACTAAAAAGGAAGAATCTAAGGTTGAGGTCCTTATAATAGTTTATCCTGGATATACTCCCTGAATCAATTGAGAGAGGATTTAAGAATGTTTTCAATGATGTGGCTCACAGTTGTAGAGATTCCTTTATCCCTATCTCTAGGTGGGAACTACTCTGGTACTTTTATGTCAAAAGGGAAGGCAAGATTTCAGTGTCAAATCCATGGGCATTAGATTTGACCAAGTTAATTGTCCCAATTTTTTTTATAGATGTAGAGTTCATCAAAGTATTGGCTTAGTTTTATCATCCTGCTACTAGGTCTATGAGATTGCTAAATAGTTCACTATTAGTTGTGTTGAGTAAAGCAACCATCATTGAATGTTTTGACCTAAAAAAACAAGCCCTGACTAAAATTGATTTGCAAAGAAGTAAAGAAGAATATACTAGATTGAGGAAAACCCATAGAAGTGATGAAGTCCCCATTTACATGAAAAGAGGTGTGAACAACAGGGTGATTCCTATATCCCCTTCTGCTATTGAACCATTTGATGTCTCATATTTCCAATTCTGTTTCAAGAAAACCTACTTTGCTCTCTATCAATTACTTGGATAGAAGCAGAAGTGATGTAGATTAGGGTGGAGTATGTTCAAACAACACAATTTAACCCCTTCTTTTAGATTCTAAAACCCTAACAATGGTGGCTTCTTCCCAATTTCACAATTCTTCTTCTAGGTTTGCAAACCTATTTTCTTAGGCATATCTTTTAGAGAAGGAAATTAACCCACAAACCATTGACCATCTCAGATACCCATTAGGCCCATTTATAACATATCTCATTTGAGAATAGGGTTTTTTTGAACAACTTCCTCAAACTGGATTTGCTACACTACTACAAGGCTAAATTAGGCCACTTTTCCAAAGAAAGTGTCTCAAATTCCAACAAAAAATCTAAAAAATCAATTCCAGAAGTTAAAACACATCACATAGGGTCCCAATCTGCAATTTATTTCACCACCACTCATCACAAATTTTCTGTCACCCAAAATCTCAATCCACCTAGCATTCATAAGCCTAACGCATGAAGATGTTAGGCTAGGGAAAGCTCAAATCTATCCCAAATTCCATCTCCTGCTCAAAAAATTTCAAAAACACACTCAACCCCTCCATTCCATTGAGTTTTTCCAAGTTTTAGTAGTGGAATGGACTGGAATCATTATTTTTTTGTCAGAAACCTTTAAACCTAGGGTTTAAAGTCAGTTTGTAAGAAAATGCTTTAAACTACCTTATTTGTCAATGAAAATCGATAAAACCAAATCCAAATCAAAGTATATTCATTTCCTCAACTTCTCACATATGTTTTAGATCATAAAACTATTATACGGAGCTGTACAGATCTCAAAACTACAGAAAAACACTAGATTTTTGTAGAAAACAGAGCTTTTGTATTGATTATTCACCAAAATATCCTCCAGAAGTTTTCCTCAAGGTTTGTGAGGCCTTTTAAACACATTCCAACTGAAAACTAATGGTCTCCAACCAATTTTTGGAAAATATGACCTTTCAACTTCCGAAATATGCTAAAAATTGCAAAGTTGCACAAACAACTTTTGCAATATTTTAACAAAATTTACAAAACTCAACTAAATGACCCTATATGACCCAAATACATCAAAAATGGTCTCAATTAGACCTTATTACATGAAAATAATGATCAAACACACCAAACCTAAACTTAGACACTTATTTACATCAAAAAGACCAAAATTGCCATGGTGCTTTTGCACCATACACCCGAAGAGAAAATAATCTCAGGTTCCTCCTAAGATCAGCACTTGCATTGATGTTCCATGTTTCTTGATATCATATTCTGACATCCATGTTGCATCTTCAGGGGGCAATCCTTTCCATTTTACAAGATATTCATTATAGACCTTGTGCCTTGTTCTCTTCACCTCTTTTGTGTCTAAAATGGTTTCAAGCTTCAATGGCTCAGTAGATGGTAGACATTTGACCAACTCTTCATCAACAACATCTACATCAACACCTATAGCTAGATCCACAAATCCCTTGAAAGGGTATAGGTCAACAACATTAAAGATTGGAGAGATAACAACTCTAGGAGGGAGTTCTATCTCATATGCATTGGCCCCAAACTTATGGACCACTCTACAAGGCCCAGTCTTCTTCATCGGCAATTTGGTGTACTTTCCTTCTTCAAATGTGCAAGGACCAAGTCTTCCACCTTGAATTGTACATCCCTTATTTTCAAATTAGCATGTTTTTTATACTTTTCAACACTCTTCTGCAAATTTTCTCTAACTTGCTGGTGTATCTCCTTCATGGATTTTACAAATGCTTCTCCCTCTTCACTCCTCTTCTCCATTCCTTTCAAATCCCTAAGATAAAATAAACCTCTAAGTTTTAGGCCATACACCACTTCAAAAGGGATTTTCCCAATGCTTATATTGATGGAATCATTGTAAGCATATTCAGCATTTGGAAGAACCAAGTCCCATTGTTGTCTATGCTCCTTTGTGAGGCATCTCAGAAGATTTACAAATGATATATTGACCAATTTAGTGTACCCATTCGTTTGTAGATGATAGGTAGTACTAAAGGTCAAATTGGTTCCAATATTTCTGCAAAGGGTCCTCCAAAAGTGACCAATAAACTTTGAATCCCTGTTTGAAACAATTTTTAATGGAAGACCATGAATTCTAACTATTTCTTTGAAGAATAACCCTGCAATATGAGAAGTATCATTTGTGCACTTGCATGGAATAAAGTGAGCCATTTTACTGAATCTATCCACAACAACAAGTATAATGTCATAACCCCTTTGAGTTCTTGGAAAACCTAATAAAAAATCCATGCTTAGACTATCCTATGGTTGGTCAGGTATTGGTAAGGGTTGATAAAGACCCACATTAGAACTAGAACTCTTGGATCTTTGGCAGATTGTATAGTTTTCCACAAAAATTTTGACATCTACTTGCATCTTTGGCCAAAAGTAGAATCTTCTTACCTGATCCAATGTCTTTTATCAACCCCAAAATGTCCCCCTAAACTGCCACAATGTTTCTCCTTTATCAGATAAGTCCTCATGGAGCACTTTGGAATGCATAATTGAGCACCTTTAAACAACAAGCCATCTCGCAAAAAAAATTCAAAATATCCATCATGGAAATCATCTCTAAACTGATCACAAACATAATATACCTCTTTGAAGTCTTCATCCTCAACATACATATCCTTTAAGGCTTCTATTCCCACAGTTTGAAGTTGTATTTCATGCACCAACATTGAACTACGACTTAGAGAATTAGATACCTTGTTGGATTGGCCTTTTTTTTGTTCGATGGTGAAGGTATAGCTTTGCAAATACTCTACCCAGTTTACATGTCTGTGACTTAGCTTGTCTTGACTGTTTAGAAATTGTAAGGCATGGTTGTTGGTGAAGAAAATGAACTCCTTGGGAAAAAGGTAGTGTCTCCACTTCTTAAGGGCCTGCACCATTGGATACAACTCCAAATCATATGATGAATACCTTCTTTTTGCTTCATTAAGCTTTTCACTAAAGAAAGCCACTGGTCTACCTTCTTGGCTTAAGACTGCACCAATTGCAAAACAACTTGCATCACACTCTATAGTGAAAAGCTTGTTGAAATTAGATAAAACAAGGATAGGTTGTTGTGCTACTCTTCTTTTCAGATATTTGAAGCTTCTTTCTACTTCATCAGTCCACTGAAATCTCTTTCTTTTATCTCCTTTAATGGTGTCAATAATAGGTGGGCAAATGTGACTGAAATTCTTGATAAATTTCCTATAGAAACTTGCAAGTCCATGAAAGCTTCTTACCTCTCCTCCTGATTATGGAGTTGGATAACTAAGAATTTCCTCTACTTTAGTGGGATCCATCTTCAATGAACTCTTGGAGATCACAAAACCAAGATATACTATCTTCTCTTTCATGAATTCACATTTCTTGAGGTTTATTATCAACTACTCTCCATTCAATTTTTGCAAAACCATGTCAAGATGTTACAAGTGCTCTTCCTTTTTCTTGTTAAACACAAGTATGCCATCCAAATACACAACAACAAATTTTCCAATGAAAGGCTTCAAAATCTCATTCATTAACCTCATAAATGTACTTAGAGAATTTGACAGTCCAAAGGGAATTACCATCCACTCATACAAACCTTCATTGGTTTTAAATGTTGTTTTCCATTCATCTCCTTCTCTTATTTTAATCGAATGATACCAATTTTTAAATCAATCTTTGAAAAATAGCATGCACCTCCCAAGTAGTCCATTAGATCCTCCATTCTAGGTATTGGAAACCTATATTGATGGTAATTTTGTTGATTTCCCTTGAGTCAGTACACATTCTCCAATCCCCATCCCTTTTGGGTGTTAAAAAAGTAGGGACAACACAAGGGCTAAAAATTTCCCTTATTAGATGCTTATCTAACAATTCTTGGACTTTCCTTTGTATTTCTTCATTTTGTTTAGGGGTCATCTTGTATGCAGCCTTGTTTGGAAAATTTGCACTAGGGATCAGGTCTATATGATGGCTTACATCTCTCATGGGAGGAAAAGAACTCGGAAACTCATCAACTACAATGTCCTTGTATTTGTCTAACAAAGCTTGAACCTCACTAGGTATACCCTCACCCTTGTTTGCTGCTAAAGTAGATTTAGGTCTAATTACCATAGCATATCCTTATCCACCTTCATCCTTCAATTTTTTCAAAAATTCCTTCTCGATCCCCAACTACCATCACACTAGACCCAACTTGTTTGTCAAATTCCTCATCTTATAGAGGTGTCAAGATGAATGAAGTCCCATCTTTTTCTATCACATAAAATTTTTTATGGCCATCATGCTTAGCTTTTTTGTCATACTGCTAGGGTCTTCCTAGTAACAAGTGACAAACATCCACGAGGATGATGTCACAAAGTATTTTATCTTTATAGCCCCCAATATTAAACTCTACCCATGTTTTCTCATTGACTAAGACTTGTTGAACCTTATTTAACCAAGATAATTTGTATGGTGTGGGGTGTGGGATTCTCTTCATATTCAATTTCTCTACCATTTCTAAGGAAATTGGGTTATTAGGAGAACCTGAATCAACAACTACTTTGCATACTTTTCCATGTGACTTGCAAGTGGTTCTAAACAATGATTTCCTTTATAGAGGCTCTTTGACTATTGGAACCTTAATGAGTGTCCTCATCATCAAAGACTCACCTATCTTAGGAGTAGCATGTTGATATGGTGAGTTAACACTTTCATTGTCTTGTTCATGCACAATTTGGGTTCTTTGCTCACCTCCATGGGAATTTGATGCTTGCTTGTTTGAACACTTCCATGCTGGATGTCCAAATTGGTTGCATTGGTAACATCTTCCTAAGAAGGTGTTTTAGCATCTCCCTTTTCCACCAAACCTACCTCTACCACTAAATCTTCTACCCTTGAAATTACCTCTACCACTTGATTCACCACTTTGCTCTTGATGGCTACTTGATTCTCTTTGTTGCTTTTGTGACTGCCCTGTAGCACCAAAGTTTCCTCTACCTCTGAAATTCTTTCCTTTACCTCTTCCTTACTACTCTTGTCTCCTTTTGATCCTTTACTCTACCTTGAAAACCAATTGAAAACAATCCTCAATTGTCCTAGGTGTATTGAGACCAATTTCATCTTGAATGTTGAGTCTAAGCCCAATTAGATACCTTGCAACCTTTTCTACCTCATCTTTAGTATCTCCATACTCAACTTATGGAACTCCTCAGTGTATTCCATCACATCTAACTCCTTTTGTTTTAAATTTTGTAGCTTCCTAAAGGTATGAATTGAATAATTTACAAGAAGAAATTGTGCTTTCACCTTAGCTACCCTTCTATCCCATGAACTTATCTTAGACTTGCCTTTCTTTACTCTTTCCTCTTGAACATAGTTCCACCATGCTAGGGTAGGGCCCTTTAACTTAGTTTTTGAAAATTTCACCTTCTTATTGTCTTCTATCTCCTCAAATTCAAAGAGATTATCAAGATCATATATCCAACACAATACTTCTTCACTGTCCATATTTCCACCATACATAGGCAATTCCACTTTCACCTTTGGATTATCCCCCTTGACAGCCTTCAACATCCTGACAATTCTCATCTCTTCAGGGTCCATTTCCTCTTCATCTTGGACTCCTCCTTGAGGATTATCACTAACACCCTCATCCTCTTTGTCACTTTGGTCACCATTGACCATTCCTCTTCTTTGGTTCTTCTCTAGGGTTGAAATTATAGAAAGGGTAGCTTCATCTGACTCCTTATAAAGTCTCACCTCCTTTGCATATTGTTCCTTCAATTCTCTAACTTATTTAACTATTGCATTGCTCTTTGGAGGTATCTTGCTTCTGACAACTTTCATTCACTTTGCCACTTACCAATTAGAACCTAGATCTAATACCATTTGATGTAGATTAGGGTGGATTATGTTCAAACAACACAATTTAACCCCTTCTTTTAGATTCTAAAACCCTAACAATGGTGGTTTCTTCCCAATTTCACAATTCTTTTTCTAGGTTTGCAAACCTAATTTTTAGGCATATATTTTAGAGAAAGTCATTGAACCACAAACCATTAACCATCTCAGATACCCATTAGGCCCATTTATAACATATCTCATTTTAAAATAGGGTTGTTTTGGAACAACTTCCTCAAACTGGATCTACTATGCTACTACAAGGCCAAATTAGGCCACTTTTCGAAAGAAAGTGTCTCAAATTCCAACAAAAAATCTTAAAACTCAATTGCAAAAGTTCAAACACATCACATAGGGTCCCAATCTACAATTTATTTCACCACCACTCATCATAAATTTGTTTTCACCCAAAATCTCAATCCTACTTAGCATTCCTAAGCCTAACACATGAAGATGTTAGGCTAGGGAAAGCTCAAATTTTCCCCAAACTCCATATATTGATCAAAAAAATTCAAAAATACACTCAACCCGTCCATTCCATTGAGTTTTTCCAAGTTTGAATGGTAGAATGGATTGAAAATCATTATTTTTGGTCACAAACCCTTAAACCTAGGGTTTACAGGCGGTTTGTAAGAAAATGCTTCAAACTACCTTATTTCTCAATGAAAATCGATAACACCAAAGCAAAATAAAAGTAGATTCATTGCCTCAACTTCTCACATATTTTTTAGATCATAAAACTACTGTATGGAGTCATACGAATCTCAAAACTATAGAAAAACCACTAGATTTTTGCAGAAAACAGATGTTTTGTATTGATTATTCAACAAAATCTCCTCCAAAGATTTTCCTCAAGGTTTGTGAGGCCTTGTAAACACATTACAACTGAAAACAAAAGGTCTCCAACCAATTTTTAAAAATATGACCATTCAACTTCCTAAATATGCCAAAAATTGCAAAGTTGCACAAACAACTTTTGCATTATTTTAACAAAAATTAAAAAACTCAACTAAATAACCCTATATAAACTAAATACATCAAAAATGTTCTCAATTAGACATTATTACATCAAAAAAGTGATCAAACACACCAAACCTAAACTTAGACACTTATTTACATCAAAAAGACCAAAATTGCCATGGTGCTCCTGTACCAAGAAGAGTGAATGCCAGTTAGTTAAATGATGATGGCTATGAGGATCCAAAACCCTGAGATGAACATTGAATATTATTTAGCCTCATATCTTGAGAAATAATTTCATGAAGGATTTTTGCAAGTAATGGAAAATAGAGCCCCCATAACATTCAGGGAATACTTTGTTGTGCCACCTGATATTATACCAGAATAAAGATAGATGGAGCAAAGGGATGTGTTTGGTTCAAATTGAAAAAGCAAGGTAATTTTGTGTCAGTGCAACTATGGTGTCACATATGGGAAAAAAAATGTAATAATTCAAATTATGTGATATTCTTGTTATCAAATTTTCACCACAACTCAATTTGACAGAGCTAATTGATTGAAGGTTCATATTAAGTTTCTATTTACAGCATTCAATATTGCATGAAGGGAAAAGGAAAGTACTTCATTTTGTATTACACAATGTTTCACTCAATTGTTGCAAAAGAGAAGTACAAGATGGAACAAGAATTATACAAATGATTTTGTATTCATTGAATAAAAGGAGAATGAAGTGTCCCACACAAGCCGTGGGAGTAGTTGAAATTTGAATCATAAGGAATACGCTATACTATTGAAGATAAAGAGGAGAAGATCATGAAAGAGATAACACAATCGCCATTGCTTGGTTGAGCATTTGAGTTGCCTTCAGAGTTGTGTATCCTTCCTAGCCCCCAAGCTCCAAGTGTACTTGCACGTGATTGTAAAGTTTTGTTAGAACTCAGACTATGAAATATCCTACATGGCTTACCAACAATAATGTAGAATACTACCTATGATGCATTGAGCCAACTAAACAAAAGCAAGAAATGTGCCAAGGAATCCAAAGGAGGAAACATACTAAAACATTGAAAATATTGTTTTTATCTAACATTGTTTGTTTCCTGTGTAGGTGTTAAAATAAATATTCAAACAGCTCCCTTCGGGTTCTTTTGTAAATGTTCGTGCGCCGGCCTGTGCGTCGCCGAGTTTATTCGGCTTTCTGTCAAGTTTTGATCTTCCCCTTTGCGCATCCTTACTTCGCAGCTTCGGGTAGCGACTTCCCTTTCGGGTCCCGAGAGGCTGCGCTGGGCATCCACGTGTCTCGCTAGTGGAGGATTTTACTTCTTTTTTCCTTGAGGTCGCTTCGGGTTGTGAAATCCTTCGGCGGGGGCCATCACTTCTAGGATTGTCAGAGGGATCCGCATCTTGCCACATGGCGGTGTATCGTAAACTTTTCATGCAGGGATGAAATAAGTAGCTGCGGGCTGCGAAACGCTTTCGCGGGCCTTCTTTTATTTTTGGCGGGCCCTACCTTCTGCCAGGTGGCAATCGTTCACAGGCTTTTCAACACAGCAAGGAGGTGAACACCACGGGCTACGAAATGCTGCCACGCATCTTTCGCATTCGGTTCATGCAGCTTTCTCTCCATATCAAGAACGACCTCAGTCCCTTGAACACATGTTGCTTCTTCGCAATCTCTCGATAGTAGTAAGAGGAATTCTCATTCGGGCAGCGACGGGCTGCCACGTGCCTTACACTGATCCTTGAAGCAAGCAATAGGCTAACTGAGCGAAACTATGCTATTGGGTGTCACTCTTCATGAATTCTAAAACAATGGATGACACTTGTAGCCTCGGGCTTAACTGGGACCACTGCCATCATTACGAAGGGAGCGCCTGCACCTGAATATCCAGATGCCATGTTCTAACTTGTTGCCATTGTAATGGCATTGAAAATCTTTTGTTTCTGGCATCATTACAGGGGATTATAGGATCTTTTCTGTTACAGCTTTCCAAAGCGGTGGGAGTTTTCTCTCCAGCTATATATATACTCTCTCTGTCAACCAAAAAAAAAAAGGAGAGAGACAGGTCCAACAGTAAATAGATTCAAGAGCTTTAGGAAAAAAGATATTGACTATAGCAAGAGACACTAGGCCTTTCTTATATGTTTATTTGCAAGAAACTTTCAGACTATGCCAACTGTTCGGCCTTTCTATTTTTCATGTATTGATTAAACTATAAACTGTACTTTTTATTGTCTTAAGCATTTCATTTGATAGGACGTCTATATATTGAATGCAAGCTTGCTTATCTAAATTATGTCTAAATGACTCTTCTTAGTGGTAAGGATGTATGCAATACTATTTTATGTCAGTAAATGAATTGTTTATGCTATAACTTTAAGTCTCCGACATTTTGGAACGTGATAACACCATTCAGGCCCTTAAATCTATGATTTATCGTGCCCATCAGCATATTTTGGCGCATCGCCTTAGATTAGACTTTCCTTCATTATATCCACTTCCTTTTCCATTTCCAAAAACCCATTATAGAAGAAGCTGACTTCTCTAAAATTCAAAGGTCACTCAGTTTGGCGCAAAGGAGTCCCCCTTGAACTGAGTTTTCCATAAGGTACTGTTACCTCGTCAATTTTTGGCATCAACAGTTTGTCCTTTTTCTGGCATGCCCGGTGGGACCTAAACTAATGAAATTGCCTTATAGAGGGGTGTATGAGCCATCGACCTATAACTAGATCCCAGACTGCAAATAACCCAGGTTTACTAGTACCTCCGCTAGGGACAATCCAGGCCGCAAATTAGTTAGTAACTGTTCCATCCCCACTGCACTTTCCTCTCACCATGTTGCCGACCGCGAACAGAAACTATGTAGCATGGGATGCTGGAAGTCCCCTGGTAGCTCCGGTAGCACCTGTTGTTTGGGGCGCTATCCCAGTTTCGGCCCTGAAAGCTCTTCCTAAATTTTTTGGAGACAACACAAAAATGCCAGCAGAACATTTGCAGGATGTAGCGGATGTATGTTTGGTACATGGTATTACAGCACAAAATGTAACCCTGAGACTCCTTGCTACGTCCTTCAAAGGAAAAGCTCTGGATTGGTACCGAACACTGACTCCTAACACCATTCGCACTTGGGATGATCTCAGAGATCCATTCTATGAAAGATTCTCAAATGACGGAGATCGTTCTTCGTTATATTATCAGCTATCGGTTATAAAATGAGCACCCCAGGAGGCTCTGACGGATTTCAATGCCCGATTTCACTCAAGTTGGTAGAGGATTCCTGTGACTATTCGCCCGACTCTAGAGCTGGCATTCATATTTTATCTGAAATCCATTAACCCTGACATTTCTGTGATGATTAAGTCTTTGGGAGGAACCACTCTACCAGATGCTTATTCTACCACTATCAAAGCTGAGAATCATTTGATAGATTGCAAAAAGTTGCCTCCTTGACCTATTATCCTGATATTTCCTAAAATATCAAACCCACCACAAGAGGTTGCATCGACTAGTGCGGTAGCAACTCCCCAATCGATGTACTGATATACGACTGCTCTTGAAAGCTTGGCTTCTACATCAGGTTCTTCCAAGGATGAAATAGGCGACCTCAAGGAGATGCTGCGAACTCTAGCAAATGACATAACAACTCTCAAGTGGAACCAAGCAATGCCTCCACGGCCCGCATATCAAAACTATCAAAGTGGACACCCTACCTATTAGCAAAATCAATATCAGAATGCGCCTCACACTAATCCACCAGCGGCGGCCACAAACCAAATGGTTCCGGTGCCTACACCGCTGACAGGTGCATTGCCAAGTTCAAGTAGAGAATTAACCACGAGACAAAACAATCTTATTGATGACATCAATCCATGGTGTTTCTCCTGCAATGATGCACATATGCCCCAAAATTGTCTGCATGACAACTTACAACAGAAGGTGGCAGAACAATGCAATCAAGGTATTATAGCAGAAAATGGGGGACATATTTATGACTCGCCAGTGGAGAGTGTGGTCCTTACCACGCAAATGCAAGGAATGTCTTTAGAGCAAGAGTTAGACATTGCTCCGGATCATGCACTCTTCTCTTGGATGGAAGAGGAGGAAACGATGTTTACTAATGATGCATCCATATCTAAAACACCACAGGTGCAATCTGACTATAACACACACTCAAAGAGGAGATTCACCGGTGAGCCTGTTGTTTCACTTTCAGACAACCCTCAATGCAAAGGCATATCTGATCAAATTCCTGGCGCTTCAACTGTCTCTTTGCCTTCTCAACCGTAGAAGGAAGTTATTATAACAAGAGCAAAGGAAAAAAAATCTCTGAGCTCCTCACCTTTTAATGTGGTGGAGCAATTAAAGAAATCATCCGCTAATGTGTCTTTATGGGACATTCTAGCTATCACAAAACATAAAACTATGCTACAAAAGGTGCTTCAACAAGAGGTTAGCTCAGTACCAACAGAGCCTTCTGCCAGTACGGAGGTGGTTTATCAAATGCCACCAACTAAGGTTCTTATAGACAAAGCGAAGGAATCCAATGCGGAAGGTGGAGGTAGGCCAAAACCTCAGCCCTTCTTCTTGACTTTCATTATAGGGGAAAAACTATTACACAATGCTATGATTGATTCTGGCGCTAGTACAACGATTATGCCAAAACTGATAGTCGAAGCCTTGGGACTCAGCTACGAACCTATGAAGAAGGGGGTGATGCAGTTGGATGGAAATAAAGTTGATTCTGTGGGTGTTATCAAAGCACTTCTGTTAACTCTATTTTCCTGCCCAAGTATCACAGTCCTGCAAGATACAGTGATCCTAGATGTTTCACCAATGTTTGGTCTCTATCTATCTCGAGAATTTACTTCAAAGGTGGGCGGATATTTGTCTTTAGATTGGTCACATCTAATACTTAGGACCAAGCATGGCGTGAATATGAAGATAGAATCGGAGGCTCTGCATTCCGAACATGTGGCGGATGAGGCCCTGATCAATTTTGAAGCTGGACATACCTCCATCACCAAGCAGGACATGTACAATGTCGAACTGCTAGAGGAGGAGAAGGTGAGCGAAGACCGAAACGATAAGGAAGATGCTTTGTTGTGCGAATACATAAACAATGATCCTTTTGGGAATTATCATGCTACCAGATTGGGCACATATGTGATTTATGATAAAGACCAAGTTCTTCCGAAGGTCATCAAAGAATCTGACGATAACCAAGCTAATGAGCTGTGGACGTTGTATTTTGACGGAGTGAGGAGCAAAGTTGGAGCTGGAGCTGGGGTATGTCTAATATCCCCACAGAATGAGAAATTGTTGAGGTCTTTCTGATTCCAATTCACCTGTTCCAACAATGAAGCTGAATATGAAGGGTTGGTCCAAGGCCTTAGCCTAGTGGAACGAATGGGTGTTAAGCAATTGATTATGTTCAGAGATTCCAAACTGGTAGTTAATCAGGTCCAGGAAATTTCCGCAGCAAAGAATGTCTGAATGAGATCGTATCGACATCGAATTTGGGACCTGATTGAAAGTTTTGAAGCTTTCGATATCCTGACCATTCCCTGAAAGCAAAATAATGAGGCAGATCGCATGGCAGTGATCGGTGCTCAGTTTGATCCTATTTCTAACTTGCTTTAGAACAAATTTTCAGTGCGAGTGCTTGTTCGACCAGCGATTCCCGACAATGATCAGAGTTGGCAAGTATTTGAGAGCGATGAGCACATTGCCTCGTTTATCCAGCACTCAGGGGAATTTTCTGATCAACTTCAACCAAAGATCGCCGAAGCCTATGAAGGACAAATTATGCAGCTCAAGTCAAATAAACTTTCGAAAGGGTTAGTTACTCTCGAGAATTTTTTCGATTGTAATGACACCCAAAATGATAAGCGAAAATTCATGGCAGACAAAAGTGATTATGAAAACCTTTGGGTCTCCGATGACAGGAATCTTCGGGTCAGAAAAGATGTCTCACAGTGAGATAGAGAAAGACTTATCAGTTTCTGTGAAAAATATGGAGTAGTGGCCTGGTCCTACGATGATCTGGAGGGTTACGATCCTGGCATCATTCAACATACTATTGAGTTAACAGAAGGTGCGAAACTAGTTCGACAGAAACAGCGGCCAGTCAACCCTAAAGTTGAGGCCTTGATGGCACAAGAGCTAACCAAACTCATTGAGTCATGTATTGTCTTCCCAATCAAACATAGTACTTGGGTATCAAATCTGGTACCGGTCTGAAAGAAGAATGGTGATATCCGCTTATGCGTGGACTTCCGAGACCTGAACAGAGCATCTCTGAAATATCACTATCCATTGCCTTCTATGGAATTGATCCTCTAGACTGTTGTAGGATCGAAAATGTTTTCTCTGTTGGATGGCTTCTCTGGCTATAACCAGATTCGAGTTAAAGAGGAAGATCAGCACAAGACTATGTTCACCACCAAGTGGGGAACATTTGCATATGCTAAAATTCCTTTTGGTTTATCCAATGCAGGGGCAACTTTCCAGCGAGCTATGGACGTCACATTTAGCGAACTGATCAATAAGTTTATCCTAATCTATTTGGATGACCTTACTGTGTTCTCTAAATCTAAGGATGATCATTTTGATCATTTGAAGTTAGTTTTTAAAAAATGCCAGGAGTTCAGGGTTTCCTTAAATCCAAAGAAATGTGTATTCAGAGTACCTTAGGGCAAGCTGTTAGGGCATGTTGTGTCTAAAGAAGGTATTCCAATCGACCCCGAACGAGTAAGGGCTATCAAGGAGCTTCCCCTTCCGGTAAATAAGAAAGGTGTCTAGTCTTTTCTGGGCAAGGTAAATTTTTTTCAGCAAATTTATTTCTGATTTTGCGAGAATGATTAGGCCAATCACCCTAATGCTGAAAAATGATCAAATTTTCAAGTGGACAACGGAGGCTCGGGAGACATTTGAAAAGGTCAAAGAAGCAATATCCACAGCCCCGGTGTTAATTAATCTAGATCAATGCAAATATTTTATAATGTATGCCTTCAGTAGCAAGTCCAGTGTCGCTATTATTCTGATTCAAAAGGATAGTGAATGAAAGGGAGAGCATCGAGTGGCGTTCTATTCCTGAACCATAAAAGAATATGAGGCAAATTATAACTTCATCGAAAGATAGGCCTTTGCAATAGTAAAAGGACTTAAAAAATTCTACCATCTAATTTCCTGCAACAAAGTTCTGGTATATGTCGCACATTCCAGTGTGCATGAATACATCATGGAGGGAGAGATCATAGAAAAAAGGCTAATTGGATTACCAAGATCCTGAAGTATGACATCAAGGTCAGGCCTACCAAGACTGTTAAAGGCAGAGGACTGTGTGAGTATATGGCACAGAACGAGGAGGTACCTGCCAAAAAGGAACATCCAGAGCTCGTCCTGATAAACGAATTTGGATTGGAAGACGATTGGCTGACAAATAGAATGAACTTCATGCAAACTGGAAGGTATCCGCTAGGCCTCTCATCCCAAAAAAGAAGGTATTACCAGCTAAAAAATTGTGGATATACGCTGGTAGGAGTTCTTTTCAAAAGAAATTTTAATGGTGTGCTCCTGCGATGCGTTACTTCAAGGGAGGCGCTGAGGATCCTCAACGCATTTCACAATAGTGATGAAGGTGGACATTTCTCTGCTAAAACTAGCGCCATCAAAGTCTTGCGAGCTGGATATTACTGGCCTACACTTTTCAATGATTTCTACTCTCTGGTAAGGGCTTGTAAAAAATGTCAGTTCTTCTCTGACAGAAGGAAGAATTCAGTGATGCCCCTCAAACCTATCGTGGCGGATGAACCATTTTGCGCAATGGGGCCTGGACTTCATCAGAATGATCAAGCTGGTTTCTAGTGCTAGACATAAGTGGATTTTAACAGCTACAGACTACTTCACAAGGTGGGCAGAAGCTGTTCCCCTTAAGGGGGCAACAAAAATAGAGATTGTAGACTTCCTTGAAGCACTGGTGACAAGGTTCGGCCCTCTGAAGACAATCATTTCAGACAACGCCAGAGCATTTCTAGGTACAAAGGTATGTCACTTTGCATTAAAAAATGACATATTCCTTAAAACATCATCAAACTATTATCCACAGGGAAATGGCCTAGCCGAGTCGACAAACAAAATCTTAGTCCGACTCCTTAAAAAGGTTGGCTCAGAACACCAGAGGGAATGGCATAAAAATCTTTGAAAAGCACTCTAGGCCAACCACATAACTCCTAAGCAAGTCCTTAGGACTTCGCCTTATGAGCTGGTATATGGGAAGGAAGCGCTGTTACCTATCTCTATGGAGATCCCAGCGATACAGTTGTTGAAGTCTCTTGAGATAGAATAAAATGATGTCATGGAGGTTTGGCTCGCCGAACTACTGGAAGTGCAAGAAAAAGGGAGAATTCCCTAAAAGCAAGGACAAGCTGTTAACAGGTGGTCAAACGATGGTTTGACAAGAAGGCCTCCGACCAAGGTCTAAAAAGTGGAGACTTAGTGCTAAAATATGACAGTAGGGCTGCAAAGCCGGGTCAGCACGGTAAATTTGATAGCCTATGGGAGGGACCTTTCAAAATCATTTGGTGCATGCAACACAATGCTTTTGAACTAAAAAATATGGAATAAGAGCCGTTAGGAATCCCGGTTAATGGGATTCATCTTAAGTTGTTCCATTAAGCATTAAGCCCTACCTTGTACAGTTGTAAATAGCGCTTTTATTTCCTTTTCTATTTTTGGCCTGTTCTTTGCCTAATCAGTTGTCTTTCTTCACATTTGTTCATTATCATGGGCGGGTAAAATATCGGAGTTGATATTACACAAATACACTCATACATGGAGAAATAGCATACAAGACTTGCAAACCCAAAAATTTTTAAACACAGAAGCAAAAAGTGCATGGATTTTCCTTAAAAATGAGAAGTATATATTTATATATATAATCTTTGATTACAAAATGGCTGGGATGCCGATTTTTAAAATGTACAAGTATCTGGGTACATTATATATATGATAGCCTTTTATCAGGCTCATCTAAAATAGGAAAGTTACATGTTGAGCAAACAAGCAAAGGGGTTATCTATCCATAGGAATGGCTGGCAGCAATCGACGCATTCACCGCAGTGTCCACTTCTTCCTCGACCACGGGCTCCTCAGCGGCACTGGCAGCATCATTCGACACAGCCATCATTGGTGGTGGATATACCAGGTTCCTGAAGTCAGTATATCAGTCTACGTCGTAGAAGGGTATCACATTATAGCTCCGAAACAGGAAGTGAAGGGCCTGAGTAACCCTCTGCTGGTGCTGGTCACGGGTCTGCAGGCGAAATCCACTAAGAAATGGCAGCCAAACAACGACAGCTTCTTCTTCGATAAAGCAACGAAGGTCGCTGGCTGTTGGCAGGCCTATCCCATATGCAGCATGCGTAATGACCTCACCAAGCCTATTCAAGTATTTCTTTGGGAAGATTTCTTTAACCAGCTTCAGGATGAGTGGCCGGGGAACGCAAATGTCCAGCATGGATGCTACAAAGTGTGAGCATATGTCGGTATTCACTCTATACTTGTCCTCATATTCTACGCAATCCTTGCCTAGGACCCACTTAATGGCTACGAGAACCAACGAGTGCTTGTTCTTCATCATCCTTTTCATCCTTCTAGTGGATATCTCACCTAAGAATGTCGTATATAATTTAAACGAGGTTAGGCGAATTGGGGTATCCATTCGTCCTGACATTGTCCCTAAGTCTCCTAAGATAATGCCGAATTTTCTCACCACCTAACCTATAAAAGGACTTGCTTAGCAATCTGCTACTGACCTATCACCTCTTAAACACTAAGTATGTTTGCTCACTATCTACTGGCCTATTTATAGAAAAATTGATAAGACATATGCCAATCCGCCTCTAAGAAACATGATGTATGCTGGCTGCCATCTCAAAGCCGAGTCTGCGTTTGTTTACATTTTGGGCTGGTACATGCATGATAGCATGGCTCAAGGTGTGCTTAATTAAATGAAGTTGATTAATTAGCTTTTAAAATGTGGCACTTGTTGGTGAAGGGACGTATGGCCGTAGGCTATTGTATCATATCTCAAGTGCATCCCAGAGCCCAACGCGATACTCGTATCTTTTTAGGCTGTGATCGTTTGCTTGGCGTAATCATTCTAGCTAGGATATTAATTGCCAATACATACTAACGCAAGGTTAGAAGGCCAGTTACAAGCTTAATTTACAAGGAGATCAGGGTGTATCACACGATCGCCCCAATATAATGATGAAATCTGCCTGCCTCGGAATATCAATCAGCTCATCTTGCATAAGTTGCCAGATTAACGGTACATGCCGAATTAAATGGAAAAGACTTGCTTTCACCTACCACCTTAGGAAAAGTTGCTATTGCATGAAAAAGCTTAAATATTTCAAAGTCTCTTTACAAACGCAAGGAAAGTGCAAAGTGTTTTCCATCTGTCTATCTAGAGCAAGCAAATTCGCAAGCCAGGAGCTTACAAATTCTACAGAGAAAGAAAATGTCAAAATCTTCAGCTCAGCCGATGCATGAGGAGATTAGTCAGGAACTGTTCATAGCTATTCATTCTTCGGCCGAGGTATACATGTACGAGGATTTAGCATATGCCACGCCTGGTATACTCGCGAAGACGAGAAGAGCCTACAGGGAGGAGCTGGATAGACCCAAGAAATAGAGTAACCAGAAAAAGGTTAAGGAAAAATGGGATAATATCTACGACCCAAAGTTTGCAAAGAAACCTTAATCTCTTAGAGAGGCGGCTTGTGCAAGGTTATCAGCAGCAAAGACAGACCAATCCACGGCAGGTAGAGTTTGGTATAGCGGTCTTCCACAATACATGGTCCCATTGGTGCACTATTGCCCTGAGGTGGTCGACGCGGCTTTTCAGCGCTATAATCCAGATACCCACTGTATTGAAGGTCGCAATTTAAGGGTTCATATCAGCCCAGAAGCTATCTGGCACATGTTATGTATCCTGAATCCAAGCAAAAGAAAGGAGACTATCAAGCCTTTTCGCCCAAGCAAGGGGGAGAAAATATGGAAGAAAATGAAAACCGGCTCCGATTTCTTGTTAGAGGAGACTAATAGGAAAGGTATCGCGTCCGCTAAGGCACCAAGTATCCTGTTATCACGTGGTTCATTCCGCGATGATCTCCAGGACGTGATGTCCATGCTGACATTTGTTTGCGACCGAGATTCTGATGAGAAGATCAATGCTTTTCAGCTGGGCCCTGCAATACAGTTTCGCAAATAGCATGAACTCTTCTGATATGATTTTGCTGAGTTCATGGTTGAATAAATGATACATTAGATGGAGAATTATTAGGCGAAAAAGAAGTTTATATTTCTTTCCTACCCGGTCCATATGTTCCTGCATCAAAATCTGGATTTCTTCACCCGATTTATTCCGCTATCAATTTTTGATGAGCAGAATAAAAGAAAGCCAGTGTCAACATGGACACCTTTGCTTTCCGCAACATATGACTATTATGCATTCACAGACTATTTCATAGCCCCGGTTTTGAATGATTTGATCAGAGAAGGTGATATTGTCTGGCTCACCACGAAGCAGACTAGATTTATGCAAGGCTACACCCCTGCTTGTGACTGGTTCTTAGGCAAGGATTTCACAATCCTTCGAATGCGGGGCTTTACTGGCAAACATTTCCTGCTCCCGGCTTGTGTTACCGATAAAGTGCTCGTGCTGGAGGTTTTCCAACAGGTGTGTGTCATTAATTTCATGTTCTGTAGTAGCGGAAGTGTCAAGAGGAAGGGATTCTTCACTTGTCCGAAGAAT
Organism: Sequoia sempervirens; assembly: GCA_007258455.2. Classification (NCBI taxonomy): domain Eukaryota; kingdom Viridiplantae; phylum Streptophyta; class Pinopsida; order Cupressales; family Cupressaceae; genus Sequoia; species Sequoia sempervirens. Next base: position 654,616,019 of record VDFB02058242.1, on the reverse strand, counting down.
TTCAAGTCGGTAACCTTAGTTAAAAAATAATCGCACAAGCTGTTGGAGAAGCTGGCACATCTAGGGTTGGTATTGATAAATGATAAGTGGGAGTACAACCCTTTCAACGACTTGCCAGAGCCACATATGAAGGTTACCCATGTTCTTCGACCATACTGGGAGAAGCAGATTAATATGCGGACTGATAGAGAGGAAGATTTTGTTGAATTAGCGCAAATCCCTACACCAGATACCAGGGGCCCATGGCACAAGTTCTACTTTCCAGTGGCTGTGGCCAAGGACAATTTTCTGATGGAGCACATCATGTATAACAGGTTGAAAAGGGGCAAAGAATGGAGCGATGAAAAGATAAGAGATTTATAGAAATATCACCAGGAAACAGCACAGTTGGATGCTCCTTAAATCAATTGAAGGACGACCAAAAATTTGACAGATGGTGGAATGAGGGCCACCTCAGCCCGATCTCTAGTGTTGACAGGAGCGAAGAAGGAGAGGGATCCGAGGAGCATGAAGAAGAAGCGGCGGTATCATCCTCTTCAGTGCAAGGGGGCGATGTCTCCGGGCATGCCGCCTATGTGGCCACTAATGTACGCTTTAATATATCAAGAGGTTCGCATACACACACTTGGGCCACTAAACTAGCTAGGCTAATGCCTCAGCAGAAGGATCTGACTACCGAATTTAGTGAGTGTCCGCCTGCGAAAAGGCAGCGCACGAAAAGTGTTATCGAGGGAGTTTCGCATGAACCCACTGGAGGAGAAGTGCCCGCTGCTAGCCAAATGTTAGAGTTTGCAGGCGAGTCACGAACGATCCTGGAACCACTACCGACCGGTCAGCAGGTACATTTTTCTCCTTCTTCTCTTGCATCTCATTCCTTTGTACACACCTATGCTCCATTAACAACTCCTGCCATAGGTCTGAGCCCTCCACCTTCTACTTCTGGTCTAGCTTATTCGGTTGGATTTGCCCAGTATTCGCAGGCCCAATCGTTTATAATTACTCCTTCGAGTATGCTTACGCCTACTGCTGCCGCTCAGACTTTCCTCACCTCGCTTTCAGAAAATGTTCCCCCTGTCGGCCCCCTTTTTTTTTTTGCTATGCTTATTGATCCTTTTCCATTGCAACAAGTTGATACCTAGTCAACAACTATCATTTCCCGGCTAATGAGCCTTACGACTGAATCCCTAATTCAGCCACTACAAATGCCTAGCCCTGCTGATAGTTCTTAGGTCAAGCTATGGAACGTGCCACACTTTTGTCTGCAAACTGTCACTCTCCAGAAGAAGCAAATGCGTGCACCTATGAAAATTACCTACCCCTATGCCCTGCCTTCTGGTGTTCCTTTCGCAAGTGGGCTAGTTTCATCACCAGCTGAATTCATAGCACAGATAGATTGTGGAAAGGAAGCGCGCACAAATAGAATGAGGCGATGTAAGGCAAAGGATGATAATGCTCCCGCTGAGCCGAGAGTATAGGCTTTGTATGATGAGGCCCGACAAGAATTAAAATTTGAAACCATGTACCCAAGGATAAACAAGCCTCAGGGAGAAATACAACCCGAAGATTATGAGATCTATGCTGTCAGACTTGACATGAAGGTAGCCCGGTCACAAGATAAGGTCGAAATCATGGAGGAGACACAATGGGTGGTCACTTCCGACTTCCTCAAAACTGGTCGCCAATTAAAGAAGAAAGATGAGCAGCTTAGGGCAGCCAAGGAAAGGGTGAACTTTCTAGAGACAAGAGAAATCCTTGGAGGTAGATATCGCCCGAATGACCCAGGCTTAGTAAAAGAATTGCAAAGCTAGAACCAAGCAGTGCAGCAGAGCCTACGGTCAAAAGAGGAAGAGTTTGAACGCGTCTGCCTTGAGTATAGTCAGGGGATGGTAGAAAAGGGTGAGGAGTTGGAGTGCCTACAAGAGCAGTATCAGCAAAAGGTATAGGAGAAAGAGGCCGAATTCAAAAGCCTGAAGACTAAGCTAGAAGAGGAGCTCCAAGAGATAAAAGCTTCTCTGGAGGAGCAATCGGCTAACCACTCCTGAGCTGAACAAAATTGGAATAAAAAAATGAGCAGCTATGCGGAGCAGTTGGCGTCCAAGAAAAAGAAAAAGGCATAATTGGCTGAGGCCCTTATTTTAAGAGACGCGGAGATTTCTTCGTTTAAAGTCTCTCTACTACCTACCCCTGCCCAACCTGATGTCATCCCACTGGTTAGGAAATTATACATTTCTCACTGAGAGAAAGTCAAGACCTTCTACCTAACACTGCAACCTACCCTCTGATTTATCGACAAGGCATCAAGGCTCAATCAAGAGGCCCAGGACACAATTGAGCAGTTTCCACGTTTCATCCTGGAGAAGGTTCCTGAGGTGAGAGACCTGCTCAACAAGTTATACTCTATCTCAGACGAAACCCTTGCTGGAGCAGGTATCGAAGATCGGGACATTGCTGCTCAAATTGCCAATAAATTCATTCATTGTCACTCCGCTTTCTAGCGCACTAAGGTAGCAGCAAATTTTCTAAGCAAGGCGCTCGATGGCATGTGGAGAAGTTTCTCTGAGTTAGGCAAGCTAGGGTTGCCATCCCCGTTCCTTGAGGATGACTCCATTGCCACAACTACACAGATTGTGGAGGTTATTAAGCAAAAGGAGAACGACCCGGAGGCATTCAAGAAATTCGGCAGCTCCCCAACGACAACCGAAATTGAGGCAATCATTCATCCACTCTCCCAACTGCTTTTCCATATCTAAGCAGGCGCTGGCCTACCTGAGGTGCTGCCTCACAAGGAGGCTATTGATCTCCGTGGGGCACAAGAAAATTTGCGCAGCATGGTGAAGCCGTCTGAAAGTGAATGGTCGCCCTTGCAGGCTGCTCTTTCCAAACTCTAACTCCATTCGCCCTATAGATGAAAGCTCTGGTCTGCAGAACCAGAGAGTTTTTTGAGTTCTCTGTTCCTTATCCAAAACACCCCTGATAGTCGCCAAAAAATGTTAAAATAAATATTCAAATAACTCCCTTCGGATTCTTTTGTAAATGTTCATGCGCCGGCCTATGCATTGCCGAGTTTATTCAGCTTTCCATCAAGTTTTGATCTTCCCCTTTGTGCATCCTCACTTCGTAGCTTCGGGTAGCGGCTTCCCTTTCGGGTCCCGAGAGGCTATGCTGGGCGTCCACGTGTCTCGCTAGCGGAGGATTTTACTTCTTTTTGCCTTGAGGTCGCTTCGGGTTGTGAAAGCCTTCGGCGGGGGCCATCACTTCTAGGATTGTCAGAAGGACCCACATCTTGCCACATGGCGGTGTATCGCAAACTTTTCATGCAGGGATGAAATAAGTAGCTGCGGGCTGCGAAATGCTTCTGCAGGCCTTCTTTTATTTTTGGCGAGCCCTACCTTCTGTCAGGTGGCAACCGTTCGCAGCTTTTTCAACATAGCAAGGAGGTGAACACCGTGGGCTGTGAAATGCTGCCACACGTCTTTCGCACCCGGTTCATGTAGCTTTCTCTCCATATCAAGAACGACCTCAGTCCCTTGAACACGTGTTGCTTCTTTGCAATCTCTCGACAGTAGTAAGAGGAATTCTTATTCGGGCAACGACAGGCTGCCACGTGCCTTACATTGATCCTTGAAGTGGGCAATAGGCTGATTGAGTGAAACTATGCTATTGGGTGCCGCTCTTCATGAATTCTAAAACAGTGGATGACACTTGTAGCCTTGGGCTTATCTGGGACCACTGCCATCATTATGAAGGGAGCGCATGCACCTGAATATCCAGATGCAGTGTTCTAACTCATTGCCATTGTAATGACATTGAAAATCTTTTATTTCTGGCATCATTACAAGGGATTGTGGGATCTTTTCTGTTACAGCTTTCCAAAGCGGTAGGAGTTTTCTCTCCAGCTGTATATATACTCTCTCTATCTACCAAAAAGAAAAAGGAGGGAGACGGTCCAACAGTAAATAGATCCAAGAGCTTTAGGAAAAAGGATATTGACTATAGCAAGAGACACCAGACCTCTTTTATATGTTTATTTGTAAGAAACTTTTAGACTGTGCCAACTGTTCGGCCTTTCTATTTTTCATGTATTGATTAAACTATAAACTGTGTTTTTTATTGTCTTAAGCATTTCATTTGACACATGTTTCTATATATTGAATGCAAGCTTACTTATTTAACTCATGTCTAAATGACTCTTCTTAGTGGTAAGGATGTATGCAATACTATTTTATGTCAGTAAATGAATTGTTTATGCTATAACTTTAAGTCTCTGACATTTTGGAACGTGATAACACCATTCAGGCCCTTAAATCTATGATTTATCGTGCCCATCAACATATTTTGGCACATCGCCTTAGATTAGACTTTCCTTCATTATATCCGCTTCCTTTTCCCTTTCCAAAAACTCATTATAGAAGAAGCCGACTTCTCTAAAATCTGGAGGTCACTCAGTTTGGTGTAAAGGAGTCCCCCTTGAACTGAGTTTCCCATAAGGTACTATTACCTCATCAATTTTTGGTGTCAACAGTAGGTATAGAAGAAGTTATGTTGCTGATCCAATTTGAAGATTTTAAAGCATGTGGGATAAAATGGTCTCCCACAAGGGTTGAGACCCGACATGCTGCCCCATCAACATTCCATAGAGGGGCTTTCAAAAAAGAAACAATTAAGTTTTTTTCAAGAGAAATGCATCTGAAGGAGTGGATCCAAGTAGCATGAAAGCTCAAACAAGTGATCATCTAGGATAGTAAAATATGAAATGTAAAGAAATGAGAATCATAGGTGATCAATTGCTCAAGCAGATTGACATCAAGTGCAACATCATATAATGTGACAGTGAATAGGCATGCATAATGCCTTGTTTACAATTCAATCAATGACAATTGAAGCAAATGAAGAAGCTTCTAATCATCAACATCAAGTACTCTTATTTCAAAATCTTCTATTCAAGTGATAAGTGATAATTTTACATCTACTGTGGTTGCCCAAAGAAATAAAAATTCATTAAGAGTGCCAAAGTAAGTTTTGATTTCATCAAGAAGTGAGTCTTCAAGTGGCTTTAGAAGGAACAAAAGAATCAAAAAAGAGACTTTTTTGACTGTGGGTGTAATGTATTAAGTGTTTGATCTAAATATAGCTTGAGGACAACATCATTCAATGAGGAAATCTATAGAATAAAGTAAATCTTGCTTCAAAATATCTATGCTACAACATAAAAGGAAATCACATTGCATTACTTCATTAAAAGGTGAAGCCAAACATTGCATTTTCTAGGAAATCAAAAGTAATGAAGGCATCAAAGCAACCTACCAAAATACCACAGTGGCTAAAGGAAAATGTTGCATAACGAGAAGGTCAAAACATGTCTAGGTAAAGTGCATTTGAGAGTGGATTTTGTTATGTCTCAATGCATCAAGTGTTGAAGTAAACAACATTATTCATGAAAGTAATTTGTAGAGTTTAAGATGTTTTAGTACTTTGATGCCATGAATGTAAACTCCTATGTTCTCATAAAGTATAAAGTAGTGGTGTAATGGTAAGAAATACAAGAACAATACAAAAATTGAGAGCTACAAATTTTTTTTTGGGTTTCTGCATGAGGTCAAGAAAAGGGAGCGACAACAATGAGCATATACAGTGAATTCTTTTGCTTCTTAAAACCGTGTGCTTATGCTATAGGAGACTAGTGTTTTAAATGAAACGAGTGCAAGATGCCCAGTTCGAGCCTTCAAGATAGTTTCCACATTGATTTCATTAAAATGCTTCAAATACAAAAGGTAAAATATTGCGAGCTCATACAAAATGCAAGGAAACCCTAGTTCATGCTTTCATATCTGCTACCTTGGAAGGAAAATTTTTCTTCATAAATCACCATACCCATTCAGGGTTTTGAATACAAATGCAAATATAAGGAGAAACAACAAGGGTTCGAACCATTAGCAACATAAACATCTACAAAATGGTGAATCAAAGAGCTACAAGCCTATGGCCAAGAAAAAACCTAGAAAATGGGAAGTTTTCACTCAAACAAGTGTTTTCATTTGACAAAGATATCACTTGCATACTGTGGGTCGAGCCCCATAACCTTGTATTCTATAGAAAATAAAATTATACAAGGGTTTTGAATACAAATGCAAATATAAGGAGAAACAACAAGGGTTCGAACCCTTAGCAACAAAAACATCTACAAAATGGTGAATCAAAGAGCTACAAGCCTATGGCCAAGAAGGGCTTTGAAAACCCAGAAAATGGGAAGTTTTCACTCAAACAAGTGTTTTCATTTGACAAAGATATCACTTGCATACTGTGGGTCGAGCCCCATAACCTTGTATTCTATAGAAAATAAAATTATACATAGTATGGCTGTGGCCTGTACATGGCCAAGTTCATGAAACCCATAGTCTTTCATCATTTTTTGTAAAGAAAGCTTGAACAAGCTTTATTTAAGAGGGAAATTCCTTTTAAATGGAGAAATAGAAGCTTACCTTGAAAAATCTATGGAAAATATCCTTAATTCCCATGGCCTAAGCTTCACATATGCTCAAAAAAAGTCTCTCATGGCGGCCACAAAGAGTGGAGAGGAATGGCAAAACAAACAAACATAGAAATACATAAAAATCTCATTCAAGTCATGGCCAAAAGGCCTTGTTTTTCATTGAATGGAGCCAAATAATGAGCATAAAATGCATATGAAGACTTACCACTGAGTGCAGAGGAGAAGTGCATTAAAAAATCGAATGAGGAAGCTTGAATGATGGCTTCAAAATATCAAATCCTAATCTCCCATGGTGGTGCCCAGTAGATCCCTGTTTTCCCTATTTTGACCAATGCAAAATGACAATCAAAATGTGCTAAGGTTTGGTTTTGTGTTAGGGATTTTTTCCCTATGCCTTGGCTGATGTGATTTTAATCACATTTATTTTAATTTTCAAATGCCATGCTAATACCTTATATTTCCTAGGCCAAAACCCTTAGCCTTTGGCATTTATTTTTCCTTGATTTTTATAGAAAATCAAAAGCAAAATCATGCACCTTGCTCCCCTCATTAGGGTTTCCCCTTTGCAATACCTTAGAAAATTTTCATATCATTTGCCTTGGAAGATCAAAGTAATGACTTCAGGCCTTTTATTTTTGCCTAAGTTAAGTGATAATATGTGAAGGGCCTATTTTTTTTTTTATGATTTTTTGTATAAAAATCAAATCTATATGAGAGCACCATATGATGTTTGATTTTTGTAAAAAATTAATGCAAAAATAAAAATGTTTGAAGACAGATGGAAAAATATGATGAGAGAAGGAGGCTTTCTATTTTGCTTTGTAAAACTACACATTTGTAAAACATTAATTAAGCAAGTGTTTCTATAAACTACTTAATTAAATGTTATCTAAATGTAGTTAGGAGATGCACTTGAGTTGTCAAAAAAACCTTCTATTTTGAGTTTTAGTTTCTAGGTGGATTTGGAAAAGAGGTGGTAGTTTGAACTTTCTATTTTCAATTCTGCGCAATTTTGAGCCTGATTTTGTGGAGTTTTTGGATCAACCCTTGGAGGATGAAAAGTTTCCATCTTTTGGATGCTTTTTGGAGCAGTTTAGGAGGATATTTTCTAGGCTTTTTGGCAAAGCTCGAAAATGTAGATTGAGTTGATTTTTGCTGAGGCAGTGGCTGGATTTTCCTATTTTTCATCATTGGGTCACTTGATGCCTTTATATTGGAGAAATTTTGAATTTCTCAGGGTTCAGAATTCAATTTCTTTCTCTTATGCATTTTTGAGAGTTTTGTAAGCTTGTTGAATCAAATTTTGATGTATTTCTCCTTCATTTGCAATAAAAGCACTAGAGTTTTCCTTTCCATTTTCCTTGTCATAAGCTCATAGTGATAATCTTATTTTATTTGTGATTCAAAGTAGTGGATCCTTCTTTGTCTTATTATTGTGAGTTATATTCAAGAGTGGTTGATAGTTCAGGTTGCACATTGTATTAATTTTTTGAGAATCTTTATGCAAAACACTATTGAGCTGGATGTCCTAAAGTGGATTTTCAGAGTAGATTGCTTTGAAAGAGGTGTTGTGAGTCAATTTTTTTTAGAATCTCATATATCTAGTTGATCATCTTTAGGTGTAGGTTTCATTTGTAGTTTTTCCTTCTCCCCTTTTCCTCAAGAGAGTTCATAGTTTAGGTGATTAGCTAGAGGGAACTAGCCCACTCTGGAGATTCACTCCCACCAATTGATTGACCCAAAAATCAAGGAGCATTTCCATGTTGCAACAGGATAGCCAAGCCTAGCTTGAATGAGGGTGCAATCCTAGTTTCCAATAGTTTTTGGCATGCCCGATGGGACCCTAAAAGTCTATTTCAAAGTCAAATTTGAAGATCTTAAGTTGTTGTTTTGGTATGGAAAATAGAGTTTCAGCCTTTGGAGGTAGAAAATAGCATACTTGGTAACTCCATTCTCTTATTTCCAAGCAGATCAAGTGTGAACAACACATGAGAAGTGCACATGCTGAAGGATCTGGTGTTTTATTTAGTATTATCAGCCTTTGGAGTCAAGATCATCAAACACCATGGTGACTCCAAGAAGCATTTTTCTAGTTTCTAAATGATCAAGTGCTGGTATATTTATCCTAAAGATTCTAATTTTTCTTTTCAACCATTAAATGAATAGGCATGTCTAGGTTTCATGATATTATGTCATATCATCTGGCATATCATGAAAATCCTACTTATCCATCTTCATATTCATATCAAAATAATCATGTTGTTGGTTTCAATTCCATGGCTTTTCAAAACAATCATGCACAATATAATTATCACCCACCCACCCTTGCCCAATATCCATCTCAACTTTCACATGCTCAAAACCAACTCACAGAGCGTAATAAGGAGGAGATTGCAAACATAAAAGGTATGTTGCTTGACATCATGCATGATTTTCACCAGCAATTAGAGGAGATCAAAAGGAAGCATGAGCATGATCAGCAATAGGAAGAGATGGCTTATCACGCCTATCTCTATGAGCAAGAGTTGGAAGCACAAAGGCATGAAGTTCAAGTAGCCCCTACAATCCTATATCAACTTGCTCAAGAGGAGGATAAAATGTTTAGCTCCTCAAGCCAGCCTCCTAAGCTTGGAATACCAAGTTTCCAAAGTCTCCATCCTTTGTAGATTGAAGAAAATGATCAGTTTCAGCCTAGTATAGTTGCAGATCGGCCCCTTGAGCAACAGTTTTCCTTGCAAGAAACCCAAGAAGTTGGCTCTGCTAGATTTTTTCCAAACCCATTTTTTGGAAAGGACATCCCTAGGTTCACAAAAATATGCTTCATACTAGATGAACCTATTCTTGAGAAATATCAGCCCAAAATCTCTCAAGAACATTCTTTTGAAGAGCCTGTTTGTTCTCCAATAGTCCAAGAATCTTCCAAAATTTCCCCACCTAAAGAATCCATGGGTGAACCCTTTGATCAGAATACCTTACTCTTCATCGGGGAGCTTAGAAAGGTAAACCCATTGTGTTCAACTTTGGAAGTTTACCATTCACAACAACAAAATATTGAACAAGAAAAGCCTCCCCTAATGAATCCTTCCATGTTTTCACTAATGAGTTGCCTTGTTTTGTGGAAGACGATGAAATTTTTTCAGAAGATCAACCAACACAGTGATATATAAAGCAAGAGGTTGCTGCTGATTGCACCATTTTCTCAGCTGACCCTGAGAATGTTGCATGTGCAAAGAAGGTTGGTTGATTGGAATAGTAGGATATTGATGGCTATTTCAAAGTATCCAACTAGTATGATGATAAAGAAGACCCAAAACATCAAGAACAATTGCTGCAAGAGATAGAGGAGGTTGTGGTTGAGGAATAACAGGTTCTAGATCAAGGAATGGCTGATAGTTCTCAAGTTCTGACTGATCTATTTGATGAATTACCATTTTTTGTGGATAATGCAAAAAGCACATCTAGGATTACACCCATACTAGCTCTAGAACAACAAGAAGCAGTTCAAAACTTTGTTGTTTTGAAATCTCAAGAGAGTTGTAGCAAGGTAGAAAATAGTCTCCCTTCACAAAAAATTGAAAATGAGAAGGAAGAAGACATGTTTTGGGATGATCTTGAAGCTTTTTTTTCAAACTTAGATGCCAAACAGTCATCTTTTGAAGGAGAAAGTTTGGAACAATAACTTGAGGAGGAAAAAGGGGGTGTCCAAACTCAAGGTTTGACTGATTTATTTGAAGAGCTTCCTTTATCTTTTAGTAATGATGAAGATAATGCATGTGAACTAACGAAGCCATCAAGTTATGATCAACAAAGCCATGAAGGTGAGATTGATAAGGTGTTGATCTATTTGAAAATAAGTGGGGATAGCATGGCTATTGAATGTCAAAACCCTGATAAGCATGGTACAATAGCTCAAATAGAACAAATTCAAGTTGAGCGAAAGCATGAAACTATTGTCTAAGGTAAGAGTCTTGATATCTTTCCAAGTTCTCAAGAAATTATTCAGGAGGACACCTCAAATCCTATTATGAATCTAAAAGATAATGATGGGTCTAACGAGGATCTATACACTAATATAATTGATGAGTTTTGTGCAAGGTTGGGTGATATGTTTTCAAATAATCTCCATCAAAAAAATGAGATTGAAACAATATTTAACTAGAAAAGAACTAGTGGTACAAGTTCAGGCTTCATCCTTTTGAGAAGCTTCCACATCAAAGATCTAGCTAGGGATGTTGGCAAGATCCAAAGGATTTCTAGCACACCTAAGAATAAGGTTGCAATTGAGGAGCAGTAGATCCCACTTATTCATTCTGGGAAAACTAGAGGTATGCTTAATCAAATTCACATGATCAGTGACTTTGATCATAATCTACAAGTTGTAGTACAACAATGTGTGGGGAGTATCCTCATTTTTCATCTCTTATTGCGAGTTTATGAGCATGTAAAGTATCCTTGGTTGATTAGGAGAGGCAACTATTTTTCAAAACCAATAAATGGTTTTGCTTGAGCACCTTTTCCACTGGTTAGTCTAGGGTAGGTTAGTTGTAGCTAATAAGTGCTCTAAGGAGCACATTTCATTTCAATTTTCTTTCCTAAGTGCTGTTGCACATGTTTTTCTAGCCATTAGGGCAAGTTGGTTAATGTTGTTTTGGTTTTTGTTTTGCTTGCTGCTACTATTTGGAGGATTTTTAGTTTCTAATTCATCAGTTTTATAAGTTTTGGAGGCATGGAATTAAATCCATTCCCAATGGACTTCATAAGGTAACTGGCCCAAAGGTTAGTAAGCAAGCATCTAGTAGAGGTCACCAAAAGTGTTATCAAATTTTCACCACAACTCAATTTGACAGAGCTGATTGATTCATGGTTCATTTTAAGTTGTTGTTTGCAGCATCCAATATTGCATGAAGGGAAAAGGAAAGTACTTCATTTTGTATTACACAATATTTCATTCAATTGTTGCAAAAGGGAAGTACAAGATGGAACAAGCATTATATAAATGCTTTTGTATTCATTGAATAAAAGGAGAATCAAGTGTCCCACACAAGCCGTGGGAGTTGTTGAACAATGAATCATAAGGAATACACTACACTATTGAAGATAAAAAGGAGAAGAGCATGAAAGAGATAACACAATCATCACTGCTTAGTTGAGCCTCTGAGTTTCCTTCAGAGTTGTGCACCCTTCCTAGCCCCCAAGCTCCAAGTGTACCTGCAAGTGATTGTAAAGTTTTGTTAGAGCTCAAACTATGAAATCTCCTACATGGCTTACCAAAAATAATGTAGAATACTACCTATGATGCATTGAGCCAGCTGAACAAAAGCAAGAAATGTGCCAAAGAATCCAAAGGAGGAAACCACTAAAACATTGAAAATATTATTTTTATCTAACATTGTTTGTTTCCTGTGCAGGTATAGAAGAAGTCATGATGCTGATCCAATTTGAAGATTTTAAAGCATGTGGGATAAAACGGGCTCCCACAAGGGTTGAGACCTGGCATGCTACCCCCTCAACATTCCATAGAGGGGCTTTCAAAAAAGAAACAATTCAATTTTTTTCAAGAGAAATGCATCTGAAGGAGTGGATCCAAGTGCCATGAAAGCTCAAACAAGTGATCATCTAGGACAGTCAAATCTGAAATGCAAAGAAATGAGAATCATAGGTGATCAATTGCTCAAGCAGATTGACATCAAGTGCATCATCATATAATGTGACAATGACTAGGAATGCATAATGCCTTGTTTAAGAGTCAAGCAATGATAACTAAAGCAAATGAAGAAGATTCTAATCATCAACATCAAGTACTCTTATTTCAAAATCTTCTATGCAAGTGATAAGTGATAATTTTACATCTACTGTGGCTGCCCAAAGAAAAAAAATGCATGAAGAGTGCCAAAGTAAGTTTTGATTTCATCAAGAAGTGAGTCTTCAAGTGGCGATAGAAGGAGCAAAAGAATCAGAAAAGAGAATTTTCTGACTATAAGTGTTTGATCTAAATATAGCTTGAGGACCACATCATTCAATGAGGAAATGCCTAGAATAAAGTAAATCTTGCTTCAGAATTTCTATGCTACAACATAAAAGGAAATCACATTGCATTGTTTCATCAAAAGGTGAAGCCAAACATTGCATTTTTTGGGCAATCAAAAGTAAGGAAGGCATTAAAGCAACCTACAAAAATACCACAGTGGCTGAAGGAAAATGTTGCATAATGAGAAGGTCAAAACATATCAAGGTAAAGTGCATTTGAGAGTGGATTTATGTATGTCTCAATGCATCAAGTGTTAAAGTAAACAATGTTATTCATGAAAGTAATTTGTAGAGCTTAAGCTTTTTTAGTACTTTGATGCCATGAATCTAAACTCCTATGTTATCATAAAGTATAAAATAGTGGTGGAATGATAAGAAATACAAGAACAATACAAAAATTGGGAGCTACAAAGTTTTTTCTTTTGTTTCTACATGAGGTCAAGGAAAGGGAGCCACAATAATGAGCATATACAGTGAATTCTTTTGCTTCTTAAAATAGTGTGCTTATGCTATAGGAGACTAGAGTTTTAAATGAAACAAGTGCAAGATGCCTAGTTCGAGCCTTCAAGAGAGTTTCCACATTGATTTAATTAAAATGCTTCAGATACAAAAGGTAAAATATTGTGAGCTCATATAAAATGCAAGGAAACCCTAGTTCATGTATTCATACCTGCGGCCTTGGAAGGAAAAATTGTCTTCATAAATCACCATAACCATTCAGGGTTTTGAATACAAATGCAAACACAAGGAGAAACAGAAAGGGTTTGAACCCTTAGCAATAGAAACATCTACAAAATGGTGAAGTAAAGAGCTACATGCCCGCGACTAGGAAGGGTTTTGAAAACTTAGAAAATAGGAAGTTTTCACTATAAAAAGTGTTCTCATTCGACAAAGATATCACTTGCATACCGTGGGTCGAGCCCCATAACCTTTTATTCTACAAAAAAGAAAAAAATACATAGTATGGTTGTGGCCTGTACATGGCCGAGTTCACGAAATCCATAGTCTTTCATCATTTTTTGTAAAGAAAGCTTGAACAAGCTTTATTTAAGAGGGAAATGCCTTTTGAATGGAGAAATAGAAGCTTACCTTCAAAACTCTTTGGAAAATTTCCTCAATTCCCGTGGCCTGAGCTTCACATATGCTCAAAACAAGTCTCTCATGGTGGCCACAAAGAGTGGAGAGGAATGGCCAAACAAACAAACATAGAAATGCATAAAAACCACACTCAAGCCACAACCAAAAGGCCTTGTTTCTCATCGAATGGAGCCAAAGAATGAGTAGAAAATGCATATAAATACTTACCATTGAGTGTAGAGGAGAAGTGCATCAAAAAATCAAAGGAGGAAGCTCAAATGGTGGCTTCAAAAGCTCAAACCCTAATCTCCCATAACGGCACCCAACAGAGCCTTGTTTTCCCTATTTTGACTGATGCAAAATGACAATCAAAATGTGCTAAGGGTTGGTTTTGTGTTAAATATTTTCTCCCTATGCCTTGGTCGATGTGATTTTAATCACATTTATTTTAATTTTCAAATGCCATGATAATTCCTTATGTTTCCTAGGCTGAAACCCTTAGCCTTTGGCATTTATTTTTCCTTGATTTTTATAGAAAATCAAAAGTGAAATCATGCACCTTGTTCCCCTCATTAGGGTTTTGGGTATGTGTAGGATCATGATGGAAAAATAGGCCCTTAAGTGGCGATAAAATTCAGAAAAATCAGAGTTAGGCAGCTTAATGTAAAAATTTGAATAAGTTATCTATATTATTTCAGAAATATGTAAGAATAGAATCTGTAGCAAATTGAATGTAGTTTCTAAAATACTAGGTTTATTTTTAAAAAAATAAAATCTATTTGGTGAAAATTTGAAATTTCAATGTAGTAGTACTTAAATTTTAGGGAAAGAATAAGAAGTGTTTGTCTAACCACCCTAACCACAATAAAATGATAATATTTTTTTATAATATTTTAGATATAAGTAGAGGAATAATGTCCCAATGTGATGCATATTTTTTTTAAATTTTTTTTCCAAGTAAATAATTAATTAATAATTTTTTATTACAACTTTTAAAAAATATAAAAAATCATATGTCTAACCACCTTAATTTGGTCAAAACTTCATGAAATTCAATTTTTTTAATCTTATAGTATGTGAAGCATAGAATGTGACGATGTTTGATTCAAAAAATGTGATGCCATTTGAAAGCTATAGATTTTTTCAATTAGCCTATCAATCAAGACTTTAGTCATAATTCAAATAGAAAATGAATAATAATTATTTATTAAATTCAAAGTAAAGCATAATTTATATTGGTGGAAAGCTGAGAATCTCCTTTAAAAACCCTTTTCGTTTCATCAGTTTTGGGTAAAAAAAAATTCATCAGCCACATACCCATCATATTGCCACTTTTTGGCCCATCATGATTCTGCACATACCCTTTTCCCTTTGCAATACCTTAGAAACTTTTCATGCCAACTACCTTGGAAGATCAAAATAATGACTTTAGGCCTTTTATTTTTTTTCCTAAGTGAAGTGATAATATGTGGGCCTATATTTTTTTTATGATTTTTTATATAAAAATAAAATCTATATAAGAGCACCTTATGATGTTTGATTTTTTCAAAAATTTAATGCAAAAATCAAAATGTTTGAAGACAGGTTTAAAAATATGATGAGAGAATGAGGATTTCTATTTTGCTTTGTAAAATTGCAAATTTGTAAAGTATTAATTAAGCAACCTATGTTGCAAAATATCTTCACTTGTCAACTCAAAAGGTCTGAAATCAATTTCTCTTTCTCAAAATCAATTTTGGCTTGCCTTTTCACTTTTCACCTTATCAATCTAGTAGGACAATAGACCCACTTTTCCCAACTTTTCTCACAAACTTCTCAAATGACTTCACAAAAAAATGACTGATCTAGACACCCATTATTTAATTACAACACATACTTCAAAATCAATATTGACTATCGTGGAACATGTGCATCAAAATTGACCTTCTATGCTGTCCTAATTAGGCTAATTTGGCCTAATTTAGAAAGAAACGTCTCTTTAAACATTCAAAAAACCAATGAAATTTTTGGGGCAGAAATTCACAGGTATCCAACCCCTCAAAACCACAATTAGTCTTAGGTGAAACTTACTCCACCATGTCAAACCACAAAACCATTGTTTTTCCCAAATAAACCTAGGGTTTATTGAAAACCCATGCTCCACTCCTCAGACTCTAAAACCAACTGAAAATCTCTTATTCCTACTAGTACATGCTCAAAAAACAATCAGCCAACCTTTCCATGTTGTATTTCATCATACCCTAGGGTCAAACCTCTTATTTCACTCGAATTTGATACAAAATTGCAAAATTACAGTCAAGGACAACAACTTAGTCTCCTTTATTCCTTCTCCATAACTCAAAACTGACATCCTACTACCTATTCCTACTCCATAGGACCCATTACACCTATCACAATAGTTATAGTCAGTGTATGGGTCCTCAAAACATGTTAAAGATCACAATACCCTTAAACAAGTTACTCTCAGTCTGTTTCAGGAAAAACAAGGATATCTAACACAAATCTTAATAAATCTTCCTCAAATTCCAAAAGAATTTTAATTCATGCTACCACAAGATGCAATGAGTTACCAAGCACAATCTGACTGTATGGGTTCATACAACCTCTGAAAAGTATAGAAAACCAAAAAAATACCAAAGAAAACATGGTTTGTTCTTGAGTTTTCAAGAAAATACCTTCAACAACAACTAACTTGAGCCTTTGGATGCTTTTTAATACAAAAACCATTTAGTTCCAACTACCAATATGCTCACAACTGACCCCTAAACTATCATGGCTCTTCACATTCTTGAAAGTTGCATTTTGTGCATTTTTTTATGACAACTTTTGCCTAATTGCAATAATTGCACTTTTTGACTCCCTAATCACCTAGAACATCAAAGATGGTCTATTTAGACCTTATTCACCTTCCAAACATGACTTGACAATAGAAAATCAACATTTTCATACCTTGACAACTTTGTCATTTCTTGACCATAACAACCATATTTACAACCTTCACAAAATAGACTTTAATGACATTAAAGTTCACCAATTACATCAAGATGGTCTCCTTGGACCTTATTCAGACTCAAAAAACTCCAAACATCCTAGACTCTAACAACTAGACTCATCTCCTTCTGAAGCAACTTGAGATGATTCTTTGAAAAGAGCAGGTGCTCCAACACTAGCAAGTGTTTCTATAAACTGCTTAATTAAATGATATCTAAATGCAGTTAGGAGATGCACTTGAGTTGTCAAAAAAACCTTATATTTTGAGTTTCAGTTTTTGGGCGAATTTGGAAAAGAGTTGGCAGTTTGAACTTTCTATTTTTAGTTATGAGCAATTTTGAGCCTGATTTTGTGGAGTTTTTGGATCAACCCTTGGAGGATGAAAATTTTCCATCTTTTGGATGTTTTTTGGAGTAGTTTAGGAGGCTATTTTCCAGGCTTTTTTGGGGAAGCTCAAAAATGCAGATTAAGTTGATTTTTATTGAGGCAGTGGCTGGATTTTTCTATTTTTCATCATTGGGTCACTTGATGCCTTTATATTGGAGAAATTTCAAATTTCTCAGGGTTCATAATTCAGTTTCTTGCCCTCTTATGCATTATTGAGAATTTTGTAAACTTGTTGAATTAGATTTAGATGTCTTTCTCCTTCATTTGCAATAAAAGCACCAGAGTTTTCCTTTCCATTTTCCTTGTCATAAGCTCACAGTGATAATTTGATTTTTTTTTTGATTCAAAGTACTGGATCCCTCTTTTTCTTATTATTGTGAGTTATATTCAAGAGTGGTTGATAGTTCATGTTGCACATTATATTCATTGTTCAGGAATATTTATGAAAAACACTATTGACCTGGATCTACTAAAGTGGATTGTGAGAGTAGATTGCTTTGAAAGAGGTGTTGTGAGTTAAGTTTTTGTTAGAATCTCAGATATCTAGTTGATCATCTTTAGGTGTAGGTTTCATTTGCAGTTTTTCCTTCTCCCCTTTTCCTCAAGAGAGTTCATAGTTTAGGTGATTAGCTAGAAGGAACCAACCCACTTTGGTGATTCGCTCCCACCAATTGATTGACCCACAAATTGGGGAGAATTACCATGTTGCAACAAGATATCCAAGCCTTGCTTGACTAAGGGTGCAATCCTGGTTGCCAACAATTCCATGATGAATTTGTGCATAGAATCATGAGAGTTCTTGGCCACCAACCACCAATACTACACACACTTGTGCTACAATTGTTAAGACCTTTGGCTTTGAAAATTGAGCAAGGCCATGCTCGTAACTTTAGTGTTTGAATTTTTCTACTAGATACCACAATAATTAGGATTTATGGATGCCCAAAGGACCCACATATACTGCCAAAATTTGTCCCCCTTCAATTATCCTTTTAGAGTTCATGTGGCAGATTCTATGGATGGAAAAGGATGCCATTAATAAAAAAAGGAAGGGTACATTTTTACCCAATTTGACATGTTGGGAACTATTAGTGGGATCTGATTCACTTGAAGAGTTGCAGAATTATCTAAAAACAAGGTACTCTCTATAGTCTAGAAAGGCAAGAGATTTTGACCCTGAGGGTCACATTAATTTTGTAAGACACACCATCCTTATGAAGGCTATGGTAACTCACCAAATTGATTATGAAGAAGATGTAATAAAAAAAAAATTCACTCCTCAAGAGGTATATGAGAGGAGGAGAAAATGGGAAATTTTGAAAAGGCCTTGAGGAAGAAAGAAAGATGAAGCATAGTGATTTCTTTGGGTATTTTGTAGAGTAAGTAGATCCTGTCAAGAGGATTGATATGATAATTGATAAGTTTCATGAATTATTTAAGACTATAGCAGATACAAGGAGACTTTCCAAATTGTCTCCCAAAAGGCCGAGTGATATTGTAATTACAAAACCAACTTCGGATACTGTTTCAGTATGTCATGCTTCTGATGTAGGGCACTTAGGTCTTCATGATGCAAAAAAGGGGTCAAGTGTTGTTTTTGAGTTGTTAAGTCACTTTTGTTTGCAATAAGGTTATTTAAGACCATTTCATGTGTGTTTGACTCAATATTAGGCTATTAGGTGGACTAGTGTGTCAAGTTTGCAAAAATGTTGCTAATGTTGTAAAAGTGCAAAAATAGGGAAATGAAGAGTCATCAGTTGTAAATGAGGAAGTTAGATAGTTAGAATTTTAAAAAAATTTGGGAACCATTGGGGAAATATTTTTAAAAATCTTGGGAAGGTCAAGAAAAAGGTTGGATGGTTGAATTTTGAAGAAAAACAATAAAAACTAACTTTGTTTCTAGAAAATTTGAGCATTATTTGCTGCTCTAGGGCTGTGTACGGTATTGTATGACCTTGTCATGAATTGAATTTTATTGTATTTTATGTAACACTGAGTCTACTCTCTATTGTCATTGGTTTCATTGAAGTTCATTAAAATTTGAGTATTTTATAGCAATTTTTCTAAGACTAGTCTGAAACCCTTGGTTAACTACCTTGAAGGGAAGAAAAATTGCAAAACCCACCATTCCATTGGTAAAACCTCATTGAAATTTGGTGGAATGGATGGGGTTAATATTTTTTTTGTGTCTACAAATTTGCAGGAGTAGGGGATGAATGTTGGTGCAATTTTTTTGATGCCATAGTAAAAAAACCTCATGTTTTAGGCATAGGAGATGCATAGGAGTTAGGGTTTGAAGAAGAATTCTTAGGTAGTGATTGAAATTTCTTGGAAAGGGTTTGATAGTAACCACATGATGTGTCTAATCCATTGGCATGGAGATTTGAACCTTGGAGTGTGAAAACCTTGTTGTGATTTAGTGAAGCAAGCCTAATTAGGCATAATTCAAAGCGTAGCCTCTAAAATTTGACCTTTGTGTTCCAAAACACCCCCACCTGCAATTGAAATATGTTATCAAAAAGAATAAAGGGTATCAAAATATATGATTATATCTTGGGTGTGAATTCTTTCATGAAAGTTATGTGGAAAAACCCCTGTTTGAAGTACTATTGGGGGAAATAAGAAGATTATGAGAGAAACACACCAAGTTATAGTTCCAAATTTGCAAAGTTTGTTTGATTGAGTTTGTGTTGATAACTTCCACCCTTCTATGCATCAAATTTGTATCAGAGCTTACTTTGGTCTATAAAAAGGGAAAGTGTGAAACAAAAGAGAACAAGGTGCCTCCAAAGGGTAACCCTATGGCAAGGGAAATGAATGAAATTAAAGAGAAGAATTCAAAAGAGATTAGGATATTGACGAAAATACAAGATATGGTGGTAGAAAGGCTTGAGTTTATTGAATCCAGTTAGAGGAGAGGTATGGTCATGGGTGATGTGAGTGACCATCTTGAAGAAGGGGAAGAGGAGAATCCCCTAGAAGAAGAAGAAAAGGAATTAGATCCTGATGAGCAGAGGATGGACAAGCTACTGAAGGAAGTCAAGGAAGATAAACACAAGGTAAAGATGGATATACCCATGTATGGAGGGAAACTTAATGATGAAGAGCTTTTGGATTGGATTGAAACACTTGATAATTACTTTGAATGTGAAAACATACCAGAAGAACAAAGGGTAAAGTTGGGAATTTTTTTTTAAAGGGTCATGCCCTACTTTGGTGGGATTATGAGCAAACTGAAAGGAGGAAGAAAGGAAAGTCAAAAATTTTCTCTTGGGATAGAATGGTAGCCAAACTCAAGGGTAAGTTCTTACTATTTGATTATGCAATTCAATTGTACAAGAAACTTCAAAATCTGAAACAAAGAGATATGGATGTCAAAGCCTATACTAATGAGTTAAATATAAGCTGAGTATAAGAGTAGGTGACATGGAGGATGATGTGGAGAAGGTTGCTAGATATCTAAGTGGATTAAGGTTTAACATTCAAGATGAGTTAAGTTTGGAAAACCTAAGGACGGTAGAGGAATGCTATCAATTGGCAATTATGCCTGAAGAAAAGCTAAAGAGAAGGAAAGACAGACAAAATAGGGGTAGAGGCAGCAATTCCATAGGAAGAGGGTCATTTTATAATATAAGAAAATCATATGAGAGCCAAGAATATATGAGAAAAGTCTAAGAACAAGTAGTAGATGCAAGAGGTGGATTTAGAGGAGGTAGATCGGGCTTTAGAGGCAGATTTGGAGGTCAAGGAAGAGGATCTAGTGGGTTCATAGGAAGGTGCTACCAATGCAACAATTTTGGAAATTAAGCATGGAAATGCAATGAAGATCAAGCTACTACTTCAGCTCGAGGAGAAAGGAGAAATCAGATTGTTCAAGGAGATTATTGTGAGAGCATGAACTCAACATCACAACATGTTGCTCTAGAAATTGGTGAATCACTCATGGTAAGGAGAACACTCATCAAAGTACCAGTAGAGAAGGAACCACCACAAAGGAAGATTCTCTTCAAGACAACTTGTAAGTGCTTGGGTAAGGTTTGTAAAGTTGTAATTGATTCAGGTAGTACAAATGATATGGTTTTAGTTGAGATGGTTGAAAAACTTAAGTTGCCAAGAATACCACATACTACCCCTTACAAAGTCTCTTGGTTAAATGAGGGTCAATATGTTTTGGTGAATGAAAAAGGTTGGGTGGAATTTAACATAGGAGGGTATACAAACAAAAATTTATGTGACATACTACCCATGGATGTATGCCATTTTTTGCTAGGGAGGCCTTGGAAATTTGATAGGCATGCTATGTATGATGGAAGTAGGAATACTTATGAGATAGAAAAAGATGGTATCTCCTATACCTTGACACCATTGAAGGAGGAGGACAAAGGAAAAACCATGGGATATAATGTGATGATGGTAGGTAGGAATTAGTTCATAAAGGTGGAATAAGAGGAGGACATGGACCTTGTAGCCACTCCAAATCCTAGAGACATTATGACAACATAAATGAATAATGACTTGATTTTGGGGATTCAAGATTAGCTTAAGAAGTATGTTTCTATGATGATAGGAGGAGTGATCCATTAATTAATTTCAAAAGGGGATATTTATCATTCTTTCATACTAGAGGTTAATATACCTGATCAAGCAGTAGTCACAGGTTCACACCAATAGATGAAAGAGATGGGAAGCAAAGGTGAAGTGGTCAATGATAAACTACAAAAGAATGTAGACAAGTCCAAGCACACAATCGAAGTGAAGAAGAAGGAGGTTATTTACAACGATGGATAAGGTATGGTTGTAGGTAATGATTTAGGATCAACAACATTCTTAGGTGAAGGATTCAAAGATCATCCATCAAACAGGTCTCTGAAGTTGGAGTATGTCCTAGGTGCCAAAGAACTTAAAAAGACAAGGAATAGTGCCTATTTCTAGTATTTAGTCCATTGGAAGGGTTTACCAAATGAGGATTCCACTTGGGGGTCAGAGAATGACATGATCAAGCATGAACCTACTGTTGCAACACTGTCCTCAATGGGTCTTGAGTTCATTTTTCCCGAGGAATATGGTGTAGGGCACCTAGGTCTTCATGATGCAAAAAAGGGGTCAAGTGTTGGTTTTTGAGTTGTTAAGTCACTTTTGCTTGTAATAAGGTCATTTAAGACCATTTCATGTGTTTTTGAGTCAATATTATGTTATTAGGTGGATTGGTGTGTCAAGTTGAATAAGTTGTCAAGTTTGCAAAAATGTTGCTAATGTTGTAAAAGTGTAAAAACATGGAAATGAAGATTCATCGGTTGTAAATGAGGAATTTAGATAGTTAGAATTAAAAAAAATATTGGGAACTATTGGGTAAATGTTTTTAAAAATCTTGGGAAGGTCGAGACAAAGGTTGGTTGGTTGTATTTTGAAGAAAATCAATAAAAATTAATTCTATTTCTACAAAATCTGAGCATTATTTGCTACTACAGGGTTGTGTACGGTCCTGTGAAACCTTGTCACAAATTGAATTTGATTGGATTTTATGTAACACTAAGTATACTCTCTATTGTCATTGGTTTCATTGAATTTCATTAGGATTTGAGTATTTTATAGCAATTTTTCTAAGACTGGTCTGAAACCCTTTGTTAACTGCCTTGAAGGGAAGAAAAATGTAAAACCCACCATTCCACCAGTGAAACCTCATGAAACTTGGTGGAATGAATGGGGTTAAGGTATTTTTAGTTTCTAAAAACTTGCAGGAGTAGGGGATGAATTTTGGTGCAATTTTGTTGATGCCCTAGTAAGCAAACCTCATGTTTTTAGGCATAGGAGATGCATAGGAGTTAGGGTTTGAAGAAGAATTCTTAGGTAGTGATTGAAATTGCTTGGAAAGGATTTTATAGTCACCACACAATGTTTCTAAGCTATTGGAATGAAGATTTGAACCTTGGAGTGTGAAAATCTTGTTGTGACCTAGTGAAGCAAGCCTAATTAGGCCTAATTCAAAGCATAGCAACAAAAAATTGACCTTTGTGTTCCAAAACACCCCCACTTACAATTGGGATATGTTATAAAAGGGAATAAAGGGTATCTAAATATATAATTAGATCTTGGGTGTGAAGTATTTCATGAAAGTTATGTGGAAAAGCCCTTGTTTGAAGTACTACTAGGGGAAATAGGAGGATTATGAGAGAAACCCACCAAGTTAGGGTACCAGATTTGAAAAGCTTGTTTGATTGAGTTTGTGTTGAAAACCTCCACCCTGATCTACATTAGCTTCTCCAGAATCACCTCCTAAACAACCACCTTGTAAAAAATAGAAGACATAAGAGATAGACCCACTTGTTTCCTATGAAATAAGTGAGGAGGTTGGAGATACATAAGAAGTAGTTAATGTGTTAAGACATTTCAATTATGATGTTGAAGTGGACCAACCTTTGATTGAAACTAAAGACCACATTCCTAAATATAGAGTTGATATTGAGGTATAGGGAGAAAGAGAAATGCATGAGGATGACAGGGTAGTTGTAGCTCTCAAGTTCTTGGAAGATGATGAATTTAACAAAACCCCTAAATTTAAAGAATTTTGGATTAAGATAAAAATGAGAGAATTCGAAGCGAGGGTTGAAATAAATAAGATGGGAGTTGAGGAATCCTAGCACAACCAGATAGTAGCCCAAACTTTTAATGAATTAAGGATTGATAATATTGATGTCAGTCCATAAGAGGCTAAATAGATCATTTTGAAAAGTAATATACATATTGTCTATGGTATGGAATTAAATAAAAAAAAATTACTTGATCAAGTGAGAACATAGGAGGACCCAATGTTGATTGTTGAGTTTGACTTAGATGAAGGGGTAAGTGGCACATGGTATAACCCCAAGATTGAAACCTTGGCATTTTGGGCCAAACAAAAGACTACACAAAAACCAAGGTTACTAGATGTAGTGTAGGAAATGAAAGGGATAGCTATGGTGAAAACATTAAAGGATACATCTCCTCTAGAAGCTGCAACCATGAAAATGCATTCAACTATGTAAACTCGAGCTATAGTTAAGGAGATGGAGGCTAGATTGGGAGAGTATGAAAAAGAATAAAAAATTTTAAACGATGAAGTCAATAAATTGTTCATGGAAAATGTGAAGTTGAAAGAAAAATTGAAAGGGGCAAGCCCCTCATAGAACAAGTAAATAATTTTATACCAACATCCTCTTGCTCCACTAGTTGATATAGAAATTGCTTCTATTGAACAAGTGAACATTCTTAGATAGGAGATTCAAGAGTTAAAGAAAGCCAACAATGAGGGTAAGGAAGGAGTAAATAAGCAAATATACAATTTTTTAGAGAAGGTCCTCAAGCATAGGATAAAGCTAATTGTGGATAAGTTGGAAAGTGTATGATTGCTACAACTCACTGACATAGGCAATTGATCATATGAAAACACATGTATCCATACTAGATCCCCTTTTTAAGAACTGGCATTCCATACACCACACATTGGTAACCTTGTGTAGAGTCTTACAGAGGAGTACTAAGGCTCCTAAAACATTAAAACCTACAGAGTAGATGGCCAAAATAGTTATAGATGAATTCCAATATTTACAAGGAAAGGACCAAAATATTAGAACAAGAATAGATTCATTTCATACAGTAGTGGTTTGTGCCAAAAATATTAAAAGATGATGACCACTTGAAGGACCTCAATGAATGGAAGAGTGAATTTGGAAAGATTGTTCCATATTTCATGACTAGCATACAAAAGGATGGTGAGTTAAGTCTTGATAGGTTCAACTTAATCATGGATGGAGTAATAGCATTAGATGTTGGATATTCTAAGTTTATCATGGATGGCAGGGCATTACTAGACAACCGATGGAAGATTCACCTTGCAAATATATTGAAAATTCAAGAATACAAATGCCACATGATTATACAATGTATGAGTGGGAGAAAAAGTATTTGAATCCTCCTAAACAGTAGGCCTTGGGGCTGTCACAATGGAAGAACCACACATTCAAATACACTAATATGGAGAAAGGAACTTGAATAGATCTTCAATGATCATGGGTTCCTTACGAAGATTAATGGAATATGGTGTCATGAGTGTTGTGGAATTCATTAGTTATCTACTTTCTCTATTTTATGTTTTAAGAAATACTTGTGTTTAGTTTAGTTTATATGAAGAGGCATGAATTTTTAAAAGATGCCATATTTGGTAATGGTCTAAAGCTTGTTGCTTCTCTTATAAAAGAGAAACCAAGACTGAATTTTGATATCATCATCATAGGAATTTATAGAAACATATATTCAAGGAGACTTATGTTATATTGTAATATCTATTTGAAGCAATCAATGGACAAGAAGATTTGATTTGGTGCTCAAATTCTAGTCTCAATTTTTTGTTGATAATACTGTGTATGATTGGATTTTTTATGTATTTTAGGTTGGAATATAGGGTTACATTATGAATTGGTATCAATTATTTGTTCATAATCATCTACATTGTTGATTACATTGCATTGGACATATTTCTAAGTCAAAGCATTACTTCATGTTGCATAACTAATAACTAGATGCTGATAGATGACAAAATTTCAATTACAATATAGTTTTTACAAAGTCAACCTAAGAAATTATGCAATTAATTCACATTTCATGACTAATAACTAGGAGAAAATTCCAATTGCATTTTCTTGTCATGGCATTCCATGAGACCACATTTCTTTTAGGCATTTTTTCAAACAGTTCACTACCTTGTCTATGCTACCACATTTTTTAGACATATTGTCTACCAAAGCATTTTATCAAACAGTTCATTGCCTTGTTTCTATGGCTAAAATCCTAAAACAAGTGCTTTCAAACAAGCTATGGATGCTTGGAAAAAATCTATCAAAGCATAATAGTAAGCAATAGCATAGATAAGGCAGTGAACTAGTTGAAAAAATGCCCCAAAGAAATGCAGTCTCATGGTGATGGAATGCCATGACAATCCATAACAATTCACTTGTCATGGAATTCGTCATGGCATTCGATCACCATGAGACCACATTTGTTTGAGGATTTTTTTCCAAAGTTCATTGTGTTTTCTATGCTACCACATTTTTCATACATGTCTACCAAAGCATTTTATCAAATAGTTCACTACCTTGTTGTTATGGCTAAAAGCCTAAAACATGTGATTTCAAACAAGCTATGTATGCTTGGAAAAAATATATCAAAGCATAATAGTAAGAAACAAGCTATGGTCTCATTGTTTTTTATGGCACAAAAACCAACGTGATTTTATTTGCATTTATTTGCAGGTTTTAAACGCATTTTTTTGGCAATTTTTCTCTTTCAAATGGGGAAAAATCTTTGTGGTCAGTTTTGTTCATTTTTTAGTTATAGGATTCTCACAGTTAGTGAAAAAGGTAGTGTTCATGAAGGAATGGAAAATATGTATAGAGCCTTTGAATTATACCTATACTGTGCAATGGCATTGAATCATTTAGCAAACCATTTTTTCTTCATAGGGCAGCATTTTCTTGTGGAACAGTTGACTGAGACAACTCTTGTTTCAACTAATCACCCTCTCATGAAATCTCATTCATATTATAATTTTGCATGATATTATCATATTAAAGGTGATTATGAGACCATTGGATGCTACTACATGGAATTAGTCAAGGAAAGCCAGAGGCCACAAGATTTTGTGGACAGGTTCAATTGAAGCTAGGAGATCTTAAGAGTTCTCTCTCAAATTTTGAAAAGGTTTTGGAGATCCACCTTGAGAACTGTGAGAGATTAAAAGCTATAGGCCATATATATGCTCAACATGGGTAGGAAGAGAAGGCTTTTGAAATTTTAAGAAAGGCAACTCACATAGATCCATGTGACGCCCATGCATTTATCAAGATGGGTGAGTTATTAATATCAACAAACCCCAATGCAACCTTAGATTCTCTTAAGATGAAAATGTCTCTTTTGAAGAAGAGTAGAGAGTAAGTACCCATTGAATTGTTAAACAACATTGGGGTTTTTCATTTTGAGCGTGATGAACTAGAGTTGGCTCAACAAACTTTTATGGAGGCATTAGGAAATGGAATTTGGGTTGAAATCATAAATAAAAGCCCTAGTGCCAATTCTATAGTTTTTTCTACGCACTTTAAGGATATGGAATTCTTCCATTGACTAGAAGAAGGTGGTGTTTCACTTGAGTTACCATGGGATAAAGTCACAACACTATTTAATCTTGCTAGGTTGTTTGAACAACTACATTATACTGAAAAAGCAAATCTTTTATATAGGCTAAAATTGTTCAAGTTTCTTGATTATGTGAATGCATATCTACATCTTGTAGCCATGGCTCAAGCTCAAAATGACTCCGACTAAGCCTAGAATTGATTGGGGATGCACTTAAGGTGGATAAAAACTCATCAAATGCTTTATGTATGCTTGACAACATGGAACTGAAAAAATATGACTGGCTTAAAGCAAAAGAAACAATTAAAGTAGCACACCAACTTGTCTTAGCTAATGAAGCAAAATGAAAAGTTGATGAAGAACAAAGGATTCAAATGGAAAGGAGAAAGAAAGAGGAAAAAATTTGGTGGGTGATGCAACAAGAGGAGCAATTTGAATGTGTGAAGGAATTATGGAAGAGTAAGCATAAGGACAGGGATGATGAAGATGATGAGGCTGGTCAGTCTAAGAAGAAACACAAGAAGGAAAAGAACAAAAAGAACAAAAAGAAGGATAATGACCACAAGGCTTATGATTCTTATATGGAGGAACCTGATGTTGCCATGGAAGATGAGGAAAATTATATGAGTGATAATGCACAAGATGATGAAGAAAATGTCGAATATCTTCTTGTAGTTGTAGGTCTAGAAGACTCTAATGATGGCAAGACAAATTCTCTAGTTTCAACAAAATCATGAAGGAGACATTCATACTATGATTCTGAATACGATGAACCATTGCTAAAATAGAGTTCAAGAGAAGATGATCCATATGATGATGATGTCTAGGCTTCTTGAGCTTTAACCAAACCTAGCTCCCATTTTCCAAAAGAAAAAACCCCAAGGCCCATGGGAAATGAATGATGAGCAATTGAGTTTCAACTTGGTTTCATTTCGAAAAGGGGACATTACATTGTGCAAGATTTGTTTAACAGTCGAATAATTTAATCCACTAATTTGGGACTAAAATAAAAATAGATGAATTAATCTATTTTCAATTATAGGTTCTTTTAATCTAGAATTTGATAGAAAGATAAAGCATAATACATTGAAGAACAAAAAAAATGTTCTAAAATAAAGACTAAAATAGGTTTCCCATAAAAAACAAGAAAGAGGAAAATTGAAAAGGTAACATACAAATGATTCATTTGAGGTTTTTGATAAGATCTCATTTAACTGTCAAATGGATTTGGAAGAGACAAAGCATATTTGATTGGCTGAAATTTTGAGGTAGCTTATCCATCATCATTGTATGCATCATCTCTTGAAATTTGTTTCTACAATGCACCAAGCCTAGAATTGATTGGGGATGCACTTAAGGTGGATAAAATCTCATCAAATGCTTTATGTATGTTTGGAAACATGGAACTTAAAACATATGACTAGCTTAAAGCAAAAGAAACAATTAAAGTAGCATGCCAACTTGTCTTAGTTGATGAAAAATGAAGGATTCAGATGGAAAGGAGAAAGAAAGAGGAAGAACTTTGGTGGGTAATGCAAAAAGAGGAGCAATTTGAATGTGTGAAGGAATTATGGAAGAGTAAGCATAAGGAAAGGGATGATGATGATGATGAGGTTGGTTAGTTTGAGAAGAAACAAAAGAAGGAAAAGAAGAAAAATAAGAAGGATAAGGACCACAAGGCTTATGATTCTTATATGGAGGAACTTGATGTTGCCATGGAAGATGAGGAAAATATATGAGTGATAAGGCACAAGATGATGCAAAAAATGCCCAAGATCTTCTTGCAACTATAGGTCTAGAAAACTTTGATGATGGTGAGACAAATTCTCCAGTTTCAACAAAATCATGAAGGATACATGCATACTTTGATTCTGAAGATGATAAACCATTGAGAAATAGAGTCCATGAGAAGATGATCCATATGATGATGATGTCTAGGTTTCCTAAGCTTTAACCAAACCTAGCTCTTGTTTTCTAAAATAAAAATCCCCAAGGCCCATGGGAAATGAATGATGAGAATTTGAGTTTCAATAGACTAAAATAGGTTGCCCATAAAAAACAAGAAAGAGGAAAAATGAAAAGATAACATACAGATGATTCATTTGAGGTTTTTGATAAGATCTCATTTAACTATGTCAAATGGATTTGGAAGGAACAAAGCATATTTGATTGAATAAAATTTTGAGATAGCCTATCCATCATCATTGTATGCATCATCTTCTCTTGGAATTTGTTGAAACTCAAATGCTCATCATTCATTTCCCATGGGCATTAGAGATTTTTCTCTTGGAAAATAGAAGCTAGGTTTGGTTTAAGCTTAGGAAGCCTAGAAATCATCATCATATGGATCATCTTCTCTTGGAATCTGTTTCTACAATGGTTCATCATCTTCAGAATCTAAGTATGCATATCTCCTTCATGATTTTGTTGAAATTGGAGAATTTTCCTTGCCATCATTAGCGTCTTCTATACCTACAGCTGCAAGAAGATCTTGGACATTTTATGCATCATCTTGTGCCTTATCACTCATATAATTTTGCTCATCTTCCATGGAAACATTAGGTTCCTCCAATATAAGAATCATAAGCCTTGTGGTCCTTATCTTCTTTTTTTTCTTCTTTTCCTTCCATTGTTTCTTCTCAGACTAACTAGCCTCATCATCATCATCATCCTTGTTCTTACACTTACTCTTCCATAATTCCTTCACATGTTCAAATTACTCCTCTTGTTGCATCACCCACCGAAGTTCTTCCTCTTGCTTTCTCCTTTCCATCTGAATCCTTCATTCTTCATCATCTTTTCGTTTTGCTACATTAGCCAAGACAAGTTGGTGTTACTTTAATTGTTTCTATTTCTTTAAGCTAGTCATCTATTTTCAGTTTTGTGTCACCAAGCATACATAAAGCATTTGATGAGTTTTTATCCACCTTAAGTGCATCCCCAATCAATTCTAGGCTTGGTGCATTGTAGAAATAGATTCCAAGAGAAGATGATGTATACAATGACGATGGATAAGCTACCTCAATATTTTAGTCAATAAAATATGCTTTGTCCCTTCCAAATCCATTTTACATAGTTAAATGAGATCTTATCAAAAACCTCAAATGAATCATTTGTATGTTATCCTTTCATTTTTTCTCTTTCTTGTTTTTTATGGGCAACCTATTTTAGTCTTTATTTTAGAACATTTTCTACATCCTTTAATGTATTATGCTTTATCTTTCTATATCAGATTCTAGATTAAAAGAACCTATAATTGAAAATAGATTAATTCATCTATTTTTATTTTATAGTATGAAATAAGTGGATTAAATTATTTTGTTGTTAAACAAATCTTGTACAATGTAATGTTCCCCTTTCAAAATGAAACCAAGTTGAAACTCAAATGCTCATCATTCATTTCCCATGGGCCTTGGGGATTTTTCTCTTGGAAATTAGGAGTATAATAATAACTCAAGAGGATCTTAATTTCATAAAAGGGTCCACTTAAGTGTTGGCACAAAGACCAGTAAATGTTTATGCTGCAAATGAGGCAGCCATTGTGCTAGTTGAAAGGGGTCAATTTGATATTGCAAAGGAATTTTTTACACAAGTATAAGAAGTTTTTTTAGGAAACATCTTGTTTAGATGCCTGATGTGTGGGTAAATCTAGCACATGTTTACTTTGCACAAGGATAGTTTGCACTTGCAGTAAAAAAATTTATGCTACAAATGGGGCAGCCATTGTAAAGTGTTGACACAGAGACCAGGAAATGTTTATGCTGTAAATGGGGCAGCCATTGTAAATTGTTGGCACAGAGACCAGGAAATGTTTATGTCGCAAATGGGGCAGCCATTGTGCTAGTTGAAAGGGGTCAATTTGATATTGCAAAGGAAATATTTATAGAGGTACAAGAATCTATTGTAGGAAACATCTTTGTTCAGATTCCTGATGTGTGGGTAAATCTAGGACATGTTTACTTTGCACAAGGATAGTTTGCGCTTGTAGTGAAAATGTATCAAATTTTTTGAGAAAATTCTATTTTGGCACTGACACCCAAATTTTATTATATTTAGCTTGAACACATTATGAAGCAGAACAATGGAAAGATTGTAAAAGAACATTATCAAGAGAAATAGATTGTAATGAGTGTTTCAAATTTGTGTTTAATGTAATGATGGTTTAGAATTACCTCTTAATTCATTGTCGAGGGCATTCCCAAATCTAATTTCACTACAGAAGGCCTTGTCGAATTCAAATTTGTTCCAGTAAACTCTGAATTCCTTTCCCTTGCCTACCTTTTCAAAAGTCTACAGGTCCTCTCCAAATCCTTATCACCCATGCAAGTAGCTGCTATAATTGATCAAAATGCCTCATGCCAAGCTAACAAATGAAGCGAGGTTTGTAATGGACGAATGAAGTGAGGTCAAGCAAGATGAATGAATCTGCAATGAACATGAATAATTGTGCCAATACATCACGCCAATAATTGGCCAAATTGTTTTTAAATTTTTTTGTCTAATTTGGATTTGATGACTAACTATTTAGTCATTTTTATTTCTGTGACTAAATAATTTTTTATTCAATGACCAAATTAGTCATTTATTTACTCATTTATAGCTAAGTTGCAAAAAATGAGTGGAATTTAGCCATTTTGAGTTGTTGTGACTAAAATTTTTAGTCACCTCGTCATTTATTTTCCAAATTCTACTAGTGTGCTCTAACAATTTTCTTTTTCTAGATCCTTTCTCAAAGATACCACTTCTACTTCAAGCCTTTCACAATCTATCTCCTTTACTTTTAATTTTTCTATCAAGACATATTCTATCCTGTTTGCTTCTTCTATCTAAACTTTCAAATCTATAATCACTTTTTCGGATTCCTTTTACTTCAACTTTTATTTCTAATTTTCCTTTCTTACTTTCATGAATTTATCTATGGTAGTTATAAGTTCTCTTTCTAAATCAAATTCTGTATCTCCTTCATCATCTTCAAAATTTTCTTTTTCCTTTATTACTAGCTAAAGTCTCCATTTCCATGAATAGAGAATCTTCTCTTTCATTTTCACTTCTGAAGGTATAATGATCACATTCATCAAATGAATGGCTATCTTCCTTAGAGGCTTTTCTTATACTTATGATAATTATTCTTCTTATTCTTGGACTTCTTAAAGCTCTTTCAATAAGGCGTATACTCTTTTTTTTTCATCACTAATTCATTTGAAAGGAAACTTAGCAGCAAAGTGACCTGTTTTACCACAATTGAAATATTTTAAGGGTAACATGCATTTGTACGTATTAGAGCCTTTCTTTAACTTCCCTAAAAATTTTGCTTCTTCAGGATTTGATTCATCATTAGAGTTAGAATCTATATTTATCATTTATTCTTGAAATATACCTCCTTCTTTGAAGTTTTATTAGTCACAATCCTCATCTTATATGAAGTGCAAGTATCCTATGTAGTTCATCCTTTGTTAGAGTGTTAAGATATTTAGCTTCTTCAAGATTATATATTTTTGAATCAAATCTTGTGGGAAGAGATTTGAGCACCTTTTTTTACAATCATTGGTTCTTTCACTTCTTTACCAAGTCCTCTAATGGTATTGACAACTTCATCCACTTGGAGTAGATATGCAACAATATTCTCTTCTTTCTTCATCTTCAAACCTCAAATTGTCATTAGTTGGTATGAATATTTTCTTGCTTGAATTTTTCATCACCTTCATAAATATTGTGAAGCTTCTCCCAAATCTCCTTTGTGGTCTTGCAGTGCATTATCTTGAAAAAATCATATTTGCATAACCCACATAAAATCACATTGTTTTCTTTAGCATTTTTCTCACAAGGTTTTTTTCCTACTTGATCTCTTGGAGGATTTTTAGAAAATTCATAACCATCTACAAAATATTACTAAACATAAAACCCTAATTCTATCAAGTAGGCTTCCATCCTTAAGCTAAAGAAAGAATAATTTGATCCATCAAATAGTGGCACCTTGTTTGAAGAAAGATCTTATTGTCCTACCATGTTGTGCCATCCCAAATCTACCTCAAATGCTTAAGCTTCACCAAGGAACTTAGCTCTAGTACCAATTGTTAGATACACAAATACTGAGAGGGGTGTGAATTTGCATTGAACACTTTTTACTTTAAACCATTGTATTAAAATATTATAAAAACATAACCAATATAAATACAAGTAATGAACACATCCACACAAGAGAACATTTGATTTATGTGGAAACCATGAAGGGAAAATCAAGGTGAAAATAGCTACTTGGAACTAAAACCCAAATCCAACCTCACAAAAATTATATAGAACTTACAATAATTTTGTAGGCACCAACCCACATGAATTGCAACACTAAAGGGAGACACCAATCCCCTTGGATTTAAATTATATGTAGGCACCAACCTACAGGAGACATCAATCCTCTATGATTGAGCTACAACATAGTCACTGAGCAACAACTTAGATTAAGAAGCTTCAACCTCACATTACAGAAGGAAATATAGATCTTATTTCACACAACCTACTCTACATTAACATGAAAACACATCCTTTGATGATATCTCAATTTCTCTAAACATACTTGAATTCTCTTCTTTGCATGTACATCAAGTTAAATATGTATTTGACACACTGATCCATTCACTTCTCCACATTCATCAATTACACCACACTCATCACACACACCTCATCTATTTTCATGAATTATATCCATTCCATTATTTTTATAACATTTCATGTCAACCAAAAACCATCTAACACATTCTACAATTAGCCATGTTGGCCAAGGATAAACCTTAATTCAAAATGATATAAAATGTATAAATAGCTTGGTTCTAAATCAAATGTGTTATTGCTAGTGTAAGATGATATCATGCACTTCCTACCATGATCTTAGCTGGTTCTATTTTTCATTCACACTCTCCCTCCAGATGGTGCATGCTTCCCTTCACTAGCATAAACACTTAAAAATTATGCATAATCAAGCAAAAATCACAAACTTTGCTCTGTCACTCCTAACTTACTACAAAGTATTTCAAATCCACTAAAACTATAGATTAAAATACTTCATGTGGTGTCTTACTTAACTTGAAAAATGCATTCCATAAAAATTAATAGCGGTAGAATGTGGTACCAAAAATAATGACAATTCAATATAGTGTATATTCTACTTTTGAGCAACAAACCATAGAACACTACCACAAACACTTCCATACTAAAACAAAAGTAGTAGAAAAATAGTAACCACTAATTTTATATGTGATATGACTTCCCATGTTTCCATTATTGAATAATGACAACATTAACATTCAGCAAAATCTGAAACTAACATACTACTTTCACATATATTTGACATTAATGATAGTTTGCAATTGGAATACCACTTTGACATCTGTTGGTTGTTTTTAATTCCCAGCTAGATCTCACAAGTAATCTATAGGATTACCATACCTAATGATCAATTACTTTGAGGGATTGGCCAACAACTAGGAGAGAGTTGGGAAAAACTTTCCCTCTTCACTTTGGGATCTACAAAACCCAGGAGGGTGATCCTTGATAGTATTTGAAAGATCTCCTTTTTGAATTATCTTGAATACTGTAAATAGTAGATGTGTTCTCAATAGATTTTCTTAATGATTATGAAAATGAAAAGATCTGGAAATATCCTTCAAGTAAATGTTCAACAATTCATAATAGAAGAACATAAAATGACTTCAAACTCACAAATAATTATACAAATAGAATTTAATATATGTGATTGTTCTTTATGTGTGTAACCATGGAGATTGTAACAAACATGAATATCGGAGACTGGTGCCTTAACCTAAGGCACAAAGTCAAGATGAATATAATTGAGCCTTGTATAACAACACTTTCCCCTAAACATCATGAAGCTTTATAATACTTCATTAAACTACTACACTTAACAATTCCTAACCAATTATTCTTATGAATCCTTGCATATGTTCATACAATTCTACAATCCCATTAAAGAAATTTAACCTATTCTTTGAATAAGAGCTATAACAAAAAAAATACATTTAGAGGAAAGATAATGAAGATAAATAAAATTATCTTTGATAATATTTCATTCATAAATTGTATCAAGCATACTTCAAGAGAAGATTGGCTTTGAAATTATGCCATTGTATTGAAAATAGATGCTAGTACTGGTATACAAAAACTTGAAAAAATACATACAATTCTAGACTCAAACATGATGATCTAGGTGGATCTCCAAAACCTAAAAATTAAAGTTTTCTAGTTTCTCGCGAAGGTGATTCCATGACGAAGAGCTTGGAGAACTGAATCTGGTGCAACTTGAATTGGCGAAAAAGGAGTTCGTATGCTCAAGTTATGACCGGCCAAAGTTTGGTCAACCCTGAACCAGGAGCCCGTTAGAAGGAAAAACATTTGACCGAATTGGAATCGGTCATAAGTGATGTCAATTCAAAGAGCACAATGAGATGAACCCAACAATGTTCGTTTCATCGAAATCTGAGCTCATACGCGAAAGATATCACAAGTCAAAGGTTGGTCAACTCAGGGGCCAAGGATGGAAAAAGGGTCAAGATTCAACATCATCAAAAGTGATTGAAGTTGTTCCCTTCACAAAGATCTCATCAAGAGCTTTCCAATGATGTTTGTTTCGTGCAAATTGGAGCTCGTATGTGCGAGATATGAAAGGTCAAAGCTCGTGGTTGACTTGAATGTACAGTGTTGATGTCAGCATGATGTCATCATACTGACTTGGTGAATGAGTCATCATAACTGATGGTGATGTGGAAAAATGAGGTATTACAGTCATTAGATGATTTCAACACGGTCGGTGAATCAAGTCTTGACACGTGGCAGCCACAAGTGATGTGGAAAGTGACGGTGATGTGTCTTGGTGACTAGGCAGCTGACTAGGCAGCATTGGAAAATGAATGAGTGCCACGTGGTGCCAACTATTTCTTGGTGACTAGGTGGCTGACTAGGTAGCATTGGAAAATGAATGAGTGCCACTAGTGCAGGAGCACCCAAAATACAAGTATCAAAATACAAGCATAAATTTTAATATAATGTTTTTTATCTTTTTGTTTTGTTGTGTACGATCTAATACACCATTGATAAGGTGTAAGGGGACCCTCTTAAAGCTTAGGTTTAATTTGGAATAAATTAGAAATCAATTTGTAGGCGTTTCCTTAGATTTTGGGAAAATCGCAAAACACACTGTGTTTTCGAAAAAATGTTTTTTCTCCATTTTAAAGCTCGAATTTGGAAACCTAACGGTTTCTTGATGATGGAAAAGGAAAGCCTCGACCATGTTAGAGGTTAATGAATGCTTTTTGAATGGTGGAAAGCTCTGGAAAAAGGCGTTTTGATGAAAATAAACAAGAGACAGTGTTTTTGTTGAAAAAGAAATTTGTTTTCTTGTGCTTTCTGCGTGACAGCAAATAGAATAATGGAATAGAAATTTTATTGGTTCAAGAGCATGTAAAGCATCCTTTTGTAGCTCTATTTTGGTATTTTTAAACTGATTTTCTATCACTTTTTGTTTTCTATAAAATCTGGTTTTTTTCTTTAACTCTGTTTTGGACTGGTAAACAAAACCAGAAAATGGAGTTTTGAGATTGTTTCCTGTCCGTACCAGGCAGTATGGGCATGGTGGAAGCAAGAAAAAAATCCATCTTTGTATATATTGTAAATATAATAGTCTTTGTGAGTCATGCAAACAGGTTGAAGGACTTTTCCTAGGCGAGACAGTGAGAACCCGGCTAGGAAAGGTTTGAGGACAGCGTGAATAACTTGCAGGGGATTGAAGTTTTTTAAGAAATTATTTTTTAAGGATTTAGGGGAGTGTGTTGGCTCTACATGGTGACAAGGAAGAGCCCGTAACAGTCCGTTTTCATGAAGAACTTTTCACCAGTCCTAAACTGGTTCTGAACAGTTTTGAAACCCTAGTGTTCTTGGCTCCTTTCGCATTTGGGTAGTGTACAGCCTGTAGAGGCTCAAAACCTCAAGAATATTTAAGTTGGTGGCATGGGAATCACCAACCCCAACAGAAAAACTCAGGTCATTTGGGGAGTTTAGGAGAAAATCGCATTTTTCTCTATCAAGAGGCTTAACTGGGCTTCTAGCATTGTAGCCCTTCCAAACCCTCAATTGGTGATTTAGTGAAAGCGATGGAGGATTGGGTTATGAAGGCTGTTCAAGAACTTTTAGAAGATTGATTTGAAGCTATGGAAGCTACTTACACCCCTGCAACAAGATTTGGAGGTATTAGTGATTCACTAATCTTTAAGTGGATTAAGGGCTAGGCGGTGAAGGTGAGGGAAAACACCAGGAAATTCTTGGTAGCAGCAAATTGGAAAATGATAGTAGGGTTGGCAATCTAACCAGGGGTTCCTAAATAGCAGGTGACCTACAGGTTGAGTGGTGGATGAGATATCACCAAAGGGGTTATCAAATTGTGACCCAGAGCATTGAGTCAGTGAGTGATTCAATCCAACCCTCGTTCTATCAGATTGGTATCAGAGCCTGGTTAAAGATTTGGGAAAGGAATCTTGCATGTCAAACATAGAGTCAAGTGATACTTCCACCATGGTGACCAACGCAGAACTGGCAAAGATGGTTGAAGAGCAGGAAGAAGACAATAAGCAGTTGAGGGAAAGAATAGCTCAACTTGAGGCAGCAGTGAGGAGTGCACAGTTTGAAGGAAGAATTCCGAAAGAAGAAGAGGTTGCAGAGGAAGATAAGACCCCTGAACCTGACCCCGTCTTGAAGGAGGAGCCTTTCTTGAAGGCATTAAAAGCTTTGAGTGGAAAATCACTTGAAGGAGTGCCACTATTTAGTGGAAAGATGGAACCTGACTTAGTCATGGACTGGATAGAAGGAATGGAGAACCACTTCGAATGTGATGGAGTTACAGAAGCACAGAAGGTGAAGGTTGCAAAGTCAAGGTTGAGAGGATCAGCGTTAACTTGGTGGAAGTTTGTCCAGACTGAAAGGGAGAAACAAGGTAAGCAGCCCATATCAACCTGGAAAGGAATGGTTGCTAAAGTGAAAGAAGCTTATATGCCAGATGATTATGAAATTCAGCTCCACAAGAAGAGGCAGAGTTTAAGACAAAAAGACCAAGATGTAAACACCTACACGGAAGAGTTCCAGAAACTTTGTTTGAGATCAAATGTGGCAGAAGATGAGAGCCTGAAAGTGGCTAGATACCTCAATGGATTGAAGTGGAATATACAGGAAGAGATGGCTTTGCTCAGCCCCAAGACAGTCCACCAATGCTATCAGCTAGCTATCAAGATTGAAGAGAGGAATAAAAGGAAGCATGATCAGTCCTCAAAGGGCAGAGGAAGAGGCAGAGATCAAAGAGGACAGCGTGGAGGTTACCAAGGAAGAGGTGGTGACCAAAGAAGCCAA
Source organism: Sequoia sempervirens (assembly GCA_007258455.2). Taxonomy (NCBI): domain Eukaryota; kingdom Viridiplantae; phylum Streptophyta; class Pinopsida; order Cupressales; family Cupressaceae; genus Sequoia; species Sequoia sempervirens. The sequence continues at coordinate 654,577,480 of VDFB02058242.1, read as the reverse complement.
GGAGAATCAAAGCTTACTGAGCATGGAGGTGAAACCTCATCAAGAGAAGGTTTTAATAGAGGAAGAGGACCTCAAGGAGGTTCAAACAGAGGTAGAGGAGCAGGTAGAAGTAACTCTTACTTTGCCACCATGAAGTGTTATAACTGCAATCAGCTAGGCCATCCAGCTTATAGGTGCCCGAAAAAAGCTTCATCTAGCAACGAGAAAAGAGTAGCTTATGCACAAGAGGACACCGTGAGTTTAAAGACACCTGAGATCAGTCATATTGAATCAGAAGTAGGTGAAAATCTGATGTTTAATAGAGTGCTGATCAGACAACCGGTCAAGGAAGAACCCAAGCAAAGGAGAGCTTTGTTTCGAGCAAGGTGCAAGATATTGGGAAAGGTATGCAAGGTTATTGTAGATTCTGGTTCTACGGACAATATAATATCTGAGGAGGCAGTAAATAAGTTAAAATTGTAGAAAGTACCTCATGCCAATCCCTACAAAGTCACATGGCTGAATAAAGGGAAGAGTGTCTTAGTGAATGAGCAGGTTATAGTGGAATTTTCGATTGGAGGCTACAAAGACAAGCTGATTTGTGATGTACTGCCCATGGATGCATGCCATCTTCTTCTTGGCAGGCCGTGGAAATATGATAGAGATGTTGTATATCATGGAAAGGAGAACACCATTGAGTTCACGAAAGATGGAAAAACATTCAAGCTGCAATCCTTGATTGAGGAAGATGAGGGGCAGTCCAAGGTTCCAAACATTATGTTGAGCAGTGGTAAAGAGTTCATCAAGGATCTACACCAAGGGAATGAAGGTTATGTGGTCCTAATGCAATCCAAAGAGGAAGAAAAGGCTGAGAGGACAGTCATACCTGAAACAGTTCAAAGGCTGCTAGAAAAATACAAAAGCATTGTGAGTGATGGAACACCATCAACTCTACCACCCAAGAGAGCAATAAGTCATCAAATTGACTTCATACCTGGAGCCTCATTGCCTAACAAAGCAGCATACAAACTGACCCCTGAGCAAAACAAAGAGGTGGCAAGACAAGTGGAAGAGTTGCTGAATCAAGGTCTGATCCAAAAGAGTATTAGTCCATGTGCAGTCCCAGTTGTTTTGGCAACTAAAAAAGGAGGTAAATGGAGACTTTGTACTGATTCTAGAGCAATAAATAGAATCACAATTAGGTACAGATTTCCAATACCTAGGATTGAAGATTTATTGGATTGCCTTGGAGGTGCAAAGTTTTACACTAAGCTAGATCTTAAGAGCGGGTATCACCAAATCAGAATTAAGGAAGGTGATGAATGGAAGACAACTTTTAAGACGAATGATGGTTTATATGAGTGGAAAGTGATGCCATTTGGCCTCTCGAATGCCCCTAGCACGTTCATGAGACTAATGAATGAGGTGCTTAAAGATTTCACAGGGATTTTTGTGGTAGTCTACTTGGATGACATACTGATTTTCAGTAAGACAGCAGAAGAACATTTGAAGCATGTAGAGATGGTACTCAAAAGGTTGCAAGAAGAACAGTTGGCAATCAACCTTGAGAAGTGTGAGTTCTTCAAACAAGAGCTTGTGTATCTAGGCTTTGTGGTATCTCAAGGAACGCTGAAGATGGATCCAAGTAAGGTAGAAGCTATCCTAAACTGGCCTACACCAACCACAACAACTGAGGTAAGGAGTTTTCATGGTTTGGCTCAGTTTTATAGGAAGTTTATAAGGAATTTTAGTGGTATATGTGCACCAGTGTTAGATACAATCAAGGGTGGTCAGAAAACAAAGTTTAAGTGGACATTAGAGGCTGATAAAGGGTTTGAAAAGTTGAAAAAAGAAGTGGCAACACAACCTATCTTGTTATTCCCTAGTTTTGATAAATTGTTTACAGTTGAGTGTGATGCAAGTGGAGTAGCAGTAGGAGGAGTCCTTAGTCAAGAAGGTAGGCCTGTAGCCTTCTTTAGTGAAAAACTCAATGAAGCTAAGCAAAAATACTCCACCTATGATCACGGATAACCAAGCACTCAGTTATATCAATACCCAGGAGAAATTAAGCAATAGGCACTTGAAATGGATGGAGTACATTCAAGCTTTCACATTTACCATTAAGCACAAGAAGGGACAATAAAACAAAGTGGCAGATGCATTAAGCAGGAGGATGTTGACAGTCCAAGAGATACAGCTGAAAAGCATAGGATTGGAAAGTTTTAAGGATCTCTATGGTGATGACGAAGAATTTTTCGAAGCCTACAAGGTATGTTCAGACTTTGCAAATCATTTTCATAGTCAATATGCTGAGTATACATTGCAAAATGGGTTGTTATTCAAGGGCAATCTGTTATGTGTCCCAAGAGGATCAATGAGAGAAAATTTGATCCAAGAGAAACACAATGGCAGTCTTAGTGGGCATTTTGGTATTAACAAAACTTTAGACCTGGTACAAAGGTTTTACTATTGGCCTAAGTTAGCACGAGATGTCAGAAAGTATGTTGAACAATGTGTTGTTTGCATGAAAGCAAAAGGGGGAGCTAGCAATGCTGGGTTATATCAGCCTTTGCCTATTCCAAACAGACCATGGGAGTGTGTGAGTATGGATTTTGTGGTGGGTCTTCCCAAGACTAAATCTGGTTTTGACAGTGTTTTTGTAGTTGTGGATAGATTTAGCAAGATGAGTCACTTTATTCCTTACAAAACTACACATGATGCAAGCTATATTGCCCATCTCTTTTTCAGGAAAGTTGTGAGAATCCATGGATTGCCATTGAGCATTGTCTCAGATAGGGATGTAAAATTCATGAGTCATTTCTGGAAAACACTATGGAGCAGATTGGGAACTAATTTATCATTTGGATCAGCTTACCATCCTTAGATCGATGGTCAAACCGAGGTGGTTAACAGAGTGTTAGGTAACCTATTGAGGTGCTTGACAAAGGAATATGGGTAGACCTGGGATATGGTGATTTCCCAAGCGGAATATGCATACAATGACAGTGTGAACAGAACTACAGGAAAAAGCCCATTTGAAGTTGTGTATGGAATGCATCCAAGAGGAGTTTGTGAGCTCAGAGACCTGGGAACAATGGAGAATAGGAGTGGACATGCAGAAGACTTCACTCAAACCATGAAGGAGATTCATGAGCAGGTTAAGAGGACAATCACAGCAGCAACACAAAAGTTGAAGAATAAAGTTGATGAGACAAGAAGAGATGTGCAGTTCCAGGTGGGTGATTATGTGATGGTTCACCTCAACAAATCCAGATTGCAGAAGGGGATGTCCACCAAATTGCAAATGAAACGGGTAGGACCATGCAAGGTGATAGCTAAGTATGGAAAGAATGCATACAAAGTGGAACTTCCATCGGATTTGGGCATATCTCCAGTCTTCAACGTTGCTGATATGATCCGGTACAAGGGTACAGTCAATGATAAAGCTCATAAAAGTCAGGAAATTTTTAAAGATATCAGTAATATACCCCTTCCAAGTCAAGAGAAAGCTCAGGCAGAGAAGGTCTTGGAGTCTAGGGTGAAAAAGTCAACAAGGAATAAGGTATACATGGAGCACCTTGTCAAGTGGAAAGGAAAACCTGAGTTTGAGGCTACCTGGGTTGAAGAAACAGATTTCAAGAAGCACGGAATTGATCCATCATTGCTGACACCTTCCAGTTCTTCGTCTTCGTGCTGAGAGGGGGGAGAATGGTGTAGGAGCACCCAAAATACAAGTATTAAAATACAAGCATAAATTTTAATATAATGTTTTTTATCTTTTTGTTTTGTTGTGTACGGTCTAATACACCATTGATAAGGTGTAAGGGGACCCTCTTAAAGCTTAGGTTTAATTTGGAATAAATTAGAAATCAATTTGTAGGCGTTTCCTTAGATTTTGGGAAAATCGCAAAACACACTGTGTTTTCGAAAAAATGTTTTTTCTCCATTTTTAAGCCCGAATAAAGCCCGAATTTCAAAACCTAACGGTTTCTTGATGATGGAAAAGGAAAGCCTCGACCATGTTAGAGGTTAATGAATGCTTTTTGAATGGTGGAAAGCTCTGGAAAAAGGCGTTTTGATGAAAATAAACAAGAGACAGTGTTTTTGTTGAAAAAGAAATTTGTTTTCTTGTGCTTTCTGCGTGACAGCAAATAGAATAATGGAATAGAAATTTTATTGGTTCAAGAGCATGTAAAGCATCCTTTTGTAGCTCTGTTTTGGTATTTTTAAACTGATTTTCTATCGCTTTTTGTTTTCTATAAAATCTATTTTTTTTCTTTAACTCTGTTTTGGACTGGTAAACAAAACCAGAAAATGGAGTTTTGAGATTGTTTCTTGTCCATACCAGGAAGTATGGGCATGGTGGAAGCAAGAATAAACTCCATCTTTGTATATATTGTAAATATAATAGTCTTTGTGAGTCATGCAAACAGGTTGAAGGACTTTTCCTAGGCGAGACAGTGAGAACCCGGCTAGGAAAGGTTTGAGGACAGCGTGAATAACTTGTAGGGGATTGAAGTTTTTTAAGAAATTATTTTTTAAGGATTTAGGGGAGTGTCTTGGCTCTGCATGGTGACAAGGAAGAGCCCGTAACAGTCTGTTTTCATGAAGAACTTTTCACCAGTCCTAAACTGGTTTTGAACAGTTTTGAAACCCTAGTGTTCTTGGCTCCTTTCGCATTTGGGTAGTGTACAGCCTGTAGAGGCTCAAAACCTCAAGAATATTTAAGTTGGTGGCATGGGAATCACCAACCCCAATAGAAAAACTCAGGTCATTTGGGGAGTTTAGGAGAAAATTGCATTTTTCTCTATCAAGAGGCCTAACTGGGCTTCTAGCATTGTAGCCCTTCCAAACCCTCAATTGGTGATTTAGTGAAAGCGATGGAGGATTGGGTTATGAAGGCTGTTCAAGAACTTTTAGAAGATTGATTTGAAGCTATGGAAGCTACTTACACCCCTGCAACAATATTTGGAGGTATTAGTGATTCACTAATCTTTAAGTGGATTAAGGGCTAGGCGGTGAAGGTGAGGGAAAACACCAGGAAATTCTTGGTAGCAGCAAATTGGAAATGATAGTAGGGTTGGCAATCTAACCAGGGGTTCCTAAATAGCAGGTGACCTACAGGTTGAGTGGTGGATGAGATATCACCAAAGGGGTTATCAAATTGTGACCCAGAGCATTGAGTCAGTGAGTGATTCAATCCAACCCTCGTTCTATCAGCCACGTGGCGCCAACTATTTCTTGGTGACTAGGTAGCATTGGCAAATGAATGAGTGCCACATGGCACCAACTATTTCTTGGTGACTAGGCAACATTGGAAAATGAATGAGCACCACGTGGCACCAACCTATTTCTCTGTCTGTGCGCAGAATTTGTTCTCTTCAAAAACTTTATGTTCGGGCTCGACCCCATGACCTCCACATTGCATGCATCAGGCTAATGCCATTACACCCGCAAGGGTTCCCTCATTAATGTGATGAGGGAAGTTTATTTTAACAAAGAAAATGATGAATTTGTCTTTATTAGATGTTGGTGGGGGAGTTGAACCCCCGATCGGCTGGGTTGTAAAACTAGTGGCCACTGCCACACCATTGATACGTTTTAGACTAAAAATTCCATGGGTTTGTAATAACCCATACTCTAGCTTGAAATTCATAACAGAATAACCATAATAGTTATTTGTTAAATTTAAATTAAAATAAAAGCAAAACCCCCTAACAACCAACTAGCCTGAATAAACAAGGGGATCTAAACAAATTTAATTGTTGTATTAAGGGGTGTTATTGTTTTTTTATGTAAAATGAGGGAAATTGTTTTGGTTTTTCCTTTAAGGGGGAATCAGGTGATTTAGCCCCATATGGAAAATTGATGTATAAAAGGAGGAGCTAGGAGGCTTCTTAAGGCATCACTTTCTGAGTTGATCACTTTCATCAGCTCATTCAACTCTCCATTCCATTCTCTTGGCCTTTGAGAGCCTTTTGTGAGAGTATTTGAGAGGGAATTAGGAGAATTTGAGTTGTGATGTAATGATGTTATGACCTTGTAGTAGATCCTTTAGGCAGAGTCAGTTTCCTTACTCTTTGTAAATCAACCTTGGCTTTGAGAGATTTTGTGAGGTGATTTGAGTGAGGGAATTTTGTATGACTTTGTGGACAGACTGTAGGGATCTTTGTAAAGCAGTGTTGCAAGAGGCTCCTTAGGAGATTGTACTACTAATTCAGAGCATTCTAATACATTGGTCGCTCAGTTGAGCTAGACCCAGAGACGTAGTCCATTCAGACGAACTCGGTAATCAAATGTCTTCTCTCTCCTTGCTCAGTGTTATCATTCTCTCTATATATTATTCCTGTTACTCCATTGGTTAATGTCTTTTCACCTTTGTGCATAATCACTTAGCAATGTTTGTCATAGATTCCTTTCACTTTTCAGATCACACGACCTAGATAAAAAGTTTAGACCCTATTTACTCTATGCTCTACATTACAAAATTCTCTAATATTTGAATAATTATGTTGATAAGGTTTGTATCATCATTGATTACAAAACTCACATATATTTGACATTAATGATAGTTTACAACTGGCATTCCACTTTGACATTAATGGCAATACTATGTTCAACAATGTGGGCCTCAAATCTTGAGCTAAGAGAAATCCATAATGGCCCTAAAAAAATAGCCATGCTTCCACATTGATGAATCCATGGATAAAGAACAAAAATCCCTAGCAAGAAATAAATGAAGGATGTAACAACCTTTCCCACTTTGAGTTGGTAGAAGATACATTTAAAATAATTCATGTAGCCTTAAGAATAAAATATAGTAGTTGGGTAAGTCGCTTTAGCATTAATGGAAAAAATTGGGATATTTGTCCTAAAGTCCAAGTGGTGTCCAAAATCTTGACAAGAACTAAAGGCAACATGAATGAGATAGTGGGAGTGGGATTCTAAAATTGTTTTGGAATTTTTAGGACTTTGGTCCAAAATTCCCTTTGGGACCCAAAGTTTGAACATAACTAAAGAGGAAGTGGAGGGACTTTTGGACCTTGGTCCAAAATTTTGGAGGAAAATCAAAGTTCCAATGGAGAAAGGGATTGATTTTAGAAGGAAAATAGACTTTTGGATATGATCGAAAATTCCATTTGGGACCCAAAATCCTAAAATGATAAGTTTAAAGAAAAGGGGAACATGGAATTGGGAACGACCTTGGAAATTTGGCCTTGGTACAAATGTGTGTTTGGGACCTAATATGTAGAAAGGACAAAAGAGGAAAGAGAGGGATTTAGCCATTTTTTGAATTTTTTTGCAAATGGGATTTTATTGCAGCTTGGAAAATGGGTAATACAACTACTAGAGGCATACTTGAGCATGATAAACCATTTAATATTTCTAAAATTGATTAAATTTGATGTTAAATAAAGGCAAAAAGTATCACCTACCAACCAATAAATCTACAAAATGTAGACTAGCCTTCATCACCGAGATCCATTTTAGGGTTACACCATTTGATGATAGATTTCACATTTGTAAACTTTTCATTGTCTTTGTAATTCAACTCTCTCATCCTAAGGATCTTTTAATACACGCTCCTACAACACCATGCTCCCTCTTTTAATGATTGACCTCATAAAAATTCTAAATATGTTGAGCACCAATTATCTTATGCAACCTACTCAACCAATAGAACATCTGTGAGTTCTTGAATTGTGATGCACAATTATCTAACCATATGATATGCTGACAGAATGATATGCACCTTCTATCCAAATCATGGTAGAACACTTGAAATAAATCTTGTAAAAAATATGTAGAATGTATGCAATCATCATTGATATAAAAATGATACTCTCTTAAGATCTTCATGTAATACTCTATACTATCACCCACATGAATGAACATTATATGCACAAATATAACAACTTGTGTGGATTTTTAATACTATGATTGTACCTCATTTTATGGTTGTAGAGTGTAGTTCTTTGGAAATTCAAAAATTGAAACAATGGTATCAAGTGGAAACATGTCCTTGCATAAGTTGAATTGCAAGTCCAACCGTTGAGATCTATGGGTATTCCTTGCATTCTCATACATTATAGTCTCTTGAAAAATAAACATTAATTGAAACACAAGAATATTTTCGTTGACCAATTCACACCTTTTTTTTCTTTGTCATATTTTATAATGTAAGCCACTATCTAATATTATCCAAATCCTACTAGTTCATTACCAATTGCACATGTACTCTCCATATGTTCACAAATTGGCATTTATTGAAAGCCACCATAGTGATCACATGTTTCATCCAAGCATAAGTTATTGTAGAATAATTGACCAAATATTTCACATAAAATGTTCAATATGAATTATCTTGAAGATCTAGGTGGAGCTTGTATGTTACAATCCTACACAATATTGTCAGTATGCAAATAGACACAAATATGTTGATAAACATAATAATGGTTAAAAAACTCAATACGTACTCTATAACAACAAGTTGTGAGTGTGTGATTTATTTTTCCATAAAATGCTTTATCATTTCAAAATAACTTTGACTAATTTTAATTTGAGGATACATCTCTAGAAATTTGGCAAAACATTGTGTTTTAAGTCATATCCAAAAAATGCTTTGAATGTGGCTCATGATTTTGACTACCAATTCTCCTTCTTACAACATCTCTTTTATTAGGAGATACCCTTATGTTATTCTTCTAAAATGATTCAATTAGGGATCTCAAAGCTTCAACAATTGGTTTATATTTCCATGGGAGTCTACTCGAGAATGCTCACGATTCATTTTTATTTGGGCCCTCCTCTCTTTGACAACTTTGAACGCCTCATTAGATTTTTCTGCTTATTTTTAATGCTTGACTTGTATTTCTAATGAGGCAAGATTTCTTGGGTTGATTGCTTACTATAGACACTGAAAAATGTCTCGAGCCTACAAGTAACATTTTACATACTAATTTCCATCTTCCACACATAATTAAATAATTTTATTATTTAATTATTTTCTAAGGTCATATTCTTCTATTAATTAAATAATTATTAATTATTTAATTAATTCATTTTATCTTTATTCTTCTTTTGACTAATTTAAATAAATTTTTGTAAGGACCCAATATATTTAACAAAAAAATTACCATTATTTTTTTCTTTCTTGATTATTATCTTATTATATGTTCATTCACTTGTATACTCAGGCATCCATCCATCAAACATGATGGGAATCCAACATCTATCCATCAAATAGGATAGGCATCCATCCATCAAACAAGATGAGCATTTATCCATCAAATTGGATAGGTACAATGCTCTAGCCAGAGAATTAGACTCATCGAGACCATCTAGGTCCCGAGTCACTCTCTAAAGACTATATTCCTTAAATGGAATGCACCAAGGTCCATCTTTAGGAGTACATAATAATAATAAATAAAGACGTGAAACCCACCTCAAAATTTTGGCCTAAGGCCCTCAAAAATCAAGCTTTTGAGTATACAAGGACTATATTTATCTGATTTTATAATTTCAAAATTAAATCATATTTTATTTAATTGAATAAAATTATCTTGATTGAATTAATCTTATATTATTAATTGAGCATAATAATTATAAGACTTACCCTAAACCCCATCCCCAAATGCTTGAGGTACTGGAAGCATCCTTCGTTTCCTAGATTGCCTACATACCTTGCTTCCAAATGAGATCAAGGCATAGAATATGTAGTTCTATTTTGTAATCTAAGTTTGATGTGAACTATTGTGTGGGTAGGCAACCCTTTCTAGGGCCCCTTTTTTCTAGACAATTCCTTTGTGACTGCTCTCCATGAAGGCAAGCAATAAATATAAGTAATAGTCACCATGACTATTACTCGTTTCCTAAAAACAACTAATTCCTAATCCTAAAATAACATCACCTTTGAACCGTTGAACTAAAAACTGTTTTCCATGATTAAATATCCAATAAAATACAAATAATATGAATAAAATTCTACCAAATCTTAGAAGAAGGTTCTCTATGCTTGAACTGGCAGATTTGGGTTCATTAGATTAATCTTTTTAGTTTATCAATCCAATAGAGATTACCCATCCCTTGGATTTTATTAACATGATGTCCTTTATTTCTCCCCAATGATTTCAAGGAATTATGCCACAGATGTCATTGCAGTTGTGTTAGGCTATAGATGTAGTAGCTCAAGCACAATGACATTACCCATAAATGTGAGCCAGAGGAACCATTGATACTGAACACTATTGGTTTTAGTTTCAATTCTTGTTTAAGTTTTCCAACTAACATAAAATAAGAATCATAATAATTGTATGAAAATAAATGCTGAAAGTAAATTTAACTAATAAAATAAACCCTATCAATTAAACCCTCTTGTCTAGAAACCTTCAACCCTAATCCCTCAAACCTCAAACCTTAAACTCTCAACCCAAGATAGTCTACATGAGATAGTTGAGAGAGAGAGAGTGATACTTGAGAGGGAGAGATTTGTCTGTGGGGTGGGAGGGAGTGAGACTTGAGAGGGAGAGATAGAGTTATATAGTTAGGGTGGGGGTAGAGGCCTGAGAGAGAGGGGTTGGGATGGAGTTTTTAGGGAGAGTCCTAAGAGAGACAGAGAGGGAGAAACTTGAGAGAGAGATAGTTGGGAGAGAGAATGATAAAGACCTGAGAGAGGGAGTTGGAGTGAGAGAGTGAGAAATACTTGAGAGGGAGAGACAAGGAGTGTGAGACCTAAGAGGGAGAGAGAGAAATGGGTCTGGAGTGAGAGATTTGTTTAGGTAGGGTGGGAGGGAGAATGACATGAGAGAGAGAGAGACTTGAGAGGGGGAGAGAGAGTTATCTAGTTAGGGTGGGGGGAGAGACCTGAGAGAGACCGAGAGGGGTTGGGAGGGATATTTTGAGGGAGATACCTAAGAGAGAGGGAGTGGGAGACACCTAAGAAAGAGACCTAGGAGAGGAGTGGGAGACACCTAAGAGAGAGATAGAAAAGAGAGAGAGATGAGAGGGAGAGAGAGAAATATAAAGACCTAAGAGAGGGAGTTGGAGTGACAGAGAGAGAAATACCTGAGAGGGAGAGAGAGAGGGAGTGTGAGAGAGGGGTTGGAGTGAGAGATTTGTCTGTGTGGTGGGAAGGTGATGTGGGAGCATCCAACAGTGTAGGGAAATCTTGCATCACCCAAAAAAATTATCTTTCTTTAATTTATTTAGTTGTTTTGAGTTCCATGATGCAACTTAAGGGGTGTAAGACAGTAAAAAGTTAGAAAAGGTGAAAAATGGTCACTTACTATTTTTAGTAAGTCAACCTAAATGGGCTCATATGGACCTAAAAATTTACCCCAAGGAACATAACTGAAAAAGTATTTCTGGTCACGAAAGAATCATCTCAATACCCAGAGCAGTTTGGGAGATATTAAAGTTTTTCATCCCAAGAAATTTCTCCAATGTAGCTTCAAATTCAGCTATGAAAACCTGAGAGGCCCCAAAACAACTCAAAAAGTGGATGAACCAATTTTTGATGGGTTCAGTGTTATAGATCTCTTTGAGAGATTTCCAATGATATGTTATAATAGAAAATTGAACTCTTGGATCAAAAGTTATGGCCCCGCGAAGTTGCCCCTCTAAAAAGTGGATTTCATTAAAATATCTTCCTAGGAAATAAATTAAATAGCGATAATTTTAGCGACAAAACAAAAAGGAAAATTACACTTTCTAGAACATTCTAGGGTGGCTATTGCGTAAAATAAAAAAGGATAAATGGGGGTTGTAGAAGGTGGCTCCATTAGTGCAGATTGTGGCTCCGAATAATATATTTTGTTTTGAAAGCTGATTTTATTGTAATGAATCAAGCCCATGAGGCTGTAGCATGTAAGTTTTGAATTTGTAATTTTATTTTCTGAAAATAATTGAAAGTGAGTTATTTTTTTGTCTTGCATCTTCTGTGTTGGTATCTATTATTGTAATTTGTGTGGGTTTTGGGTGGTGTGGCCATCATCAAGTGGTATTAGAGTAGGTTTTCCTAAGTGTGTAAACAAATCACTGAACATGAGGCAGTTTGCACCAGGACTTGTGGTTGTGGGTTTCTACGAAAAGTGATTAGAATGCCTCCATGAAGAAACCATTGTGGTGGAAGAAATGTTATTGTACTAGAAGAGGGTTTTATATCCCTTTAGAGGCAAGTTCAAGCAATGCAAGAGGAGTTGCGTTAAGGGCTTGAGCCAAGAAGAGGAGATGAAAGTGAAGATGAAGTTGAAAATGTGGGACAGTTCGAAGAAGAACAAGAAGCAGAAGATCCAAAGCAAGTCATATTATTTAAGGCCATCTCTAAGATTGGGAAAAGGCCAAATATTGATGTTTCTACATTTTCTAGAAATCTTAACCCAAAAGAGTTGATTGATTGGATCAATGATATGGAGGAGTACTTTGAGATGAGGAGGTGGAAGATCTTGAGAGGGTCAAATTTGTAAAGACTGAGCTAAAGGGTCATGTGAGTATATGGTACAACTAGAACAAAATCAAAGAGGAAAAGAGAAAAAGAGGTACAACTAGAACAAAATCAAAGAGGAAAAGAGAAAATAACTAGATGGGATTGTATGGTGGAAAAATTAAAAAGATAGTTCATTCCTGTGGATTATGAGCTAGATTTGTTGAAGAATATGCAAGGATTGAAACAAGCAAGAAAATCCATCAAGGAGTATACAAAAGAATTCTATCGTCTCTTGATCAGAACGGGCCATTCTAAGGCCAATAAGGAGAAAGTTGCTCATTATATAAATGGGTTGAAGTCGAGTATTCAAGAAGAGTTGAGTCTGGTAAGAATTTCTACCATTGAAGATGCATATTAGGGTATGTGTAGGATCATGATGGGCCAAAAAGTGGTGATATGATGGGTATGTGTAGGGTATGTGGCTGATGACCTTTTTTTACCCAAAATTGATGAAACGAAAAGGGTTTTAAAGGAGATTCTCAACTTTCCACCAATATAAATTATGCTTTACTTTGAATTTAATAAATAATTATTATTCATTTTCTCTTTGAATTATGACTAAAGTCTTGATTGATAGGATGATTGAAAAACATTTATAGCTTTCAAATGGTATCACATTTTTGAATCAAACATGTGTCACATTCTATGATTTGCATACTATAAGATTAAAAAAATTGAATTTCATGAAGTTTTCACCAAGTTCGTGGTTAGACATACAAGTTTTATATTTTTAAAAGTTGTAAAAAAATCATAATTAATTATTTACTTGGAAAAAATTACAAAAAATGCATCACATCAGACATGAGTCCTCTACTTATATCTAAAATCTTATAAAAAATATTATCATTTTATTATGGTTAAGGTGGTTAGATAGATACCTACTTATTTTTTCCTTGAAATTTAAGTACTACTGCATTGAAATTTAAAATTTTCACCAAATAGATTTTTTTCTTTTTAAAATAAACCTAGTAGTTTAGAAATTATATTCAATTTTCTATAGATTCTTTTCTTACATATTTTTGAAATAATATAGATAACTTATTCAAATTTTTACATCAAGTTGCCTAACTTTGATTTTTCTGAATTTTTTGCCACTTAAGGGCCTGTTTTTAACATGATGATCCTGCACATACCTATCAGTTTGATTTGAAGGTAGAAGTAAAGTTGAATAGAATATTTGAAGCAAGCAAAGAGGTGGGGGTCATGATGGAAAGACTAGTGGATGGTCATATGGAGGTCGAAATGAAGATCAAAAGAAGGGTGAAGGATCCAGTAGTAGCCAGAACTAGAGAGGAGATAACACCTACCGTCCTCGTGATCAAAATAATGGAGACCAAAGAGGAAGAGAAGGATTTGGATGAGGTTCGGGAAGATGAGGCTTTCATGGAACTTGTTTCCAATGCGGAGGACATATATCCTATGATTGTACTCAACATCAAGGAAGGACAAATAGAAGACCTGAGGGTAATGCACGAGTTGCACATGTAGATGAAGATGTTGAGTCTTCACATTCTAAGGATGCAAAAAGAGGAGAGGTTCTTGTTACTAGAAGAGCCTTGTTGAATGAGAAAGAACCAACTCAAAGGAAGAATTTTTTTTACACCAGATGTAAGTGTGAAGGTAAAGTTTGCAATGTTATTATTGATGGAGGTAGTACTGATAACCTTGTTTCAGAAGAGATGGTTAGTAAGTTGCGGTTGGAGAGAAGAAGGCATCCAAGCCCATACTGGATTGTTTGGTTGTAGAAGGACCATAAAGCCTTGGTGAATGAACAATTTCTGGTAAAGTTCAAGATTGGAAATTACCATGATGAGGTATTGTGTGATATTATGCCTATGGATGTTTGTCATATGTTGTTAGGTAGACCATGGCAGTTTGATTGGTGAGCAGTACATGATGGACATGCCAACACCTATTCTTTGACAAGGGATGGGGCTCATCATAAGTTGAAGCCCTTGAAAGAGGCAGAGGAAAAGGTATGTGCAGTAATGCAAGAATTTGTTTGGTTGATATAAGAAAGTTCCTAGAAGGTATGAGGCATAAGAATACGTGTTTTGCATTGATCCTTAGAGTTAATAAAGAAGATACTATTGAGGTACCTGTAGACACTTAAAAATGGCCTAGGCCTTCAAACTCTATTTTTCATCTTTTGTCCTAGCATAATTATGACATTTAGTTATGTCCTTGGTCCACATTCGACTATTAATTAAATAAGTCATAATTATTTAATTAATTCATGTCTGTTTATTCTTCATGATTATTAAATAAATAAATTTTATTTATTTATTCGATACATCACTAATGGTCTATTATCTTCTTACAATTAAATAAATTTCTTAATTTATTTGATTCATTTATGTCTTCTCGATTATTAAATAAATGAATTTTATTTATTTATTTAATATGTCACTAATTCTCATAATTAAATGAATTTATTAATTTATTTAATTATCGGTCATAATCCTCTAAATTAAATAATTATTTTTAATTATTTAATTACCTAATTTGACATTTCCCTTATTTTAAATAAATGAAATTATTTAAAATGATTTCATTTTATTAACTGTCACTTTATTTTGGTAAATAATCTGAAAATTGATTATTTATTGTCACAAAAAATCCATATTTTGAATTTATTTAATTCAAAATGGTAATCTTCTTCCAAAAATCAAGTAATTGAGCAAATTATTGATTTTTCAAATCTACTTTTTAGTTCAACCTTTATCCTCTTGATTTTTCGAATCTTACAAATCAAGCAGTCTTTATCTTCTTGATTTTTGAAAATCTTTATCTTTTTGACTAATTGTCACATTTATTCTTGACCGCCGATTCAATTTTCTCAAATGACATCTTGACCACTCATTTAATGACTTTTCCCTAACCCTGATTAGGGATTGTCACATGAAATCTCAACCTCTGATTTTAGGATTCTCTTAGCTTTCAATCTCGTCTGTTTTTCCAAAATTGTATTTTCTATAAAATGACAATTTTGCTCACATTTTGGGACCATGACTTCATTATTATAAACATTCATGCTTAAAATTTATTTTGCATTTAGCTTATTTGATTTGATTACTTGTCATAGGCATAGTCATTTGTCATTTGTCATAGGCATTTTGTCATGAAATCCTTCAAACCTTTCTTTAGACATTGTCTTTGTCATAGTCATTGCTCACACACTCAAATATGAGGGCAACACATCTTTCCAGCAAGTTAGAAGGTGTAATGGAGATTAGCCATGGACATTGAGGACACTTGGTGAGCTTGTTCTATTTTGTGTTTTCATTTATCTTCCATTGCACTTCATTACTTTCTTTGGGTTTTATGTTTATGATCTAATCTGCTAACCCCATAAAATTGCATCGTTACATTAGTGAACCTGACATTCGTTTTTGCAGTTTTTATATGGAGTTGTTCGACTCTTTTTTTTGCAGGTACAGGTACAGAACGACACAATCACAACATTCTAAGATGCAAATGCCTTGCCACGACGCATTCGCATATGGAAATGTCATTTTAATTAACTTTAGTTTTCATTAGCTTTAATTTTATTAGTTTGGATTAATTCCATTTAAATTAATTTAGAGTTAGATGTAGATTTAGATTTAAGTTTTTTAATCTTTCTAAGTTAGTTTAAATTTAGGTTTTTCTAATTTAATTTAGATTTTAAATTAAATTTTAGATTTTTAGTTTAGAATTAAATTCTTTAATTTTGAATTTATAATTTTAATTAGAATTTAATTAGATTTTTACTTTTAATTAGCTTTTAAATTAGAATTTTAGAATTTTTTAATTAGCTTTTAAATTAGATGTTTTAGATTTTCTTAATTAGGCTTTTAATTAGATTTTTTATTTTTAAATTAGTTTTAATTAGATTTTTAGATTTTAAATTAGCTTTTAGTTAGATTTTTTTTTTTTAAGATTTTTAAATTAGCTTTTAGTTAGATTTTTTTAAGATTTTTAAATAAGATTTTTAGATTTTTAAATTAGATTTTTAGATCTTTAAATTAGCTTTTAGTTAGATTTTAGATTAGAATTTTATTAGATTTTAGATTAGATTTTTAAATTAGATTTTATTAGATTATAGATTAGATTGTTAATTTAGATTTTTTTTAACTTTTTAATTTAGTTTAGATTTCTAATTTCTAATTTAATATAGGTTTTTAACTTTTTAATTTAGTTTAGATTTTTAATTTTTAATTTAGTTTAGGATTTTAATAGATTGCATGTTTTAGATTAGAGATTTTGGTTACTAATCCTTGTTGGCAGCGTGTGACATTTACATTTTGTGGGTCCAAGACAACTTAATCAAACTTCTAATTTGTGATTTTATAGGTTCGAGTGTCCAAGACTATCACTTCTAAACATCATGCTTGTGATTTTTTAGATTAGAAAATATTTCATTTGGTGCAATAAAATGAACATGTCTTCTATTCTGTTTGACTGTGTTTGAAGGTGGTAGGTGACTATGCTCTCACCTTGTGCAAACTAGGTGATCAAAAAACCAAACCCACCTTGTTTTTGTGTAACCTTGATGCAATAATCAAAGTATCCTCTCCCCTTGCGTAGTCATGCAATCTTGGGTGTAAGAGAAATGGTTATTGCCTCTAGAAATTGGGCCTACCAAGGGATTTCATCACCTCTAGGCAACGCAAACCAGCAACAGAGCTAAATCCAAGCTACCCCTGACCGGTATATAAATGTGAATCCTAAGGAAAAGCCTAGGATTACGAGTGTGGATGTGTCATACGGACCAAGTAGTACTCCCCAAAATGTTGTTGAGCATAACCTCTTCAGGTTGGAGTGCCTCCTAAATGGAGATTAATCTTGTATCCCATGTATGGCCACTCGAACGAGGGTCCCAAATTAAACACCTTTGTGTAGTAGCCAAAAAACTTATATTTGTTAGCACAAAAATGGTCGTTGTGAAGGCATCCACATCTTCATAGTCTTTAGTAGAGATGAGCAATCTTCCATGGGAGTTTCATGGGGGTTGGAAGCTTGGTTGGCCTGAGAAGAGAGTGCACTGTAAGGGGGAGCCTGTGCAGCCAAGCTTCTGGATTCACACGTTAAGGATATGCGGTTGGAACCCACGTGGAATCTAGCAAATATTGTCCTGGCCTAACCATAGGATTGTGCTTATCTTATTTGTGTTTGTCTACATTCAAAATCTCGTGCTTTCCAAGTTTTTTCTGGATACTGAAACGAAGAAAACAAGATTCACTCATCTAGAAATAAAGAATCAACTTCAAACAAATTAGTTTTTTTTACCAAAACTTCAAGTCCAAACATTTTTAGCCTGCTATCAAACATGTTCTTCTAGAATTCTTATGTCACAACCAAATCAAAAAATTGCTCAAATCTCGCATTCCTTGTACACTTTAGCTTGCATCTTACCATAGGGTCATGTTTGCAAATTTTAGCTTCATCCTTAGGCTTCACCATTTGCATTTTCAGTCATAAACCAAAAACGTAGGTCCTCATCTCACTTTGCATATTTTGGATTAGTCCAACTCACCATACTTTTCAAAACCATTGTTTTCAAAACTAGGTTATCTTGGGACATAGTCATTATTCCTCTTTTTGGTCATTGTCCTTTTTGTGAGAACCTCCAACTCAATAGTCTAGTTAGGAAGGTTCACTCGTCATTTTGAATTTTTCACTTAGTCCCCTTAGCAAGTCCTTTGATAACCAAAATTGAGACATAAGTTATGCTTAGAGTGGTTAGACAAACCTTTCTCCAAATATTGTCCATCTTATTCCTCATTTCACACCTAGACTTTGCATTAATATTGTCCATCCTAGTCCTCATTTTGCACCTAGACTTTACATTAATATTGTCCATCTTAGTCCTCATTTTGAACCTAGACTTTACATTAATCATCTCCTTAGTCAACATTATCATCTTAGTCCTCATTTGGAACTTTGGCCTTGACAACCTTGTCATCTCGCATTAATCATTTCCTTAGGAAAACATCATCATCACCTTGCATTGTCATCCTTTATTCCAAAAATACAAAAAAAATTAGTGCCATAACTTGCCATATTAGTCTTCATTGTCCTTTGGCATTAGTCATTTTCTTTAGACAACAATGTCATATTGCATCCCTTATTGTCAAAAATCCAAAAACATAGTCTTGCATTGTCATCCTTTATCCAAAAAATCTGAAAAACATAGGCTAGTGTCATCCTTGCATTTAGTTGTCATTCTCATTGTTCTCATTTGAGTAATTCCCTTTTATGGTTGAGACTAGGCTTCAAAGAAAGAGAAGAAAAATGGAAAACTTTGGACAAGATTCCAATCCCAACATCGATAATAAAACTTATGACACGAACCAACATTGGACTTTTTCCTACCCATTTCACAACATGAACATGCAATCTTCCATGAACATGCCATCTTCATCATGAAATCCTTTTGAACCATTCATACAAAGAGACCAAAATGGACGAGTATATGCAGAAGACTTAGAAGATGTAGTGCAAAATCCTGATATAGCCTCCTTTGTAGAAAACTTAGTCTTACATGACCCTCAAAGGTATCTAGCCATGCTTTTGGACCAAGGGGCTAAGTTACCATGGGGCTTTGACATAAATACTTTGGGACCTCCATCCGTCTACCCTCACCATCAACAGTCACTTAACATAAATCCTGCCATTAATTCACAACAAATGTCCACTTATCACCCTTATCCTAACTTTGACAAGGGAAGCCAACTGTCCACTAGTCCATTCCAAACCTCCACATCATATTCTATCCCTTCACCTATCAATCTTGTCCAAGTCTACATGCCTTATCAACTATCTACCAACTCATGTCAAGTCCCCACATCATACCATATCGATCCGATCCAAGTCTCCATGTCCTATTTCAATCAACCTTACACTAGTCCAGTCTAAGTCTCCATGTCATATCCTATGTCATCACCAACTAATCTAGTGCTAGTCCCCACACCATGTTCTAGGCCATCATCCACCAGTATAGTCCAAGTCCCCATGTTCTATCCTAGTCCTTCACATACTAGTCCTGTCCAAGTCTCCATGTCCTATCCTAGTCCTTCACATACTAGTCGCGTCCAAGTCTCCATGTCCCATCCTAGTCCTTCACATACTAGTCCAGTCCAAGTCCCCATGTCTTATCCTAGTCCTTCATCCATTAATCCTTTTCAAGTCACTCCCTTACAAGCCACGTTTAATCATGAAAAGTCTATCATAGTCAAAAGTCAAATCCCATTGTCTAAATGTCCACGTCCTTCAAAATGGTCATCAAGCAAGGCATCTAAGAGTATTGGTTCCAAACACCATCCCTCCAAAATATGTCATCCACCATCCCAAGTTTGGAAAATAAAAAGTGATTCATCCAAATGTCCAAACAACCTTTCCATGTCTACCATCATCTGTCATAATCCTACATCTCGTCTAAAGTTCAAAGATTCCACATCACAAATCCATCACATCATGGCAACAACTCTTTACCACAAGGATTCTCATGGAACTCTATCGCGATGTGTGTATTTTGATAAAGACAACTCTAGTATCAAAAAAGACCACGATGACATCAATTAGTTGTATGCAAGCGCTATGATCCTAACAAGGAAACTACTTCAGAAAGGACATTATTGGCATATCATGGCACCAGTCTCTACATCGGCACCATCAACAACTTCAAAACAATCAATGGCCATCTAATGCATCAAGGCTATCCGAAAATATCAAAAATACAAAAAAAATTGAAAAATAAAAAAATTGTCACCTTGATGAAAACCTGGCAAACAGGCATCTTGGTGACACCAAAAAAAAAAAAACAAAAAAGTCAAGAAAATAGTAAAGAGAAAAATTTCATCCAACGGTGAAAACCTGGCAAACATGGGTCATGTGTAAAATAAATTGTTTATGTGCACTTTTGCACTTGGGGGAAAGTTGTCTCATTTCCCATGCTTTCCTTATGACATTGACATCTGACCATTTCATTCATATCATTTTCGTCCATTTTTCCACCTATCTTGGTCTTGACATAAAACAGGCACACATCAATCATGCTTTGGGAAAACTCTTGACATGTCCATCCTTTGGTCATACACTATTCATGAAACATCATGTCATTGCTTACATAACCTCATTATCCTTATGCGACATAGTCCTTGAAAATCATATGACAATTCCTTTAGTCTCATGTATCTTGTCCTTTACCAAGGCCACCTCTCATCCTTTCATGTCTATCACCTATCTTGGGTTTCCCTTGTCAAATGGTCTTCTAAGGATACTCCATCATCCCTTTTAGTCCTAACCAAGTCATTCCAAATGCAATGAGTCTAATCCATACAAGCACATTATCTAAAATATTACTTGACTTTGTTCCTAGCCCGACTATAGACCTCGATACTTTTGTCACATTATCGTCATCCTCACATTGTTTCAGGATGCATCCTTCCCACGTCAAACAATGTTCTCATCGCCTGTCAATTGGTATTCAGCTTGACTAGGGGAAAAATCATGTTTGTCCTTGGATTCTCATGTGTAGGAATTAGCCACATGCATTTGTCGTGATCCTCTTAAACCATTCAAAAAGACAATATCATAAAGTGTCTTGAAAAAAAACAAAAACATCATAAAATCTCATGAAAAAAAGACAAAAACATCATAAAATGTCCTAAAAAAAGACAAAAACATCATAAAATGTCCTGAAGAAAGCCCTAAAAATTGAAAAATGTCCTGAAGAAAGACCTAATCAAATACTCAACAAAAGACAAAAAAATCAAATACTCGACAAAAGACAAAAAAAATCATAAAACGACAAAAGTCCAAAAAAAAAAATCATAAAACAACAAAAATAAAAAAATGTCGAAGAAAACACAAAAACATCCAAATAATTGTCAAAATCCCAAAAACAAAGTTGCATTTCATTACATCACTCATATTAGTCAATTCTTTGTCATTTGTTGAACTACGAGGTCTCTGAGTGTATGACATAGGCAAGGCCATCTATCGATGAGCTCCTGAGGCTGCACTAGGTCTGTCCATTAGGGTTCATGGCATTACACTGGCACACACGTGAAAATTCTTCAAGTCAAGACAAATCATTTTCCAGACGGGAAAACTCCTAGAACAATATATGGCAATCATTTATGCAAACATGTCAATATCGACATTTGGTCAACACAAGTTAGATTCATCCAAACTTTAGTCAAACTCAGCCAAACTTCGTTCAAATTTGGTCAAAATAAGTTACAATATCATAACCGATCAAACTGTCAACTCTTGGTTATCTTTCAGATGTGTCTTTCTGAAGAATATCCTTTGCCATTTATGCCTTAGGATGCGTCCTTCCTAGGCATCGCCACTGTCATCCGACATTTTTTAGGGATCCTCTTGACATTTAAGGATCAATCCTCTCAACATCAGTATTTTTCAGATGTGTCCTTCTGAAGAACAATCTCTCTCATTCATGCCTTAGGATGTGTCCTTCCTAGGCATCGTCATTGTCATCCGACATTTTTGAGAGATCCTTCTGACATTCAAGGATCTCTCCCCTCGACATCAGTATCCTTTAGATGTGTCCTTCTGAAGAATAACTTTGTCATTTATGCCTTAGGATGCATCTTTCCTAGGCATCGTCACTGTCATATGGCATTTTGAGGGATCCTTTTGACATTTAGGGATCAATCCTCTCGACATCAACATTATTCAGGATGTGTCCTTCCTGAATTTGGTAATCTTCAACATTCATCATCTTGGCATCATCAAAACCTTGACACCCTGGCATCTTGACATCATCAAACCTGACCTCTTGACATAAAAACACTCGGCATTCAGACACATTGGTAAACACTTGGCACTTGTATTTGGCTTTTTAATCATGTTACTAGTTTTTCAGTGAGGTCCTAACAACGGGATTTAGAAAAGAAGCGACGTATCATGATTGTCTTATCTTGTCTTTGGATTTTTCATCATGTTACTAGTTTTTTAGCGAGGTCCTGACATCAGGATTTAGAGAAGTAGCAACGTATCATGATGGTTGGTTTTATTTTTAATCATGTTGCGAGTTTTTCAATGATGTCCTGGTAACAAGATTTGGAAAAGCAACGATGTATCATGATGATTGTCTTACTTTGTCTTTTTTGGGACTGTCATGTTACTAGTTTCTCTACGATGTCTTGACAATAGGATTTAGAAAAGTAGTGACGTATCATGATGATTGTCTCGTCTTGTCTCTTTTAGGCAGTTATGTTGCTAGTTCCTCAAGGATGTCCTGGCAACAAGATTTAGAGGAGCAATGATGTTTCATGACTTGTCTTTATTGTCTTTCTTGTCTTTTTATGCTCATGGTTGATTGTGACAAAAAGACTGAGGCAATCACATTCTTAGTATGGGTCACGATCATCCTTGTATGTGATTGTTTGTCTCATGTGATGGTACGACCTTGCACACCTTAATCTATGCCATATCATGGTGTTCGTTGGCCATTACAATAGTCTACCCAATGATGATTAAGAGCAATAAATATTAAAGTCCTATGGTAATGTTTTGAAGGATCTGGTCTAGGAACTAACATGCATCTTTATTTGTCTTGTCATCTTCTCTCACCCATCTCATATAGGCATTGCATCCATATCTTTTGCACTAACATTTCTTTGTCTCTTCATATTCTAGTCTTCTTGTCCATTTCAAGAGCCCACTCGTGTTCTCTAAACCCATCTGTCCTCTCGAGGGGACATACCATAACCCTCGTCATTTTTCCTCATTGTATTTTGCATTGGGGCATATTTTTGACTTATTTTCTGTCACAATGTGACATGCTACATTATGACAAAGAGGGGCAAAATGTAGACACTTAAAAATGGCCTAGGCCTACAAGCTCTATTTTTCATCTTTCATCCTAGCATAATTATGGCATTTAGTTATGTCCTTGGTCCACATTCGACTATTAATTAAATAAGTCATAATTATTTAATTAATTCATGTCTGTTTATTCTTCATGATTATTAAATAAATAAATTTTATTTATTTATTCGATACATCACTAATGGTCTATTATCTTCTTACAATTAAATAAATTTCTTAATTTATTTGATTCATTTATGTCTTCTCAATTATTAAATAAATGAATTTATTAATTTATTTAATTATCGGTTATAATCCTCTAAATTAAATAATTATGTTTAATTATTTAATTACCTAATTTGAAATTTCCCTCATTTTAAATAAATCAAAATGATTTCATTTTATTAATTGTCACTTCATTTTGGTAAATAATCTGAATATCGATTATTTATTGTCACAAAAAATCCATATTTTGAATTTATTTAATTCAAAATGGTAATCTTTTTCCAAAAATCAAGTAATTGAGCAAATTATTGATTTTTCAAATCTGGTTTTTAGTTCAACCTTCATCCTCTTGATTTTTTGAATCTTACAAATCAAACAGTCTTTATCTTCTTGATTTTCGAAAATCTTTATCTTTTTGACAATTGTCACATTTATTCTCAACCGCCGATTCAATTTTCTCAAATGACATCTTGACCACTCATTTAATGACTTTTCCCTAACCCTGATTAGGGATTGTCACATGAAATCTTGACCTCTAATTTTAGGCTTCTATCAACTTTCAATCTCGTTCGTTCGTCCAAAATTGTATTTTCTATAAAATGACAATTTTGCTCACATTTTGGGACCATGACTTCATTATTATAGACATTCATGCTTAGAATTTATTTTGCATTTATCTTATTTGATTTGATTACTTGTCATAGGCATTTTGTCATGAAATCCTTCAAACCTTTCTTTGGACATTGTCTTTGTCATAGTCATTGCTCACACACTCAAATATGAGGGCAACACATCTTTCCAGCAACTTAGAAGGTGTAATGGAGATCATCCATGGAGATTGAAGACACTTGGTGAGCTTGTTCCATTTTGTGTTTTCATTTATCTTCCTTTTCACTTCATTACTTTCTTTGAGTTTTATGTTTATGATCTAATCTACTAACCCCATAAAATTGCATCGTTATAGTACCTATAGAGGTTTCAAATTTGTTGAATGAGTTTCAAGCTATTATTTTTTGTTGAATGAGTTTCAAGCTATTATTTTTTATAACATACCTAAAGTTTTTCTTCCAATAAGAAAGATTAGTCATCATATGGACCTAATTCCTGGAGCCAATTTTTTGAATAAGGTAGCTCATTGTATGACTCTAGTCGTGAGTTAAGAGTTGAACAAAAAAGTGTAAGAGTTGTTTTAGAAAGGATTGATTAGAGAGAGTTTGAGTCCATGTGCAGTACCTGCAGTACTAGCACCAAAGAAGGATGGGGAATGGTGGATGTGTATAGATTCTAGAGTCATCAACAAGATCACCATCAAATATAGATTTCCCTTGTCGAGAATGGATGACATTATAGATTTTTTGAGTGGAGCTAAGTACTTCACAGAGATAGATTTGAAGAACGGATATCACCAGATCCGGATTAGAGAAGGAGATGAATGGAAGATAGCCTTTAAAACCAAGGAGGGCTTGTATGAGTGGTTAGTCATGCCTTTTGGGTTAACTAGTGCATTGAGCACATTTATGCGGCTTATGAATGAGGTATTGAAAGAATTTTTAGGAAAATTTGTTATTGTTTATTTGGATGATATTTTGATTTTCAATAATACATTGGAGGACACTTGATGCATATTTGAAGAGTTTTTGAGAAGCTAAGGGAGGAGAAGTTGTTGATTAATTTGAAGAAATGTAGTTTTGTGAAGAGAGAGTTGTTGTATCTAGGATTTTTTGTCTTAGTGGAGGGTCTTAAAATGGATCTAGAGAAGGTTAGAGGTATCATTGAATGGCCTACCCTGAGGAATGTTACAGAGGTAAGGTCATTTCATGGTGTACCAATTTTTTATAGAAAGTTTATTAAGAATTTTAGTAGTATTTGTGCACCTCTAACTGAAGCAATGACTAGAGGGGATAAAGAAGAATTTAAGTGGACTACAAGAGTAGCCAAAAGTTTTGATATGTTGAAGAAGAAAGTTACATAGTAACTTGTTTTGGAACTTCCAAATTTCAATAAGGTCTTTTAGGTAGATTGTGATGCTAGTGGCACTGCCATAGGAGTTGTTTTGAGTCAAGAAGGCAAGCCTGTTGACTATTTTAGTGAGAAGTTAAATGATGCTAAGAAGAAATATTTTGTCTATGATCAAGAGTTTTACGCTATAGTTAAGGCTTTGAAGAAATGGAGACACGATTTGTTTCCAAAATAATTTTTTTATATACTGATCACCAGGATTTGTACTATCTCAATAGTCAATGAAAGTTAAATCAAAGTCACTTAAAATGGGTTGAGTTTTTGTAGAGTTGTAGTTTTGTTTTGAAGCATAGGAGTGGAAGGTCAAACAGAGTTGTAGATACCTTGAGTAGAAGGAAAAATTTGTTGATAGAGATGAATATAGAGGTTGTTGGGTTCAATGAACTCAAGAGATTGTATCCTGAAGATCAAGACTTTGTAGAAGCTTGGAAGGCTTGTTTGGAACCTGTTACATTGGATGGGATAAGATGGTTGTATTTCTTAATCCAAGATGGGATGTTGTTTAGAGGAAGCCAATTGTGCATTCCAAGGAGTTCTATGAGAGAGAATCTAATCAAGGAGAAGCATAGTGGAGGATTAGCTAGACATTTTGGTTGAGATAAGACCATTTCTCTTGTTAGTGAGAATTATTACTGACCACAATTGCAAAAATATGTGAAGAAGTTTGTACAAAGTTACAGAGTATGTCAGATGGCGAAAGGAGCAAGTCAAAATACTTGATTGTATTAGCCATTACCTATACTTGAGAGGCCATGGGAGGATATTAGCATGGATTTTGTTCTTGGCTTTCCAAGGACACAAAGAGGGCATGTTTCCATATTTGTGGTGGTGGATAGATTTTCAAAGATGGCACATTTCATTCTATGTCATAAAACCATTGATGTTGTTCACATTGCAAATCTTTTTTTTCAGAGAGGTGGTGAGACTACATGGTCTACCGAAGAGTATAGTTTTAGACAGAGATACCAAATTTGTTGGTTATTTTTGGAAGACATTATGGAAGAAGTTGAAGATAGATTTGAAGTTCAATTCTGCACACCATCCATAGATTTATGGAAAAATGAAGGTGGTAAACAGGAGTTTGGGTAACTTGCTAAGATGCTTAGTAGGAGATAATCCCAAGGGATGGTGTTTGATTATACCATAGGGTAGATTTTCTTACAAAAAATTTGTCAACGTGAGCACTGGTAAATCACCATTCCAAATTATATTTGGGAGTAGTCCAATAACTACTTCTAAACTAAGAAAGATGGATAAGGGGGAGAATAGTAGTGCTGAGGCTAAAGATTTTGTTGAGCACCTGAAGAATTTGCATGAAGAGGTGAAGAAACATATCAATAAGATGAACTCACAATATAAGGCTAAGACATATCAGAAAAGGAGGTATAAGGAGTTCCAGGTAGGAGATGAAGTCATGGTTCATTGTGAAAGGAAAGGTTTCTAATTGGTACATACAACAAGTTAAAGATGAAGAAGTTTGGACCATGCAAGATCCTGAAGAAGCATGATTTAGGAAATGCATATGAGGTAGAGTTGCCTGATGAAATTCATACTTCACCTATGTTTAAAATTTCAAATTTAATAGAATATCATGAAGGAGGAATTGATGAAGAAATAATAGAAGCACAGTGGAATATCCTAGCACCTACTTCAAAAAATGAGGAGATAGAAGAAATTCTGGATAGTTGAGTGGGTAGAAGCGCAAGAAACAAGCAATATACAGAGTAATTGGTGAAGTGGAGAGGAATGCCTATTGAAGATTCATCGTGGTTGTCTGAGGCTAAGGTTAACCATCTTGGTTTTCCTCTAACTCCTGAGAAGTGACAGGGTCACTTTTCAAATTACCCTAGATGTCTGATGCAGGAGCATCTAGTGGTGTAGGGCAATCTTGCATCACCCAAAAAAATTGTTTTTCCTTAATTTATTTAGTTGTTTTGAGTTCCATGGTGGCACTTAAGGGGTGTAAGATAGCCAAAAGTCAAAAAAGGTGAAAAATGGTTACTTACTATTTTTAGTAAGTCGGCCTAATCGGGCTCATATGGACCTAAAAATTTACCCCAAGGAGAAAAACTAAAAAACATTTTTGATTGTGAAAGAATCATATCAATACCCTACATGGTTTGGGAGATATTAAAGTTTCCATACTAAGAAATTTCTCTGATGCAACTTCAAATTTAAATATATGAAAAACATATATGCCTCGAAACAACTCAAAAAGTGGACAAACTGATCTCTGATTGGTTTGATGTTGTAGATATCTTTGAGATCTTTCCAATGATATGTTATAATAGAAAATCAAACACCCAGATCAAAAGTTATGGCCCCGCGAAGTTGCCCCTCTAAAAAGTGAATTTCATTAAAATATCTTCCTAGGCAAGAAATCAAACAACGAGACTTTTGATGCCAAAACAAAAGGTAAAATTACACTTTCTAGAACATTCTAGGGCGGTTATTGGGTAAAATAAAAATGGATAAGTGGAGGTTGTAGAATGGGGTTCCATTAGTGCAGATTGTGCCGAATAATATATTTTGTTTTTAGAGTTGATTTTGTTGTAATGAATCAAGCCCATGAGGCTGTAGCATGTAAGTTTTGAATTTGTAATTTTATTTTCTTAAAATAATTGAAAGTGAGTTATTTTTATGTCTTGCATCTTCTGTGTTGGTATCTATAATTGTAATTTGTGCGGTTTTTTGGCGGTGTGGCCCTCATTAGAGTGAATGAGACTTGAGAGGAAGAGATAGAGTTATCTAGTTAGGGTGGGGGGAGAAGCCTAAGAGAGAGGGGTTGGGAGGGATTTTTGAGGGAGAGACCTGAGAGAGATGGAGTGGGAGACACTTGAGAGGGAGACCTAAGAGAGAGATAGCTGAGAGAGAGAGATGAGAGGGAGAGAGAAAGATAAAGACCTGAGAGAGGGAGTTGGATTGAGAGAGTGATAGAGAGAGACTTGAGAGGGAGAGGGAGATATGAGAGGGAGAGAGAGAGGGAGTGTGAGAGAGGGGGTTGGAGTGAGAGAGAAAGATAAAGATCTGAGAGAGGGAGTTGGAGTGAGAGAGTGATAGAGAGAGACTTGAGATGGAGAGAGAGAGAGAGAGAGAGAGAGAGAGAGAGAGAGAGATGAGAGGGAGAGAAATATAAAGACTTGAGAGAGTGATAGAGAGAGAGACTTGAGAGGGAGAGAGAGAGGGAGTGTGAGACTTGAGAGGGAGAGAGAGGAAGTGTGAGAGAGGGGGTTGGAGTGAGATTTATCTAGGTAGGGTGGGAGGGAGAAAGACTTGAGAGGGAGAGGGAGATTTATCTAGTTAGGGTGGGGGTAGAGACCTGAGAGAGGGAGAGGGGTTGGGATGGATATTTTGAGGGAGATACCTAAGAGAGGGAGTGTGAGCTCGAGGGGATTCGAGTGAGAGAGAGTAGTCTAGGTAGGGTGGAAGTGAGTGAGACTTGAGAGAGATACTTGATTTTGGGAGAGAGAGAGTTATCTAATTAGGGTGGGGGGAAGACCTGAGAGAGGGAGAGCAGTTGGGAGGGATATTTTGAGGGAGAGACCAGAGAGAGAGATGAGAGGGAGATAGAAATATAAAGACTTGAGAGAGGGAGATGGAGTGTGAGAGAGGGAGTTGGAGTGAGAGCGATTTTTCTAGGTAGGGTGGGAGGGAGTGAGACTTGAGAGAGAGAGACTACTATTGGATAAAGAGAGTTATCTAGTTAGGATGGGAGGGAGATACCTAAGAGAGGTAGAGGGGGTGGGAGGGATATTTTGAGGGAGAGACTTGAGAGAGATAAAGTGTGAGAAAGGGGGTTAGAGTGATAGAGTAGTCTAGGTAGGGTGGGAGAGAGTGAGACCTGAGAGAGAGAGAGAGAGAGAGAGAGAGAGAGAGAGAATTGAGAGAGAGAGAGAGTTATCTAGTTAGGGTTGGGGGAGAGAAACCTGAGAGAGGGAGAGGGGGTGTCAAGGATATTTTGAGGGAGACACCTAAGAGAGAGGGGAGAGAGGGGGAGTAGGAGATACTTGAGAGAAAGACCTACTAGAGAGAGACCTAAGAGAGAGACTTGAGATGGACAGAGAGAGGGAGTGGGAGAGACCTGAGAGAGAGAAAATTGTGAGGGGGAGAGAGTTGTCTAGTTAGGATGGGAGAGAGACTTGAGAGAGGTTGAGGGGGTGTGAGAGATCCAAGAGATAGAGGGTGGGATGGATATAGCAAGGGAGAGAGAATGGGTACGTATTGGTTAAGAGGGAAGGAGACAAAGAGGTTGTGAAAGGTGAAACTTCAACTATCCATCAATGATCATAACCCATGAACTCGAAGCATTATGAAAGTGGTGGAGCAAGCACAAAGAAAACTTAGGTTTTAGTCAAAGTAGCTCATTTGGCGAGTGCCAAAATTGGCACTCTCCAAATGAGACATCACAT
The DNA here is from genome assembly GCA_007258455.2 of Sequoia sempervirens. Classification (NCBI taxonomy): domain Eukaryota; kingdom Viridiplantae; phylum Streptophyta; class Pinopsida; order Cupressales; family Cupressaceae; genus Sequoia; species Sequoia sempervirens. Next base: position 654,547,543 of record VDFB02058242.1, on the reverse strand, counting down.
TTGGTGCTCACCAAATTTGGTGAGCGCCAAATGTGATGTCTTATTTGGAGAGCACAAAATTTGGTGCTCGCTAAATGAGCTACTTATGGACGTGAATTTCTCAGGATTTATCAAATTTTCACATATTTTTGTCCATGCTCACTATCACGTTTGCACGTCTTTCAATGCACATTTATAAAAATGTCGTGATGATCTTAGGCTCTCTCCTAGCTATCTAATATAGGCACTTTTTAATGTTTTGAATAAGTTATGGTTTTCATCCACAACTTCTCTTGTTATTGCCTCCATTTTTTTCCAAAAACCAACATGTGCTAGTTTTAGGATAGAATTTTACTCGTTCATTGAATTGTGAAACAAATTACATTTTTTAAAACTAGACTCCACTCTACACATGATAAAATAAATTTAATTTTTGATTAGTTTCCAAAAAATTTAGGGGGGAGCATGCTCAAATTTTAGCTTTTTAGGATGTGTCCACTTTGAAAATTCATGAAATATTATATTGATTAAAAAAATTAGCCAAAATAATGGGAACAAACTACATGGTGTTACCTAATTTCTCACCATTCAAATTTTTGAAATTATAAAAAAAGGTTAGTAAAAAAGGGGGGGCCATAATATGCTATGCTATTTTTTAATTTTTTTTTATAAAAACAGGACCTATTTTTTTTTTTTGAAACCCTTAATCTTTATTAATTTTAAAAAAATTAGTAGCTTAAAAACTAGACTTGAAGAACTTCAACTTTTTCTCTTTCTACATCTTCATATTTTGAGTGTAACTATCTTCATTTTCTTGTGCACATCAGATTTTGCTGATTTCAGAAAAATAGTGGCATCTTAAGAGACATTTTTGTGTCATAGCTTGGTGCACTTACCCAAGTTAAACACACACACACACACAAACACACACACACACACACACACACACACACACACACACACACACACACACACACACACACACATAATGAAGACATCAAATATGCAACACTTGAACATTTAATTCACCACTCATTGTGACAATATTATTTCCAAAAAAATTATTTCATGACTTTAAGTGATTAAATAATAAATAATAAAACCCATTAATATTTTTACATCTAAGGGTTATAGTGTTATTCTGGAGCTTCAATTCACAAGTCGAGTACTTCAGACATTTTCTTCCAGAATGCAACCATAGCCACCCATCCAAGGTTCACCCAACGGTTATATCACATTCTCACATATCGCATTTTGATCCTACCACACCCTTTACAATCTTTGATCTTGGGACAACTTCCCATCTTTCATGAACTTAACGTTGACTGGTGATTCCTTCTAGACCATTACCATGGCCAAAAGCTTGGTCCCACTGACGACAAATGTCACAACTACGCATAACCATGAAAAACTGGTGAGATCACCTTATCAACAGTGTAGACACTTGGGAGCCACTTGATCGCTAATCCTTAATCTCAACCATTAATTTTTGTGAACATATACTTGACATCGACTTAGATGATATTGAATTCTTTGACACTCCACATAACTGATAATTGCCTAGCTCCAGGGACTGGTCACCATAATGACTCCAAAACCTCAACCCATAACTTAAAAAATCTCCAACTATCGGTAGCCTCCCAAGGATAAAATATTATTTTGGGTATCATGACTTTAAGTCACTTAATACGTAATACAAGATCAACCATTCATATTTGGAAATTTAACAATTATAGTATTATTCCAAAGACTTTAATTTATAAATCTGGCGCTTCAAACAATTACTTCCCTCTCTGGAATTCACAAATCCACTATTTCTAATAATTGTTTCCCCAATACAGTTGCAACCACCCATCCAAAATTCATTGAACACTCATTAGTTATGTTAATTTGCGCTCATATCTAGCTTCACATATAATAGATATATTAAAAAGTGAATGTAGATCTCTTTTTAAAATTCACATGATAATTTCCCCATTGCCAAAATACTAAAACTTGAAATTAAGGAGGTCTCAACTTTTCTATTGTAACTTTTCCTTGTAATTTTTTTTTTGTATTTATATCTTCAAACTTTAACATATGGATTATTTGTTCTCATTTTTTTTGAAATAGATCTTTAATATACCATGTACTAGAAACATAACTATTTTCAGGGGCCTCCATTATCTATCTTAACAATTTATCTAGAATTGAAAACAACAATATTTTGATGTGTATTATCATTTGTTTTATTCTACTAGGTAGGTCTTTTTTGCTACATGTCTGCATAGTGCAATATTCTGAGAGAAATAGGTTTGTTAGGTTTTCTACATTGTGCAATTGGACAAAAAACAATTGGTGAGGATAATTTTAAAACAGTAAATGTCAAATTACATGGTTGCACCTACTTAGGAAAGACAACCAAATGGTTATGAGAGGTGGAAAATACATCCAAAAGAGGATGTGAGGCTCAACTACCCAAAGGTGGGTGAGAGTGACACATGTAACTGATGGAATATTCCATGTGTCTTCATATTAACAATGTCTCATATAACCTAAGCAAGCTTAATGATGTGTAAAAAAATTAAAATTCCCTAACATAAGAAAAATAAAAACCTACACTAACAATTTGATTTTAGGATAATCTTAGAATAAATCCATACATTTGAATCACTTTTAGTCAAAGTATGCTATTTTCATCAATGATTGACTAAATAGTAAATGAAAATTCCACAAACTTTAGCTTATTGTTGCCATTTCCAATTGATTCAGCAGATGATCAGAATGAATATTAAACACCTAGAAATGAAATAAAGAAGCAATGAGGGCCTTCTAATGCATAATATTCAATGAGGACCACTTGTAGCTTAAAAATTGGAGCAACATATCCCTCCATGACAACATCACGAATCAATCAGTGACCCATCCAGTCTCTTGCAATGAACAATGCATTTCTAATAGGATTTGATATCAGAATAATCCAAGGATGGATGTGTACACTAAAACATATTTTGTCACAATCTATTATTTACATCAATGACTGACTCAAATCTTTCCCTATCACTGTCATCTTCAATTGATTAAAAAACCTATTCTCACCAATCACGCAATGCAGAAAACCTAACAAACATATTGCTCTCAAAATATTTTAAAATTATCTTCAATTCAAGGAAAATCCTTGTGTGGCTAAGCATATCCATACTGCTCTATGACATCTCCACATCCACTCCATCATAGATTACCTGGCCTGGGACTTTTACCATGTCCAGTCACTGTAAAATATTTAATCAAATATTTATGTCCTCAATAGTCCTCTTGATGATGGCACCGTGTCTGAATCGCATGCTGGCCCATGGAGAGATCAAACAAGGCTGTCTAATCCCCGCGGGCTAGTGGGGAACACAAGATTCGTCCGTGTGATCACACCACAACCATTGATTTCAATACTCTTCACCACTGATGCCTATGCACAATGGCAGGGCCCGCCACAAGAGTGGACAAGTGTCATCCGCCTGCTGCCCCATTGGTTCTTTTATCCGATTATTTTATCTGCGTGGGCTAGCGGGTGACCAATGGAAATAAAGTAGTGGGCCACAATAACTATGACTTAAGCATTTTAATAGACATGTGCGCCAAGTGATGACTTAAAAACAAGATTGTTCACTAGGTTTATAAGCTAAACGACTTAGGCATATCACAAATTTAGACGTAGTACAGAAGGAAAACAACTAAAGGACTCTTGACCTGCATGACATTTGACATACATAATGTTGTAATTATCTTAATGTATGTTGCATATAATTTACATATATCCGCATATTTCTATGCATTCCCCCAATAGGATTAATCATTATATTAATTTAATCAATTTACCGTGTCGTAGGTTTACTTGATGCTCGAGTGTCTCAAATTAGATTACATGTATTTTGTATCTATTCATTCATTGCTATGCATATGGTTAATAAATATGGTTCCAAGACGGATATAATAATCACTGTAAACATAAATGGTTCTTTGATCTCGGTTAGATCTAAATTCCATGACAACTGCCCGGATTCAATCGACATGATTAATCATAGCTCTCAAATCCTTTGACCTTTTATGATATATATGCAACTCCCAATTTGACATGACTAATATATTTTGAAATAAAAAATAAAACAATTGTTTCAGTCAATATTCATTCAAATTACACTCAACACAATATAAATTAAGAAGGCTACAAGTATTCTATTGGACCTAAGTACATGTAATAATAGTGTTAATACTATGACATTAGCATATTAGGGTGGCTTGACGAGGAACGGTCTAGATTCAATCTCCAAAGAAGGGTGCTTCTTTAAACACTTTTAATATTAGGTGCCCTGACTTGTGACTCAAGGAAAATGAACAATTATAGCCTTTCAAAATATTTTGGCGCATGTTATAAAGTTTTTTTATGCTATTAGGTGAGCCTTTTTTGCTATGTGTCTACATAGTGCAACATTCTAAGAGCAATAGTTCTATTAGGTTTTGTGCATTGCACAATTGGCAAATACACAATTGTTGAGAATAATTTTAAAATTCATCAATAAATATTATATATAATAATAGAATCGATGATTCTTATTATTTATGATATTTTCATTAGAATTAATAATGTAGTATTTTTATTGCGTAAATGTGGCTTATATATATAGAAAAAATTATACCTCATTAAACACCAATAAAGAAAATAGCTTAATGCAACAAGCCCAAACTCATTGTTTGAATTGATTTAAGAATATTAGTAACAAACATAATCTGTGGCTTCCAAAGACCATGTAGCTGAAATTAATTTTTTATTTCTACCTTGTCTCAATTACACATTACATTATAGAACACTCCCAGGAAAACTAAAATCTATAACATCTCCATTATTGAGATAAAATAGTTGGGATGGGTGTTTTGGACCTCCCCTCTTCTTTGCATGTAGCTTTAACAGTAAAAAGTGTTGCATTCTTTTTGGACTTTCTTAATTTCTTGGCTATTTCTTAGAGCTATCCACTTTTATAGAGTCAACAACTGTAAAATGTATATCATATAAATTATATTCATTCAACAATGGAGTTCTCCAGCATATCCTAGAAACTATGTGTTCGAACATGAAAATACACACCATTTATATTTTCAATGGCCTTTAAGACATTCTCCTTGCATTTGCCGCAATATAGAAAACACTATAGTCCTTTGCAATAACAAACTCTACATTAACCTCATAACAAAATTAAAAAAACCCGCCTATTTTTTAGAGGTAAGGAAAACCAATGACTTTTCAATGTACAAGGAACAACCATAATATCAAATCTCGTGTTCTAAAAAATAAGAATTTGGATGAAAGCCACAACAAACAAAAGGAGAAGGCCCATAATAGTAAAGAAAAAGAAATATTTAGCAAACAAACTTTCAACCAACTAAAAAATAGGTTTTGCAAGCTATGTACATCATTCATTGCAGTGAAAGAGGAATGTGATCATGCATACAAGCATCATGGTTTCAAAATTCACACCAATAATCACTACGTTTGAGCACCCAATTTTTCTTACGATCCTTTGATTGAATCTAGACACTTACACACTTGATCACATCCTCCTCTCACTATAGCATAAACTATACAAACCACTTCCAACTTGTCTTTGGTTTGGGTCTAATTTTCTTTGCTCAAATATTCTCATTGTCCACTATTCTCTCCCATAGTTTATTGTTTCTTTCAACCAATTTCTTGTTTCCTAATTTAGCTCTCCCTAAAACAACTTTCATGCCATCAAACAATTAAAAAAATTCATCAAAAACATTGTTTTAAATAATTTAACACTCCACTACAACATAACCCTAACAACTAAAATTGCCCAAAGTACATCATCACTCATACACTCACTGAAAACCAAATCCATCAATACATCTAATGACACTTCATTAATTTTTTCAAATAAACAAATGAAAACCCACAAATAATCGCTTCACTATTCTAGAGCACAAGACAATAAGAAACACATTTAACACCAAATATATTGCATAATATGATCAATCCAACACATGAGAACACCCCAAAATACTTCCAAAATCCATACTCCTTGCTTACAACCCTATGGAGGTAGGAGCTCAAAAAATAAAAAAATCACCCATCCTCCTTACTAGCTCCAATTACATAGAAGGAAAGCCTAACTACAAGAAGAAAATTACAATACTTATGTAATCACACTCTCTATCAAAGCACTTATCTCGACCACCCCCACAATAAAAATTGCACTAAATAACAATGCCTTCCAATATCCCTTTTTGTGGTAATCAAGAAACCAACTTTAATCATGACAAAAGCCACTTTGATGCACAATATTTATTTTGAATGATGCCTACCTACTTGTAGACCATACCATAAGCTAGCAAGCAACCCACCGAAATGATATAAAATCTACAAAAAATCTTATACTGAACAACAACTCCCTACATGCAAACCATACCTTAAGCCAGCAACCAACCCACTTCCCGAGTACATACAGACTGTACCTCAAGCCAACAAGCAACCCATTGAAAAGATCTTAAACAATGTTCCATATCTATCGATTTTAAAAATAGAATCAACCAAAGTTTAAACAACAAAAAACTCTTCTGCCAAAACCAACCTCTGAAACCCTTCAACCCAAAACAATATTACAGTTTTTTGTCCTAGCATTAAAAACTTCCCAAACCAAAACAATATTACAATTTTTGTCCTAGTATTAAAAACTTCCCGACCCAAAACAAAGTACCATCTTTGTTTATAAGCATCATTATATCCCCCCCTTGAACCATATTTATTAACCATATGCAGAATAACAAACGAATACATACAAAACACATATAATCCATTTTCACATACTCCACCATTGAATAAACCTACCACACATTAAATTGATTAAATTAATATTTAACCATAAATTTTATTCAATACACATATAAATATGTCAATATATATGTAAAATATCATAAATAATAATAACAATCATCAACTCTATCATTATATATAATATTCATTGATGAATTTTAAAATTATTCCCACCAGCCATCTCTTCGCCAATCACACAATGCACAAAACCTAAGAAACCTATTGCTCTCAAAATCTTGCGCTATGCAAAGTAGGAAAAAAGACCCACCTACTAGCATAAAATAAATGATAACACACGTCAAAATATTTTGGTAGCCTAAACTATTTCCTTTTTCCTAGGTCACATTTATTAGGGCACCTGATATTAAAACTATTTAAACAAGCACCCTAGCCGTGCAGATTAAATCTAGACCATTCCTTGCTACCCCGTCATGATATGTTGATGCCATGAAATACTATGAGGGATAGTGGGCGCATGTAAAATCCCCATCTCAGGCACAACAATATTTTTTTTAAACTATGCACAACTACCAACTTAACCAATCAAACATTTTTCATATAGATCAGAAGTGTTAATTTCAATAACTCAACATTCACCATGGTAACGACAATCAACGTCACACTTATATTCTTACACTCAAAGGTGTTAAGCTCATACAACTAGGGTCATTCCTAGACCTAGGACCTAAGCCTCAAGGGTTCATGATGACCCTGCCTACGTATCCCCTTGTGGGAATCAAAGGCATCATAGTTCGCCCCACAATGACAGAGGGAGTTCAATCTCTCCTCTTGTATGAAATCTATTAGCTCACCTTTAACCCATAACTATTAGTTTAGTGCATGTAAGCTATCAACATACTCCATTATAATATAATGATAATAATCTTGCCATCAAGTGTTGGGTCCATACCAATCATTACCAAATGTCAATGTACAAACATTCACAATATTCACAAGAGGCCATTTATACCATAATCTCAAAGATTATACAAAATGGTCATCATGAGCATACCCCCATATACACAAGCTGACTAACTCCTACATAGTACAAGTACAATAGTGACTGAGTCATACATATATCACAAGTGCAACAGTGACTATATCATACACAGATCACAAGTGCAACTGTGGCTGTCTTATACATAGATCACAAGTATAATAGTGATTAGCTCATACACAGATCACAAGTATAATGAGATTAACTCATATGTACATCACTAGTACATAATTATTATTGAGCATTTGCATATCGTGCAATTACCTTAGTGACTGGCTCCAACATATATCACAAATACACAATGACAAGCTCCATCATACATTAGATAAACACAATGATGAGCTCCACCATAAATCACATAACATAGTAACAATGGCTGATTGACACATCACAATGGCTAACACATGTCCATAATGCATCCTAGATAGAAAGAATATTGGTGTGTTGAGCACTACACCACGGGTTCTATCCTTTCCATCGATCTTTTGCACCATTGGACAAATGGGAAGAGGATTCGATGCATCGCATACTACACCGCGGGTTTGTCCTCAACGCCACAAGGCTAGGTATATAGTCTAACAACTGGGAGGGGATTTGGTGCATCCCACACTACATCACATGTTTGTCCACCATCCCAAGGGTTTCCCCAAGTAGTGAACCTACCAAACCCAGTGGATTCCAACTTCAATCGCCTATAGGCCATCAATGACAAGTCTATCCACCCAAGAAGAAGTAGCTCGCGACATATACCACCTTGTGACCTTAGTGGTATTGTTAGCCATTTTCTTCTCAATCTCGGGTAACACATGGCATCATTCACTTCCGTGCATACCAGTGACAACTAGTGAACCCTCTTAATACGCAATTAACCCCAGATTAATGTTACCCACACAGATAGATACCTACCCATGTAACTGCTACAACCGTATCATAACGAGGGTAGCTTTCTACCTTCACCTTCGTGAACCAGGTGAATGTTGACTAATCCCTAGTAATAGCCCTGAAATCAATCATTGGCATGGTCCAATGACTTCCTGTCATTGCTCAAAAATCCTGGAGGTTCACTCTTAGGTGGGTCATACATAACATGAATTACAATCTCAATCCCTAATACATGGACCTATCCATAAACACATAGATAAGGAGTTGATTTACATAGAAACATAAGAGAGACATGGAACAAACATGAGATAGACTTTACCCATCATATATGTATAATCAAGTACCCATTATAAAGTAGTCAATCTTCATTTATTATATAAAAGCATATTATGTATTAAATATACAATATTAGATTCCCTTAATTCATTCATACCCTTCTGATACCTATTCAGCCTCAAACAAAAGCCTACTAAAGGGAGAAGGTAAAACCAATTAAGAAGAACCCCAACCCTTGGAGTTTCCCCCCTAATCCCTCCCCCTACGGACTTGAAGTCATAGGGGCATCCTTCGCCCAAGGACTGTCTACTTTCCTTCTTCCAAACAGGTCAAAGTCACATGTAGTTCTCCTCACCAAGTCTCTCAAATGATACCTTCGCACCGGTTCCCAATTTATCGAATCTATGCCATGACCATCCGCATATACAAAATTCTTAAATTAAATTATACCATAATTATTATTCCCAACTCAATGCAAGCATCCCCAAACCTCTTACAATTACCTATCAAGGATATTGCTTCACAATTGGTACCCTAATGATAATATTACATAGTTTACGTTTTGAACATGATGACATGTTCAATATTGAGGTTCTTATACTTAAGCGGTTAATAGATATCCTTGAAGGACATGCAATAGTATTTATACGCTTGTTTTGAGGATAATCAATGCTTCAATGCTACCTAAGAAAGTTGGCAACACTGTATCCATTAGACCAATATATGAACATTGAAAACATAACCCATTAATAATATTACCATTAATATTCTTAATCTTCGAAGTCTTTACCTTATGGTACAACCCCATATTTTGGTAATACTCTTGTTCATAGTTTACGTAATTTATTTACACTAAGTATGATCATAATGGTCAATAGTAAGGTCTCAAGAGATGTTGGATGGCATGATTTCATAGGTTTATTTGTTAACATAAATCATGATAGCATAATAAAATTAAATGATAGTTACCTTCCATTTAGTATGCAATCATATTGTGGTTTACTAAAACACTAATATCCTTCATTCACATGATAATTCCCATATCAAGGTTTACATATTTAAGAGGTTGATAGACATTATCCTACCAACAAGACCACATAATCAACATTGGAACATTAAGGGACATAACATCCTACTTATGAATGGGCTTTAAGCATGATCAATGGAGTCATGGTTAATATCGTTGACGATCTTATAGCAAACATAATATCATATGAAGAGGCAAAATCATTAATATGATTAGTAGTAATACTCTTATTGTTTGATTTCATTTATCTAAAGGTTAACACATACTACTATTGCATGCCTAAGATCTTGAAGACATCAAGTCTTATGATTAAGTACTTGATAGTTGATATATATAGTTGATTATAACCATAATGATATAATTATACCACATAGCTCATCCTGACATCTTAAATTTCCCTAGAAGAGAGCTACATAATCATATGACGTAGCTCATTGTGTTGTTTTCATCTAATATATTTTAAGGAAATGATATTAAATTACTCAAATACTCAAAATGACTATATTTAGTTAAGTATCCCCACCCCATACATTTTTTTTTATTAAGTGATAGTAGCAAGCCCCAGTTTAATCATCACATATGTCCCAATACGAAGAACATTTAGTTACATTACTTGATATATGATAATGCTCAATTTACATATATACTAACATCATTTTAAGGAGCAATGGCCTATATGGTTCATGGTTTAACACCATAGAATTTCTTCTTGATTTATGGATGCATTCACATATTAGTGTTAAGAATATAGGAATATCAAGTGCTCCCTAATTAATCCTAGTGAAGGAATGAATTTCCTTATATATATATATGCTAGAATATTTTTCTTATCCCTTTGTCTTAAATATCAAAATATTGATCATATAAAATATTGCATGACATTCTAATTCAACCATTAAGGGGAGTATTGTAACGAGATAAAAGAAAGGTCTATCCTAATTGTTACACCATAGTTTAGTCTAAAGACCATTGCAAGGTTTCTCTTGATTATTGTAAGTTAAAATTGCATCTGTTTCAACTACCTTGATAAGATTCTTTATTAGAGATCAATACGTATGAGCTACATAGATACCCTTTTTAAACATTGTAGTCAACTATTCAGAAGCAGTTTGGAATATTTATAGACCAATTAATGCAATGAATCAAAGAGAGATTGAAGTGGAAACGTATAAATGAAATATCTACTTAGCTTTGCCAAAGAATTATATTGCATATATCACTCCAGTAATTCCCAATTATTCCTGATTTCTTCAAATCTGCTCTCACCCTCTTAAACTAGAACTTTGGCATAGCTAGGGAGAATGCTATCAATAATTGTGGAGTCTAGTTCTTATGCCATTCGATTTCTGGTGATGAGGATGAGATACGCTTGCAGGTCATGTCAACATCACGCTCCGTCTGCCAACTGCATTTGCTTGAAAGTTTCTAAAGCCCTTCCAACGAACCCTTGTGCATATACAATCATCTCTTCTCTCATTTTCCTCTTTATTCTTTCTTTTCTTCTTGCCATTATCTTCCTTCTACCTCTGCCTTCTCTTATCCCATTTCTGTGAAATCCCTCTATTTATAATCCTCTTCATCAATATTTTTGCTTCCTCATAATGGTGCAGGTCGTGGAGGATGTGGAAAAGGGCATCGACATGGATTCACAGCTACCAAATATATTCGCATGAATTGCCCAAAACCTTTTTTTTTGAAGAATCCCTTTGGTGCATATATCCTGACATAGGCAATAAAAGTGTTGAGACATGACATGGAGACTTCCTTTTTCTGCACGCACTTCTCCCTCTTTTCTTTCTTCACTCACGTTTTACTTGTCTTCTTTCCTTCAGACTACTCCAGTATCATTTCAACCTCATTCACCTCTATTAATGCCTTCCCGTTTGCCTTACTCTTATTTCCTTCTTCCCTGCGCTTCCCTTCTCTATGCATGCCCTCTAACTGAGCTTCATTTGCATTCCCCTTTTTTTGTCCCCTCACGCCTTCCCCTCTCTGCCTTCTAAGTTAGAATTGAATGAGCAGGAAAGGAAGTTGTAGTGGCTTAAAGTCGGCCTCCTTTCCTCCACACGGCCCCCATGTCTGTCTTTTTCTTAAAGAGGGGTGCCATAGCTTATTAATGGCACAACCCTCCCCATCAAACTTGTGCCATACTTTCTTATGTACACCTCCATCTCATTTTGTCCCTTCACGTGAATGATGGTAGGGTTGCCATGTCTCATTAAATGTGCTTTCTTACCCCGATTGCTTGTTTTCTTCTTTTATTTAATTTATTTTTACTATTTTCCCCACCCCACTGTGGGGGTGTTGTTGGTCGGGGATGTGATAGCGCAAGGCACATGTCCCATCCCTTTCGTAGACCCCACCACTCTAAGAGGCGATAATTCTGGTTGCCACATGATCTAAGGGTTGTGATTAATCTTGTCGATTAAATCCTAGCTGCTCTCCACTAGCCTGCAAAGAATCTCTCGACGATGCTGATACCGCGAGGGATAGCAAACGACTGCCACGTGGCTCATCTGTGCATTCAAAGAACTATTCAAAGGACAAAAAAACATTGCATGAAATATTGCATTGTGACTTTAGACCCATTAAAGATCAAGATACTAAAATGGTCTAATATATGCGGGCTTCCGAGGGCCAATCAAAATACTGAAAATGTACAAAAACCACACTAAAATTAGTGTTATTACGTTAAAAGCTCTTCACTTGCCACCACCTCCAGAAGCTAAAACCTACGACGCCCTTAAAAACCTCACATCTGTATAATCCAAACCAAACAAATATCGCTTACCACTCATTAATTATAGCATACTATTGGTCGAAACAACACCTACAAACACCCATTTTAAGCACTCTACATTAACACCTTGTAATCATTACACATACATAAAAAGTATTGTAAAACGTACTAAACAACCCCCATAAAGTACATAAAACAACTAAGGCTACGACGAATTATTACTAAAAGACCACTCGATACTGCACAACACAGCTAGAAAAGTATTTTTTTATAGTTTAAAAGTATGTATACCAATCTCGAACTATGTGAAGGTTGCAAAATTGACTCAAACCTTCACAACCAATCACAACCTCGATAAATGCCCTTTAAAATATGTTCTGTTAAAAAATTTGCATCTTTTCCCTTCAAAAGTATAACCAAAACCCCAAAATTCACCCACACCAAATAATTTGCCAACATCATTTGCTAAAAGGTACAAGCATTATTCGCCTTGTTAAGCAATTTGGAAAACGATAGTCCCTCGCCTTCGACAGGTACTAATTCTTTACATGTTCAATTATAAGAGATTAAAAAATAAATTAATACATTTAATTTTAAATTTTAAATTTTAAATAAATTAAATTAGTTTTAGAAGTTTAAACATTAAAATGTTGTTTTTAAAGATGTATAAAATTCCTTTATTCAAAAATTAGAAAATGGAGAAGAAAACCTCAATAATAATAAAAAGGAATGTAAAAATATGGGGAAAACTAATACGACCATTGGACTTCAATATCCAACACCACCATTATACAAGGTAGAAATCCGTTTTACAATGTACATATAATTAAACATTGATGGCCTCCAGGCATATTGGAGAAAAAGCATAGAAGAGTGTGGGCATGTTCCTCAATCTGAAACCAAGTTGAATGAAGAACTATTGAAATTTTTGCTGGATATTGAAAGGTCTCAACATAGATGCCACTCGGGGCAAACCCCACCACCCAGTAAAACCCCACTGACCAAGACATCCACCACCACCTGTAAGACATATAGGGTGGTGGGCAGAGCCGGCGATTCATTTACAGATCCATATTCAGGTCCAGCGGATCCAGTTCCATTCATTGGGGCTCCACCCCATGATTTATAGATTCAAACGGACCTCAATATGAATATTTAGCAAATTACACAAACACCATTGTCTATCCTACATTCTGAATGCATATTTGATTGTATTTATTAATTAATTGAAATAAAATATTTTGAATTTCAATTAATTAATAAATACGGTCAAATACTGTTAAATGTGCTTACTGAATGCATTACAAACGATCAATGAGGTTAGGTGAAGGTGATAATGATTTTAAAATATCCCAACTACTATGAGGGCGGACAGGCGTGACTAGTGGGCATCGTGGAAGACCATGAACAAAGTGGTTGTAGGAGTTTGACTTGGTTGTTTAAATGTTGAGAAGCTTGTCTATTAAAATATATTCCAATACGCTGATACAATAATATTTATTACACCGAAGGCATATCCACTATGAAATGAGGCAAACTGATTTACTCCATCAACAACTGAAGCCATCTCGGAGACGATTCTCAACATCCCCATCGTTCATTGTTCTTGATTGCCTTTATTGCAAGTGGGAGCAATCAGTCAAATCCTTGAAATGGCTTATTAATATTTTTTGGTGACTCATCGTCACTTGCCGTAGACTTAGATTTACTTTTAAAGCTCAGAACGGATATTTCTACAAAGCAGTTTTGAATCATAATTGTTCTACTAAGGCTCCTAGCACATACTACCATAAGACCATCTATCTTTAGAGTTGAATTATGCTATCTCAGTACAATAACATAGTATACCTGTTCGCACCCCCTGGAATGATCATTGTGAATGAAATAGAGAATAGTGTTGTTGTGCCCTGGTTAATCCCGTCGCAGGTAGAAGCGGCACCCAGAGAGATGACCAAACTATGCTTATCTGATCCCGTGATACATGTATTGGTTGATGATGCGAAGTCGTGATATGGCGTTGCTTCCTGGCACGTTGATCCTGTAAAAACACCACCTCCAAATTGAGAAACGATCGACCCTCGAATGGTGACGTCTTTGGTACCAATGAAATTCGAGCCTTGAGAATATGGCCAAGAACTGGAATCGCGTGTTCGATGTATGTCTTCGTCTCCCTGATAACAACAAATTCCATATGCCTTAGAACAAACCCCGATCTTGGCTGTGAGAGCTCCACGATCCAAGGAAGAGTCAATGAGAGTATCAACGCTAGATGAGATTGACGAATATCCATCTCTCTCCCCTTCATCTTGCAATTTAGGAAAGTGCCCTAAAGTTAGGCGGACTCATGGTATAATGAACAACTCAAAAATGCGAATGAGAATGGGCTCAGTAATAGAAACCAAATCCACAGTACACAGAGAGAAATAAAAGCAACACAGATAATTGATAAAATGCGGGACCAGTGTGCAATGCCTTCCCGACGTGCTGAGGTGCTCTATGTTTTGATGCGCTAATTCAGGTGGAATAGATTAAGACGGGAAATAGCCAGGGATGAATCACCATTGAGACAGAAAGAAAGCGGGAACGCCTCAAGATATTCTCATGCTTCGCTCTGTGTAGCCACTTGTTACCTTGTTACCTTATGTGTCGAAAAAATCATTTGCCAACACATCACATGCCACGAGCCCACACATGATAGATAATCAATTAATATACTTAGTAACAATGGATAAATTAAATTATGAAATTGTATTGTATATTTATTAATTTAATAAGTTTACTATTTATTATTAGTTTTTAAAATGATAAATTATATAATGCAAATTTATTTTAAAATAATATTATGATTAGATTGATTATTATATTATATTTTATATTAAAAAATATTACATATAAATATAATACAATATATGATTAATAAATAATATATATTATATAATACAAATTAAATTTTATTTATTTTTAAAACAATATTGTTTACATTTATTATTATATATTGAAAATTATTAACATAAATATAAAATAAATTATAGTTAATATATAATATATATTTAATATAATACAAATTAAAATACACTTCTTTATATATAAATTACATGATTATTATTATTAACATATGCGTATTTTGTATAATATAAATTTATTTTTAAATTAATATTATATTTATATTTATAATTATATTATATTTTATAATAGAAATTATTAGATATAAATATAATATAATATATAATTTATGTATAATATAATTATATTTAATTTTATATATTATAAATTGTATCATTATTATATTTTATAAAACTCATTTTTAAAATCAAAATTATAGTTACATTTATTATTATATATAAGATAATATATATTTATATCCCTAAATTTCTCTCTCTCTCTCTCTATATATATTATCTCTCTCTCATCTCTCTATATCTTATTACCTCTCCTTGCATCTTTCTCTTCCCCTTCTATCTTTTCCACTACATCTATCTCTCCCTCTTTCTATCCCTATATCTCATCTATCATCTCTCTATTTCTCTCTCCCCCCCCCCTCTTTATCTATTTATGTATATCTCTTCCTCTTTATCTCATGTCCATATCTCTCTTACTTACACACACACACATCCTATTTCTCCCTATCTCTCTCTATATCTCTCTCACTCACATACACATTCCTTGCTTCTCCCTCCCCATCCCTCTCTATCTCTCTCCCTCTCTCTATTACTTCTCTCTATCACAAGTCCATTATCTCTCACACTTGCTTCATCTATCTCTATCTTCTCATATCTCCCTCTCTACCTATATCTTGTCCAATTCTACTTCTCTTTATATCCCTCTCTCTACCTCTCTCTATATATCATTTCCTATATATTTATCTTTCTATCTCTTCATCTCCCCCTCTCACATTCTCTCACATAAACACAAACAGCCATTATTTCTCCCTCCCTATCTCTCCCTCTCTCAATACCTTTATCTCTCTCTTTCCCTCTCTATATCTTCCTCTGATCTATATCACTTCATCTCTCCTCTATCCAACGAGTTGTCTCTCCCTCTTCCCTCTCTCTTATTCAATTCATGTTTCCCTCCATCTCTCTTACTCTCTATCTCTCAATTTCTCTATCTCCCTCTCACTCCTCTCTCTATCTCTTTCTATCCATATCCTTGTCTACCTCTATCTCTCTATCTCTCTATCTCTCTCCCTATCTCTCTATCACTTTCCCTACCCCGCTCTATCTCTCAATATCACCCTCTATCTATATCTCTCCCTCTCTCACTCTCCCTCTCCCTTTCTATAGATTGAGTTATCTCTATCTCTCCCTCTATCTCTAACCTTATACCTCCCCCTCTCTCCCCATCCCTCTCCCTTTTTATATATTGAGTTATCTTTATCTTTCCCTCTATCTCTATCTCATTATCTATCCATCTATCTAATCTTATATCTCCCCCTCTCTCTACCTCTCTCTATATATTACTTCTTATCTCTATCTTTATTTTTCTATCTCTCTCATTCTCTCTGTCTCTCTCCCTCTCTCTATATTTATCTCTTCCATATACGTCTACCCCTCTCTCCTATCTCTCTTTATCTCTTCCTTTCCTCTCCATCACCATCTCTATCTCTATCTTCCTTTCTATCTATATCCCCTATTTCTATCTCCTTAGACCCCCTCTCTCACCCACTCTTCTCCCCTCTATATATCCCACATTCTATCCCTCCCTCTCCCTCTTTCCCTATTGTAAACATAACATGAGTCAGTTGGTAATGGAACTTGATTATCTTCTTGATTCATAGGTTTTGTTTCAGTCATGTTTGGACCTTTTAAGTGGATCACTTCTCCAGTGAGACCTTTTTTACATGAACATTGTTTGCTAAATAGCCTAACAATTGATCTCATGTACTAAAAAAATAGGTTTTAATGGGAAAAAAAAGGTTGTTGAATCATCGTCTATCAAATCAAGTCAAATTCCTTTTATTTGCATACTATTTCCAATATTCATTCACGTCCAAAAAATTCAAAATATAAGCTTCTCTTTTATAATTCACGTCCCAAAGATTTGCTACAAACTACTCTACCAATTGTATACATTCTTATAATTTGAAGTTCCCTTTCATTTTTATACTATTGCAATTTTAGTTTTTCCATGTCTTAATTTTATAAGTTATATACACAAATTCAAATACATCCATACACTTATTCAACATACAACATTGCACACTAAAGTGCAATATCTAGTTTACTATGTAACAAATACTATATTCAATGTAAATTTTCTAGAAGTTTTCTAAAAATCTTTGTTCTATTTTTAACAATTTTTATATTTATTCATTCATCAAAGTCACTTTTTAAATTAATTTAGATAAGAAAGTTAAGATTTGATAATTTCCTTGAGAGGCTCTGACTTGGTCAAAATCGGTTGTTAGAATGAAACTCCAGATCACATCTCCTTTTCATACACGTAGCAGTTTGGAAAGCATTTTCCTTCTTCCCTCGGATACGAATCTCCACACCATGCAATCCCATCCTTCGTCTTCTTTCAAAGCTTTTCCTGTTTTCTTCACTCGGGTGTTTCGACGAAACTAAACCCACCTTATTCTTTCTACAAGCCGGGGACTGAATAATTTCTAGGCATTTTCTTTCAATGTTTTTTCCCCTTACATGTTTCAAGGAAAGGACTTATCCAATTTGCAAACATTTTCTTCACCATACTTTCCCTGTAGTTTAAGAGAAAATATTGAAGTTGTCTGCAATACGATCTATTTAATTCAATCTACCCTTCTTCTTCCCCAAAGGCTCATACTTCATTGCGCATACTGCAATCAAATCATATGCGCTCTTCTCTTCTCTTTCCATTTTTTAAAACAGGTTGTTAACGTTTGAGTTGGATCTAATGGTGTCTTCTTCATCATCTCACCAGCAAAATCAGAATCAAATGCTTTCTCTGGAATAGAACCTACTGGCAGAAGAAGGAAGGTTTGTGAATCTTCAAGATTGTATGATGTATTCATCAATCACAGAGGCCCCGATGTTAAACAAACTTTGGCTACTTAGGTTTACAAATCTCTTGAGCAGCTGGAAATATGAGCATTTTTTGATTCTGAAGAGAAGGAACTTGGAAATTCATTTCCTTCTATCATTGAGACAACCATTTGCTCTGCTAAGGTACACATAGCCATATTTTCTAAAACATATGCAGAGTCACCTTGGTGCCTGGCTAAGCTGGTTCTCATGTTACAAAGCAATGCCCAAATTATTCCTATGTTTTATGAAGTGAAGCCTAGTGACCTCCAACACATTGAAAAGGGAGTATACACTGAAGCATTCATGAAATATTAAGGAAATATTAGGTACCTGGGGAAGCTTAGCTAGTGGAAGGAAGCCCTTCAAACTCTTTCATTTATAGTTGGAGAAGAATTTTACAAGTAATCTTTATGTGGTTTTGGTAGTTTTCCCTTCAAATCTGATTTAATATTTTCTCATGGAATTCTCCTTTCATTTTATAAAATTTCAGTGACTACCAAATCAAAGTAGCAGCAATAGAAAAGGAAGTACAAAGGAAATGATGTTTACATGTTGCAAAATATCCAGTAGGGCTTAACAATCTTGTGAAAGATTTTGAAAGGCGATGTTTTGATGAACTTGTACAAGATTTTGAAAACCAATGTGGCTTGGAAGAAAGAAAGAAAAAGTCTAACATTGTTGGCATTTTCGGCATGGGTGGACTGGAGAAGACAACTCTCGCCAAAGAGTTGTTTAACCGAAAGCGTTCAAATTCCTCTAGAGCAAGTTTCTTGTTTGATGTGCGAGAAGTGGCTGTGAGAAGGGAATTACCTTGTTTGCAAAGTTAGCTTCTCAAAGATCTCTTTGATGAAAAACATAATTTTAGAAGTTTGGAAGAAGGAACAAGCAATCTCAAAGATAGCTTACAAAGGAGCATCTTTTTAAACTTCCTAATAGTTGTAGATGACATTGATCATGTGGAGCAGTTAGATGCTCTATTGATCATGGATATCTTGAAAAAATTAGGTAATACTCTTGTTATTGTCACAACTTGTGATGTTGGAGTTGTTATATCTATGGGGATTACTCCTGGTTATCCTTTAAAAGGAATGAACATAAACCACAGGAGGGAGATTTTCTATTGGCATGCATTTGATCAACCCTTTCCATGTATTGGGTATGAGGCACCGGTTGATCAATTCATGGATATGGGTGGAGGGTTACCCCTTTCTCTTCAAGTTATGGGTTGGTTTGTTCGTGGTAGACCTCGCAGATATTGGGAGTTAAATTTGAATAAAGCTAGAAAGATGTTGCCTCCAGATATAAAGCAAATATTGAAAATAAGTTTTGACACATTGGATGATGAAGAAAAACAGGTTTTTATGGATATTGCTTGTTTTTTCCTGGGCAAACCGATGTGTATGGCCGAAAGAATATTGGAGGGATCAGGATGGGACACTCAAAATTCCCTACAAAGACTAAAAGATAAATGTGTTGTAGAAGAAGAAGATTTTGGAGGGATAATTGTATTGAGAATGCATGACCACCTAAGGGACTTGGGAAGAGAAATGACACTTGAGCTCAACTCTCCTCATCGCCTGTGGCATCCTCGAGATTTAGAATCTTTGGTATTCTTGTTACCAAACAGATTTGTTAGAATTGTAATATTCCAAATCTTAAGTTGTTACTACATAAATTGAAAACTACATTGCTTGCTTCTGTGTATGCATGAATTTAGGGGTTTGAAAACTATCCTCGCCAAAACCAATGTTAGGTGTTTCCATTCCATGTTTGACCATTCCATTGGCTGTCATGTTACATTCTTTTTAGGCTAATTAGATAGCTGTGTTGAGACGTTAGCTTCCTTACTATGGCTTAAGCTCATTGGGACTATCACAGAACAACTAAGCATCCCTTCATGGCTTCCGCTTCAAAATTTGCATTGTTTGAAAATCATCAGTGGAAGATTCAGAACATTGCAAGAGGATCCCATACAGGTATTTTTTTTTTGATGAATAAGCAGCTATCTATATTAATTCAAATATAATATACATATTCACAAAAAAAGGGTGGGTGGTAGAAAGGCACACCCCAAGAGTCACATGGGAAATTCCTAGAAAATTAACAGACCATGTGGGCTAAGCCCAAAAGTCCAAAATTACAAAGATAAAAAAGGCCATTAGGCGGCTAGAGCAGTACCAACAGAGCCAGGAGGCTCTCTGTCATCCAAATTTTTTCCCCAAACATCAGTGGGGTCTGGAGTTATGTCAGGAGGAGGACCCCAACCATCATCAACATCTTTTTTCTCTTTATCTTCTTCTTCGCACCGAGGTGAGATTGCAAGCGCCAAACACGAGAACGCTTTACTAGTGACTGTCTAACCAGAGCCAAAAGCAAGAGGATCATCAGAGGGCCACCTGAAACCACCACTGCTGCTACCACTAGAAAGGCCACCCTTGGCTAGCTCACGGCGAAGGAGAACGGTTTCGCTGAGGAGTGCGAGAATCTCGCTGAGGCGGGGGTTGTGAACAGGGACACATAGAGCCACTCCACTGCTGGCCCCTGGAGGGTGACCAATCGTAGGAAGAGGTAGGAAAAGTGGGGACCTGAGAAAGTACAAGGGGCATTACCCCAGTGGTCCAGAAGAACCTAGAGGTGAGCAACCTCAAGTGCAACTTTGTTAGCTTGCACTTGAACCTGTAAAAGCACATTAGAGAAAATCATAGCTTTAACATATAAAGATACATGAATATCCATTTGAGTATGTGAAAAAATGCAAGCATTTCTATGCTTCCAAATATTGAAGAGAATTTCCATCCTAAAAGTGTGCCAAAGTTGGGTGAATTTTGCAGGAATTCTGGGAGAATCTCCAAGCAACACCATATGCCAGGAGAAAGGTTCTGGCTGAAAGGGCCGAAAAAAGTCATGAATCCAAGTCCAAAGTTGTTGAGCTCTGGGAAAAAATTAGAAAAGATGCTTAAAATTCTCAACTTGCCCACAAAAGGGCAGCGAGGGTCCCGAACCCCCAAGTGGACCAGTCGAGAGCCCACAAGCAAGCCCTAGAAAATAATACACCAGAGAAAGTGGAAAAACTTCGGCTCAACACTTGTAGACCAAGTGGCATCAAATCTTTTATGCTAGACATGAGAGGGAGATTGAAGAAGCCACCTCTTGTTCAAACTCTGAATCATAAGAAAATGTGGTGAGAGCCACCTATAATCAAGCCAAGGATTGTAGTTCTTGAAAGGGGTGTCTGGATACCACTTCCAGTCTTTCCACCAAAATTTGGTCCCACAAATTCCAACCTTATTTGAAACATTTCAGTAGGAATGGCATTCACCAGACCATCATAAGTAGCATGGTCTTGGTTATGAAGCCTGTATTGGGCATGAAAAACATCCCACGACATGATACTCATGGTGGGTTTGGAAAAATTTGTTGCAAGGTCTGGATACCCTTTTTGTGAAATCTGAGCGCCTTAAGCTCGGGAACCTTAGCCAACGACTGACCATTGCTAGCAAAAAGAGGCGACCACCAAATATTGTGCTAGTTGAGAGAGAGCCCATTTCGATAACCAGAGCCAGCCCAACGGAGCCAAGGATTGACAACTTCCCAGGCCCGCCAGATGCTTTTGGCCACAAAAGTCCCAACAATCTGGATTGGTTCATTCATGACCAGAAGGGTTTGAAAGCCAATCCCCTTCTAGGAAGTTCTATGAATAGGGAAGCCGGATTGAATACTATGCCTGAAAAGAATTTTCCAGGCCTCATCCCCAGTAAGGGCATGAATAATCCATTTAACACATAGAGCAGTCCCTTTTCGTTGAGTAGATAACAACTCGAGACATCCCAAGTCTCTAGAAAGGAAACAAAATTCCCAAGCCACACGATGAAACCCTCTGTGAGTTTCATAGGAGACCCAGAGAAAGTCACGAAGCAGCTTCTCAAGCTTGCCATAGGCAGATTTGGAGGGGGCCCAGCAAGAAGAATAATAAACATGGGTGGCCACTAGGATTTTGGAACACACCTAGAATTTCCTTGCTAAAGAGAGGGGCTTGGTAACCCAATAACCAAGCTTCTGCTTAACTTTGGAGAGCATGGCTTGCCAAAGCTCAGCTGGAGATGCCTAAAAAGCAAAAGGAATGCTCAAAAATTGAAAAATTTCACTAGGCCCAATCCACTTCCAACCATACTGTTGTAGCCACAGCGGAGAGGGCAAGATAGAGTGTCGGTAACACAAAGTCTTATGCCACTGGATGGTAGATCTGAAAGCAATACATAAGGTATTAAGACACTCAAGAGCCACCGCAATGGAATCTTTATCCTCTAGAAGGGTGAGGAGTGAGTCATCAACAAAATGGCCATTAACAAGCTGAGCCTAAGAGTTGGGCAGAGAAATGCCCTTGAATCGTCACTGGGAAACCGCATTGGCCAAATGGTAACCAAAACCCTCGGCTACAAGCACTTATAAAGAGGGGGCCGGCAGGCACCCTTGCCTAATGGAGCGAAAGAGTCTAAAGGCAAAGGATTGACGACCATTGATGGTGATACAAGTTGAGGCATCCGCAAAGAGCATTCAAACAGATTGAATGAAATTGGGCCCAAAACCCAAGGCTTGTAGCATATGAAGAATAAAAGGCCATTCAATGCGATCATAAGCCTTGGCAAAGTCAATATTAATGAACACGACTTTCTGGTTTGAGCATCTGGCCCATTCCATGCCTTCCCAAACAACGATGATATTATCCAAAATAAATTTGGATTTGATAAACCCAGTTTGTTTCGGGCGCATGATCTGAGGTAGAAGATGGCAGATTTTAAGAGCCAAAGCCTTGGCGATAATCTTGTAGGAGACATTAAGAAGCGTGATAGGTCTCCAGTTGCAAATGTCTTCTGGGTCACATGGTTTAGGTATGAATTTTATGTTTTACCTTTATTAATTAAGTTACCTAGGGAATTAGAATGAAAATCTTCTAAGTAAACTTGATGTAGATCATGCCCAATATAGTTCCACATGGCTTTGTAGAATTCATAGGGGAATCCATCAATTCCTAGGGCTTTGTCATCAGCCATGGAGTAAACAACCTTTTTGAGATCATCAACTGATAAAAGTTGATCACAAAAAAATTTCTGCGCTGAAGAAAGCTTATTTGGTACAACAGTAAGGCAATCCTGAAGGGCTTGCTGTCGCACAGGCATGACTTCCTGTGCAGTGAATACTTTCTCATAATGACACACAAAGGCCTAGAGAATGTCAGGCAGCTCAGAGAGCACCTAAGCACTATCTTTTATTTTTTTAATGCTTGGGGATGAGTGTCTGGCACACAGAGCCAAAAAACTCTTTGGAGGCACAATCACCAACTTTTAGCCAATGTATCTGGGCTTTGATTTGCACTCCTCTAGCAGCATAGCTGTCAGCAATTTGTTTCTTGTGCCTTAGCTTTGCCACCCTGACTTGTAATGAAGGAGGAAACGGGCTGGCCACCAAAGCCTCAGAGGCAGCACGGAGGTCAGCGGTGGTAGCCTCATAAGACTGCAGGTGAAAAATAGCCAGCTGGCACCCATAAATGTGCAAAAATCTAGCCGTGTGGATAATAGCCTCATTCCACCAATAAATCCAACCTGTATGATAAGAGCTAGCCTGCACTCCAAATTCCAAACTCTACAAATGTGGGCCAAGCTAGGCTTGTGGCAGAGTAAAGACATGTTTAAAAAAATATTGAGTTTTACCTGTACTAGGTTGTCGAGTCTCCCATTCAATGGAAAAAGAAATGGGGAACTGGTATGACAAAGTCACATCCACTAACGGCTTAACCGAGAGAGAGGAGCTATCAAATGAGAAAAAATATTGCGCCGAGATCATGACACGATCAATGCGCTTAAATATTATGTTAGAACCGGCTCAGTAATTACACCAAGTATGCTAGAGAGAATGAGAATGGTGGAGACCAATATTGGGATAAAAAAGCCCCAATTTATTGCGCATGTAAAATCATGCCTCCTTTTCCCCAGCTGTTCATCTGAATTACAAAGTGCCATCTTTGTCAGACACCATTTCTACCATATTGAAGTCCCCACAGAGTAACCAGGTAGCAATTAGTAAAGAATTAGCAATCCAACACCAGAGCAAAGAGTATTCCACAACATCATGAGAAGCATAGACATTAATAATCCCAAAGGAATGATTATCAATGTTGAGAAGGATCAAGACGAGCCGATGAGTGGGATCAAACTCGTGGTCAACCACAGAGGAGTTCCATCATGGGACCAAAGGGTGACAGCTCCACCATGCCCAATATCATGGGTAGTACAAAACATTTTACTGGCTGGCCAAATAGAATGACTAGCCGTGGCAAACAAAAAACCAGAAATTTTAACTTCTTGGAGACAAAGCACTTCAACACCAGATTACTTGCACAAGGTATCCCTGACAGAATACTTTTTGGAGAGGTTTGTCAAACCTCAAACATTCCATGAAAGGAACTTCATGAGTAAAACTCCTCCATGTTTTCGAAACCCGATTCCTCTTTATTCAGAGAAGAGAAACGATTCTGTAAAAATTCTGCCGGAACTGATCCAATCTGAATGGAGGGGAAGGACATCCTCCATTTTTCATGAACATATTCCCCTTCTTCCCTAGGAGGGGAAGGGCTGCAAGAACGCTTGTGAGCTCCTATCACATGAGAAGACACATTCGGCTATGTTAACATGATAGCAGCCAACCGAGACATAGCCTTTGGCCTAGGCTGCTGTGAAACATAATCAGCTCCAATTAGAGCTTCTTTCCCCTTTACATAAGGGTTTGAAACATCTTTCACTAGCTCAGAGGTCATAGGACCCAACCTAGAATCAGTGGACTTATTCTTTCGGTTCGTAACCATAGTCTATTTCGCATCAGGTTTGGCAGTAGATGCAGCCGTCGAACAAGGCTTTTCAACATCTCATGGTGGAGAAAGTGTACAAGGCACTGCTAAAGGGCAGTCCTTTATCTTGTGGTCCACTGACTGACACCTATAGCACATGTTGGGAAAATTAAAATATGTGACCTTCTGGGTGTGGTGGAGAGCTCCAATTTGGATATCAATGGAGTCTTTTAAATCTTTGGAAAGGTCCACTTCTACACAAACCCTCTTTTGGGGGCGGGCCTGAAAGAACCTATTTGGCTCAATGCAAATAACCCTCTCTAGTGAGGAGGCTATACTATTAAAAAACGACACACAAGACAAGGGTAGACTAGGGAATTCAATCCAGATCGGGACCTACAACTTGGTGTCATCCGAGACAACAAAGTCACAAGTCCATGCTTGAAAAACTAACAGAGAAGACTAGACATACCAGGGCCCATGGCTTCAGATGGCCTGCACATGATTGACCTTTGCAAAGCGGAACAAGAAGAAACCCTTGGTTAAGTTTTGGACCATATCAAGGCAGACCCCATGAGGGACCCAAGCCTTGTTAACCCAATCTTTAAGAACACTTTCAGGGGGAGTTCTCCCAACAAAATACCCAACAAGGGTGTATTGCTCAAGCCATTGACAAGCAGTATCAAAATATGGTAAAGGCAAAACCACATCAGCTAGTGAATTAGAGCACTTACCTCGTGAAAGACTTTCAGAAAAAATTTCTAGGGACGTTTGTTTAGAGGAGGAACCATTGATTATCGCTGTCAAACCGCTAACACCAGCAAGAACTACTAGGCTAGAGCTGGTTGAAGGCATATTAAAACCAAAAACCGCAGTAAATGCGACTGTACACACAAGAAAATAGCGTTTTCCTGCACAGGGTGTGCAGTATGCCTCAAAAGGGTGACCGCAGAAAACACAAAACCCATACAGGTATTTTGATCTTCTCAAGCAAAAACGAAATCTTTAGTAAGGATATATAGTGGAATGCGTTATGTTATGGTTGTCTCCAGACATTTTTTTTTATTTTTTTATCATTGAAAGCTTTATTTTAAAAAAAATATATTAAATTTCAGGCGCCCTCCCACTTGAAAGAGCTGGTGATTTTTCAAACCTCTTTGAAAGGGTTTCCAGAGTTGATAGGAATGTGAAATAGTTAGAGAATGCGTTCATAGATGCCCAAAGATTGCCAATTCAAGGTTTGTCTTTACTAGAATGTCTTTGTGTCTCTGGTCTCCCAAATCAGATGGGGAACAGGCTTCAGCTTAAAAAAGAGGACTCTATAAATCTTTGGTTACCGTGAATTCCAAATTTAATGGTAAAGTAGATTGGAAAAATGGAAGAATATTTAGCAGTGTTAAGGGCTTGAAAAGTTAGAAACTAGCCATGAAAAATTTCTATCCAAGATCTTGATTAGTGCAATTCACAATCCCAGCCTTAAATCTATCGGACTTAATGCCGTAAAAAAGGATATGGAATTAAATTTAACAAGGGTAAGACTAAATTGTCTTTTAGTTACAAATTGTTAAGAACTCAAAAAGACCAACACTCGAACATTTGATCTTTCAAATGTTGTTCTGTTTAAAAATTTTGAATGTCCAGACCTTGAGTATGAAGTGTCTGAGAGCATAGCATTTGATGAAAACGGGAAGTTGAAATATTGTGCGTTGGATGGTTGTCAGAATTTGGAAACAGAAAATTTTTGTTATGAAAATTAAGCATTCGGGGTTTGAGGAGTTGCCAGCTTTTGTAGGTCCCAGTTGACTCGAGAGGATTATTAAATTGATGGATGAAAGAAGTTTAAATATCTTCTATTGGATGGTTCTCATAATTTGAAAAGTGTGGTAGGCTAGATATTAGTGATTGTGTCCCAAGCTAGACGAGTTAGTCGCCAAGAACACTCATTAGGCTGTCTGTTTGTTTTTTGAATTAATTGAAAACAAATTTTAAAGAGAAACAATTAATTTAATAGCATATATCATCATGATAATAAACCACATTAATTTACAGCCATAAACCAATCAACATGTACTCAAAAAAGTCTTGGCACTATACTGCAATAAAGTACACTATGGAGTCTATTTTTTGTCCTTACAAAACAGCAAGAGGCAATGCCTTTTTAAAGAGTTTGCAATCCTAAAAAAAGCAGTAAGAAAAATCTTAAAAAGCCTAACTTTACATGCAGTTTTATTAGTGCAAAAACACAACTTAAACACTACAAAAAATAGATCATTAAAATTATATCTTTCATGTATCTTAAAAAATAATAGAAGTAAAGGTAATCCTAAAAATAGAGTTTCTAATTCTTCCATGCAGATTTTCCCTTAGCGGCATCGATTACCAACAAGTTGCAGACATTTACAAAGAGGAAGTGGTGATCTTATATTCAAACTTAGAGAGCTGATTATTATTTGTACTGAGCTTGAGGAGTTTCCAAGTCTCTCGAGATTGAGTTGCATGAAGAAGATTAAGATTGAATATTGTAATAATCTACAGAACATTATGCTGCCACCAACAACACTCACCAGTTTGTCTGTGGTGTCGATTCGCTCTTGTGATAAGTTACATTATATTTATAAATTGAGTTTTCTTTAAGATTGTTGTAGTTTATTTTATCATTATATAAGATGTCCATTCATTTCATAAGACCCTTACAATATTTTTGAGAGGAAATTTAGATAATATTTTAGAGTAGAATCAGTATACATAGTTGCTTTATTATAAAAGAGTGAATATTATTTATTTATTTTTAAAATAAAATATTTTTTCTTTAAAGAATTTTTTTTTTTTTTTTTAATAATAAAAGGTGTGTGGGTCTAGTTTTTGCCATGGTGATATATAATTTTATTTTGAAGTTCAAGCCGGAAACTCTTTAGTTTGTAAGAAGATTTGCAACTTCTTAAATTATTTATTATAAGAGATGGATTAATAAATGATAATTTAAAATGATGTTTTTAGTAATAATTATTTGCTAGTTCTTGTTATGGTAGTAATAATAGATTTTTTTTAAAGGTTTTAATTAAATAATAATATTGGTGACCCTCAACTAATTAAAAGTCAAAATTTTTAAAATTAAATTGTAATATTTATTTTTTAAATGTTAAGATGCAAATTTCTTAATGAATTACAACAAAGGTTAGGTTCCTAGCAAAGGATTTGGTTCACAATCATAAATTAGATTCATTCAAGTAAATTCAATTTACAACAATGTAGAGAAGAATCTTTTGATTCTAGTCCACATTGGTGACTATTTTAGAGCTTTTCAAATCCCAAAGCACATTGATTTTTGAGTCTTCATTATTTGACATTCATTCATTAGACCTAAGTGATCTATCTTCCAATTTACTCTCTATTTAAAATGTAATTTTAGAATTATCTAAATTTTTAGGAATTCATTCATACCATTCCATCTACTCTTTAGTTTAGGTTAATTTTTCTTGTTTATATGCATTTTTTTGTATTTTTAGATCTAAATTATCCTTTTTCTTTTTTCTTCACTAATAGAGCTTTCTTTTGTTTTTTGGTGTTTCTTCTCTTAAGCCTATCTTTTAACCACCCTACCCATCTAATGTTTACTTTAATGTTAACTCTTCTACCACTCTTTAGATCTAATTTTTAATTAATATCTAGAGCTCCAATAGATTATAACTTCCTTTTTATGTTGCTTGATTCATCCTCTTAGGGTTGTCACTCTTAATTTTGAGCTTCAATCCCAAGCACCTCAAGATCAATCTTTAGTGGCATGTGTTTGAACCTTGAAAAGTTGTAATTTTGAGATAATGAGTAAATGTATCCAATATGGTTACAAATCTAGATGCAACAATTGTTGCCTAAATAGTGAGTATATGCAAATGTGTGCTAATATAAATGGGATAAGGTTGAATCTATAGTAATAGATGTAAATGAGAGTAAATATGGGTAGATAAGGATTAGGGAATGAACCAAAATTAACACAAGACTACACCACTTAACAATATATAATTATATTAAGTAATTATGTCAAAGTGAATACCTAAAACTAAATGAAAATATATTTGGACATGCTTATTTCATAATTACAAATATAATATAAAACTAAAAAAGCATAACACATACACTTTTTCCTCTACAATATTGTTGTAAGGTCTATAGTTTTTAAATTGAATATTAAATATGACAAAAGTATCTTCGTTATATTTCACATCTTTCTTAAAACAACACTAACAAGGGTCATTTTTTCTTGGAGACTCAAACACACTTAAGTTTCACAATTGGGAATTTACTTCTATGATTGAAAACGTAAGTCTCTAAACCAAATTGAATCATGTTCTCCTCTTCATCCTTCCAAGTATTTTCCTTCCATTTTTCCTTGGTATTTTCAAAGAAATTAAAAAATAAAAGGTGAAATAATTATTAAATGAATATAAATAATATTTTACCTTTTCTTTTTGAATACTCCTTTTGATTGAGTGGAAGAGGAAGTGTAACTTGTGTGTTGAGAGATGGCTCTCTCAAACCTCTTGATATGACCTTTGATGTACAAGATAAGTTATAGATGAATGGACGAATGTGGGTGTTTAGTGTAGACACCTAAAATTGACCATACCTAACCACACTTGATTTTACTTTATCCTAGCCATTAACTAAATCAATATTTATTATTTATTTGATTAATTTATCCATCAACATTGTCCCACCTTTTGCTCGCT
The DNA here is from genome assembly GCA_007258455.2 of Sequoia sempervirens. Classification (NCBI taxonomy): domain Eukaryota; kingdom Viridiplantae; phylum Streptophyta; class Pinopsida; order Cupressales; family Cupressaceae; genus Sequoia; species Sequoia sempervirens. The sequence continues at coordinate 654,517,207 of VDFB02058242.1, read as the reverse complement.
AATTAATTAAATAAATATTTATTATTTTATTAATTAATTTATTCATTACCCTTATCCCTCAACTTTAATTAAATAAATTTACATTTATTTAATTAAGTCTAGCCTTATTCCAAAATAATTAATTGATTTAGCCTAATTAATCCCCACCACCTTTTTCCTCCAATAAATAACTCTACTTTATCCCTCAAACATTGTCCATTTGATTATATCCATTGATTTCATTAACATGGACCACAATATGAACTTTCAATAACGTGACAAGTATCCCTCCCACTTTTATCCTCTCACATGTGAGAGGATGCAAAAGTCAAACCTACATTTTACACCATTATCCATCATATGAAACTTGTCACATGACTACAACTTCAATCCAAACCTTAATACTCAATTAATCCTATCCATCCATCAAACAATCCATCTTGGCCCTTGATTTCCCTCTTGAAGATTCTATAAATGAGAGGCCTCTCATCCCATTTGATCATCTAATCTCATAGTATTATGTTGTTGAATTTTCTATTGAATTTACTATTATCATAGGGTTATGCTTCTTCATTTTTATCTAATCCATCTTCATTAAATACCCTTATTCTATCCATTTGATCTCTTATCATCCTAATTATACCATATTATTGTTGGTTTTATAAGGAACCACATTCCATACTATGTGAGGGGGAAAATATGAGAATGTAAACAAGATAATTACAATGAAATAGAAACTAATCTAATAAAAAACAAGAATCTAGATCTATTCCTTCACTTACGAAATAAAACTATAAAGCTAATGAATTTAAGAACATTATTGAAAGACGACAATAAACATGAACTCAAAACAATGCAATCTTACCATCCCGTGCCAGAGTGTATTCACAAGATGTTGGGTTGTTCATATCACTATGAAGCCTCCATTGTTGCGTGTGAGAGCTTTGAAGAATGATGCATGTGTTTGATCAAAGATGTTGGTTGAACCTTTTTCAATGTCAATTTGGCATTACTTCATTGCATGAGTTATCTTGATTCTCTAATCCTTTTTTGGTGAGGAAAGAGGTTTGTTAAATAGAAATTGTGATTGAAATGGATGATCAAGATTAAACAATATTGAATCAAGATTGATGGTTGAATGTTGTTGAGAGGATTTATATTTGCATAATTTGTGCAAATAGATTACGTAATTAGTGTGATTGAGGAATAGATTGATCTATTAGGAATATAGATTGATCAGTTAGGAATTAGACTAAGCAATCAATGATTCATAATTTGCTCAATTAGGAAAGTGGTTGAGAATGATTAATTAATTGATTTAACTAATAAGTTCTTTTTGGAGTTGAACATGCAAATCAATTTTGACTTTTGCAAACAAAGTTGCATTAGTTTGATTTGATTTTTGATAATGGTTTGAATAGTTTATTCAAATTACTCAAATTTGGAGGGAAAGTGAGTTAATTAAATTATAATATTTTAATAATTTAATCGACTTAGGGGAATAGGGTTAATTAGCAACATAAATAATTAATTGATGTTATTTAATTAATTAGGATGAAATAAAGTGAGATTAGTAAGGAAATTTATTTAATTGGTCAAAAAATGATAAAATGTGAATTAATTAAATAATGTCATATTATTCAATTAATAACAAAAATAGGGTTTTAGGACTTTATTAAATAAATGTGATTTATTTAATTAGTAAAAAATGGTGAAAAGGGGAATTAATTAAATAATGTCTAGTATTATTCAATTAATAGGGGAAATTAAGGTTTTTGATGCTTTTGATGTGAAATGCAATGATATTTGATGATAATGATGTTGATGATGAAAAAATGTCATTTAGTATGTGTGATAAGTGTTAGGTTAATTTTACATGTCTACATTTTGCCCCTCTTTGATAGAAAGTATGGGTTGCTTTGTTTCAAAGATTTGATGTTAAGATCAAAATTTTGAAAAAAATTTATGCCGGGCACTATGCCCCGGTAGTTAGTGGAATGATGGTAATTTTATGCCCCACTGTGCCTTGGTAGTTAATACAATGATGGTAGGACTCTATGATGCCCCCTCAAGGGTTGGCTGAAAATTTTAATTTTGAGGTCAGGCTTACAACATTGTTCTATTTCAATTCAGATGTGTTTAGGATGAAAGATTAAGTCTATAGGTCCTTTGTTCTAGTTCAAATGTTCCCAGGAACTCTTAATTTGAACATAGCAAAGTTCCTAAGTAAAAATTAGGGTTTCCTAGGTAAAAAATAGGGTTTTTGAGGGTTAAAATGGGTAATTAGGGTTCTAATTACCTCATTTGCACTTTGAGCCTATAGATAATTCTTTCCTTTGGATTTATCATTTTGTCAATTATCAAGGAGATATGGTGTTGATTCGGGGAGCCCCACATCGCACAGACGTGGTTCGAGAGTATGGATGATCTGTAGGATTGGTGCCTTGGTAAGTACCCTCTCAATTCTTGTTTTCATCTTTCTGTGTTCCTATAATTAATGCTTAAAGTCCAACAAGTCAAAAGTGTGGATTTAGGGTTTTAGTGCTTTTGAAATAGTTTCAACACTTTTTTCCATTATGAAGAGCTCGCTTTTGATATTCTTTTGCGCACTTGACTTCATTTTGCACCTTTCACCTACTTTTTTTCTTTTATTTAATTCACTTTTGTTTGTTCTTCCTCGTTTTCTGTGATTTTGTGATAAATTTGTGCCCTTGCAAAAATTTTGTGCTTTTGACTTTTGCACTCTTGATATTCCTCATTGCTTTTGTATAAATTTCCTTGCATTTGCCTATTTTTTCTGCTTTTTCCAAAATCTTCATCGATTTTGCTACAAGTTTTTCCCTTTTGACTTTTTGGAACCCTAAGTTTATTCATCATTTTTGTTTTGTTTTGTGTGTTCAGTGCAAATCCCTAACAACGTGTCTTGAATGATAGTAAGTGGTCCTTAAAAGACTGTAGTTGAGGGAATGATGGCCCTGGGATTTGTTTGATTTGATTGCTAGTTTTGATGTGTTGGAGCAAGATTTTCTAGATGCAGTCAGGTTACGACACATTTGTTATATGCCCACCATTTGATGTCACACTACAATGATGACCACACTCATGGAGTGGTGGCATTCAGAGACTTCTTCATTCCATTTACCTATAGGAGAGGCCACTATTACCCTCAAGGATGTGTGGAGAATCCTCCACATATCCATCCATGAGGAGCTTGTTACCTATCATGTTCGATGGGGTACTCGCATTATGTGGCATGTGCTTGGTGTGAGACATTTGCAGGTTCATCAGTTTGAGATAGATTTATTTGAGTTTTTTGGTAGTGGCGATCCTATTTCCCTTGTTATTTTTGGTTTGGTTTTGGGGTTGGTTGTTCCTAATAGGAGAGGTCATCAGTTCCCTATGGGATGACGTATATGTATCGTGGAGATGTTTGAGCATGGGACTGGATATGCATGGGGTCCATGTCTCCTCACCCACCTATATAGAGATATGCATGAGGTTGCATATTGGGGTGGGAAATATGTTTCCATTGGTGTTTGTCTTTTGCATGTATGGGCTTGGGAACACATCGTTGTTACTCAACCCAATGTTATACATGATCATACTGCTAGTGATCCATACTCTTATCATTATGGATAGTTTCTACATTATACCTTTCTTGGGGAGCTCTTGTACTCATGTCATGTATTTGATGATATGCTAGGTTTTATATGGAGACCATATATGGATTGTGAGGACTAGCCTAAGGATTAGGAGCAACTAGTATACTACCGATGGACTAGATGGTTGATCAATCTCTCTCACTCTCTTTTGGAGAGGCATCTTCCCAATAGGGTATGCAAGCAATTTGGAGAGAGACAAGGTCACTTTCTAGATACCTATAAGGCTTAGTTTGGTCGGACCACTAGAGAGGTTCAAGTATGGGGTCTACATGCTAACTGAGATGCTGCTATTGTTGTGTTCAAAATTCTTGCCCTAGTCAGATGGGTTTGGCCAGTGAGTTTAGCGATTCCGAGAATCATTCCTAATTTTGATTAGTGGTAGGTATGACATGTTCTTGTGAGATTCATAGATCTTTGCAGTGATCCCATAGTGGGAAAAGTAGGTTACAAAGGTCGGTGAGGAGAGAGATATCATCTTGAGATTCTAGCAAAGCAGCTTGGTAGGGCCCGACAGGATGGTTCCCAGGGTGATCAAATGTAGGGTCAGGTATAGGTTCTAGGTCCCCCTCCACCACCTGGGGATGGAGGTGGTCAACTAGCTGTAGAGATAGAGTGGTGATAGGTCGCGAAGGCACACATTGTCACTCTTATTGCAAAGTGAGATGGTTTTAGAGTAGAATGAGATATAGAGATTGGGTGTCATCTCATTGCCAAGACACAGTTGCAGGCCGTTACCACAAAGAGGGATAGTCTGATGATAGAGCATGATAACCTTTATGTTGAGTGGGATCAATTATTATAGAGGGGTACATATTACTAGACTCTATATGATGCTTTTGCTCATTGAGCACGACGATAATCAAGATTCAAAGAGCCTAGTGTTGCAAGTGGTGGTGTTGAGTCAGGTGGGTACTTTGTGAGATAGCCAGATCCAAATGGTAGTCCATGGCCTAGTCTATAGAGTCATCCTCTTCCTATCGGGAAGTGTTATGGTTGTACTTGATCTTTATTATGTTGTTTGTTCAGATACATATTGCAGACATGATTTTTTGTATATATTCATCGACCCAGTCAAGGCCTCGTATATATGTATTATTTTGTATTATCCTGCCACACATGTTTCCATGATGATGATGTACTATGACATTCTCATTTTTTGATGATGATATATATGAGATATACCTTATTCGATTCAACTTTATTTTGTGTTATGTGATGATTATGTATGATGATGTATGTTTATATATGTTTTTTATACTTTTTATGATGTATGAATATGATGTAGATGGATGATTGATCATATTTTCTTTCATATGATGTTTTATCATGTATATGATGTTGATATATGATGGATGTATGCCTTATACATGATGCATGATGTTTTCATTATTTTATTATCATCATGATATGTATTGACAACATTGTGGATGTAGGATGGATATGATACTAATGATATTGTGATGTGAGATGGATGTTAGTTAGAAGAAATATTTGATGATGGATAGAAATTTTATTTTTCTAGTATTGATGAGTTTCTTTCGCTTTCCTTGGAGGCTTCACATTTTGGAGAATCCTGCTTGATGTAGCAAGTAGATATGATGCACTAGGGTATTAAGAACCAAGTTGACTTTGCATCCATTGCATGGAATTTGACTTGACATACCAAGAATAGTTTTTCTCATACTAGACATATTGACACTTTGTTTAAAATATATTGTTGAGTTGTGCTAAAAAATTTTAGAGCAGTTAAATAGAGAGGTATGAAATACCTATCATGCAATTGCTACATGAATTGTTGTAAAACAACTTCCATAAGGCATACATTCAATAAAGCAATTATTCACCATGGTAGTATCACAAAAATATCTTATAAACAACAAACTGAAATGATACTTAATTTCCCCCATTCCTTCTTCTCTAAATACTTATGGACATCCTTGAGAGATCCTAGGAATGAGTCAATAAAATAAATCATAAAAATAAGACTAAAAAGATAAAAAACAAAGTTGCAGTACATCACTTTCCATATGTATTTTGAGGTTTCAAACTATTATCCGTTGTTGATCATGTCTATCGTAGGAACAAATCCATTAAGGCATATCTCAGGATGTTGTTGGTGAATTGGCAAAAGATAGGTAGTTAATACTTTGGCATTGTTTCTATTTGTTTTGTGATCAAATATTTGTGATTGTTTTGCTTGAAAGTTCTAGCTTTTGATGTTTGCTTTGTTTGTTTGTCTTTTTTGTTAGACGGTGAGGATGACGATTTTTCTTTATTCTCGATGAAATGTTTTTTGTGGATTGTGATGATGGATTAGGTCTTTGTTTGATTTTTTTTTGAGTTTTTATGATGTTTTTGTTGTTTTTAGGGCACTAACCTAGGGCCTCGGGGCCCGCTCATCAAAGATAAGCCTTTCTTACATTGTACACACAGAGGCTTGTAGTTCACTTGGTTTGAATGGTCTTGACCTCTTCTATTTTGTGAATATTTTTGGATTTTAACCCTTTTTTTTAATGTTTTTCTTTTGGATTTTGAATATTTTTTACTAAGTTGAAATAAAGCATGATAGAAACCTAAAGGGACTGACCTAGGGCCTCGAGGGCTATTAATCCTTGCCTATGTTGTACACATAGAGACCACATAGTTTCACTTGTTGAATCAAAGCATAAACTATTTTTGGGATTCAAACGATAACTTAGATTGATATTCCACTTTTGGTTCTAGAGGATATGTTGCAGGAAATCTACTTGAACTAGCTGTGAGGTTCAAGAAAATGTTGATATCTTAGAATTTTTTGAGTGAAGAAATAATCCAAAGTTGTTTTGATATTTGGTTTCTTTTCAGATTGTTTTTGGTTTTTCATGTCTTGTATCTATTTTTTTGTTGTTTTGTTGTTTTTGACCATGATAGGATGTATAAAGATCTAACCCATGACTAGCTTCTAGAAGTTGCCCCTAGTTGGAGACAATACTACAAGTTCCTAGATCAGTAACAAGCCATGGTTGGATACATGTTTTATTATGGGGTGAATGGGCAGATACCATAGATAGTACTGATAGATATAATGATGCAAGTTTTATTAAAACATAACACTTGTTTGCCGAGTTTTTGTCTATAGTACTTGTTCTAGAAGTGCCACAAAGTGGTTTTCACTAGAAGAAAATTTTATTTCTCTTTACTATTTTTCTTTCTTTTTTTCTTTTTTCACTTTTCTATCTTTTTGATTTTTTTGATTTTTACCCTTTTTCCAAGGTGGAAGATGTTGAAAACTTGGATTGATATTTCACTTCTTTTTCTAGAGGATATGTTGTGGGAAATCTACTTGAACTATCTGTGAGGCTCAAGAAAATGTTGATATCTTAGAACTTTGTATGAAGGAATAATCCATGTTTTTGGTATCTTTGAAGGTTACCTTGGTAGTGCATTGGTGGTGCACCTTGTTGTTGGGACAAATTATTTTTAATGTTACCCTGGTGGTGCATTGGAAGGATACCTTGTTGTTGGGGTGAATTGTTTTGAAGGCTACCCTGATAGTGTGTTGGTGGGATACCTTGTTGATGGGATGAATTGGGAATGGTACCATGTGGCACACCTTGTTGTTTGGACAATGCCTAGATCATAACATGAGATAGAAGACATAGATCAAGATTTATTCTAAAGCAAGATGTAAGTAATTGCCCCCTAGTGTCTAACAATGTAGGTGATGGATTATCTTGTGATAGGATAATATGTTTGAATAGAGTATCCCATTTTGGACAATGCCTCATGGCTCAGATAATGCTAGATAGCATAGGATCAATGATAGTAACCCATATCAAGATGTTTTCCATAAGAAAGTGTAAAGTGTACACTAAACATTTTTCAAGATCAAGGTAAGTTGGATTTGGATAAAAATTGATTGGATTCATTATGGATAAGCTGAGATGCTCCCATCTGAAATGGTGCATGTAGATGCTTGATTCTACACATGAAACCTGCTTGCCAGGTTTTCATCATGGTACTTGTCCAAAGCACCACCATAGTGGTTTTCACCAAAGGATGACTTTTCTCTTTGACTATTTTCTTTATTTTTTAATTAATTTTTTATGTCAAACAAGATGCTTGTTTACCAGGTTTTCATCATGGTGATAAATTCTTGCTCATGTTGAACCACCTGGTGGTTTTGATGTAGAAACTACTAGTGCTAATATGGTTGTTTTTTGTTGTTTTCATGACATGCCAATGATATCTTGCTTGGAGGAGTTGTTTTGCTAAGATGCGGATGCTAGAGTGTAACCCCTAATAATTCTTATTTTCCTTTTTGATACCAGAGTTAACCTTACCTTGATGCACACATTGTGATAGAGTGCCCTTAGAGTCCTTCTGATAAAGAGTTGCTTCCAATGCATGGTTAAAGTGAGATTTGAATATCTTGGATGGTGAAATGCATTGATGGATATTATATTTAGATGGATTGATCGATAGTTTGGAATCTTTGACTCTCCAAACTTGGGATGATGAGCAATGATGGGTGGATATGGAGATTTGATTGGGACCAATGTCTTGATATACTTTGTAGGTTGCTCTTGAAGCTTTCTTTTGTATTGTTGGAATTTTTTGATGGATGAAATTTCCACTTTTATTTTTCCCCATAGTTTTTTTGACTAATGGAGTTTGATAGGGATGATTTTATTGATTTTTCTTTTGTATCCATTTACACTTTTCTTGTCCATTTTGTTTTACCGATTCTTCTGCTTCAATGACTTGTTTCGTTCTTGGATATAACTTTTTCTCTTGTTTTTGGTCCTAATCAGAGGGTTGAAATATGTGTGGATGATGATTCATGACATGGCTAGTTGTAGCATTGGTAGCAATTTCATCATAAGGACTCTTCCTGCTCTCTATGTTGATGCTTGCATTAGATAAAGTTGCCCCCAATATTATAGAGGTATCCTTGATATGTTTAGATCCCTTAATTGTTGAATAAAAAAGACCTTGATGCTTAGGAGTGTCAATAATTTGTACTGGTTCTAGGATACCTTGTTCATGTAGGCCTACTCCTCTTCCTTGATAACTCATTAGTTGAAATTTTTTATTTAAAATAGGATATGATTTACCTTGGAAACATGGTGCTAATCCTTCTCTACTCTATTGTGGATCTTCAAATGTGATAGCTTCTTCACTGATATGATCTTTCATATGTGGGATAACTTTCTAATTGATATTTTCAACTTGATTATATGAAATATCAGATTTTGATGGCCCTTCAAAATATATTGGTGCTTCTTTGACTGTGGTATACCCAATGTTCTACTGCTCTGGATTATCAGTTATCTTTGTTGATTTTAAGATACTATGCTCTATATTTTAGTTTTGATGTCTTCAATCTTCCTGTAGGATGTTTATGATTTTCATGCTTCTTTTTGATCAATTTTTGATATGTTTATAGGGATAAGTGCAAAAATATGGGGGGCCAAAAAGGGGGCTTAAATGGCCACTTTTTTTTTGAAATAAGGAAATATGGACCTTGGACGTGAAATTGAGGATAGTTACACTCAAAATTTTGAGATGTAACAAAGACAAGGATCGTAGTGCTCCGAGTCTACTTTCTAAACTACTAATTTATTTTGAAAATGGTTGAGATTAAGGGGTTCAAAAGAGGGACCCACAAAAATTGGTGTTGTTTTTGTTAGAAAAACATAACATAGCATCTTTTGTGGGAATGTAGCACGATGAACTTTTTTTTAAAAATTACTTCGGTGAGAAATTAGCTAACAGTATGTAGTTGATGCACAATTTTTTTGATAATTTTTTAATGAATATTTGATTTTTTTTAAATTTTCAAAGTGGACACTTCTTGAAAAATAGAATTTTGGCCATGCTACCCCTACAAATTTTGAAAACTAATTGATTTTTTTTTTTAATTTCTAGAATGGAGTCTAGTTTTTAAAAATGTAATTTATTTGAAATTTCGATGAATGGTTAATTTATAACGAAAAAACATCAAACACTTCTTTTTTCCAAAAAAGAGACACAAAAAAAAGAAATTATAGATGAAAGGCTTGACATTGTGAAATAGTGAAAAACATTACATTGTTGGATAGCTAAGAGAGATCCTAACATCACCTAGGTGTTTGATTTGTTCGACATTGAAACACGTGCAATCCTAACAATGAGCACGAAGCCAATTATGTGAAATATTGTAGAATTTCCAAAAACATGTCTCTAGTCAGTGGGAAGGCCCTCCAAGCCTTTGGGTTGGTATTCCAAGGAAAATACCAAGCCTAAAGCTTGGGGATTCCCAAAGCAAGATATAATGTGAGTGCATTATAACGCGCTCACGTTATATCCTAGTTTTGACATGTTTTTTTGTGCTTGTGTGGGAGATGTCTAGCAAGACATAATGTGAGAACATTATAATGCGCTCGCATTATGTTTGATTTATGTTAAATGCTACTCTATTGAATGTATGTTTATATGTTTGTATATGTGTATGTACATGTATGCTTGTATGTCAAGTATGTATGTATGTATGTCTATTTCTATGTATGTATGTATTAATGCATGTAAGTATGTATGCCTATATGTATGTATGTATTTAAGATTGTACGTACATATGTACATGTATGCTTGTATGTATGTAGGATTTTATGTACATATGCATTATTCTTGTATGTATGTAAGCATGTATGTCTTTAGATGGAGGGAGAAGTTTAAGAGAGAGAGAGAGAGAGGTAGTGAGAGAGAGTCTTGAGAGAGGGAGAGAGGGTGGAAGGGAGAGACTAAGAGAGAGGGAGTGGGAGAGAAGGGTTTGGAGTGAGAGGGTCTTAGCTAGGTAGGGTGGGAGGGATAGAGGGAGAGAGGGAATTGAAAGAGAGAGGGGGGAGAGAGAGAGAGGGGCGATAAAGAGAGATTTATGTAGGTAGGTTGTTAGAGGGGGAGACTTGAGAGTGTGAGGGGGCTGAGAGGGAGAGACTTGAGAGATAGGTAGTGAGAGGGAGTGTGAGAGAGAGGGAGTGGGGGAGAGAGGGAGTGGGAGAGAGCGAGTGTGAGAGTGAGAGACCTGAGAGAGAGGGGGTGTGGGAGAGAGTGATCTAAGAGAGAGGAAGAGAGAGAGAGGGTTGGAGTGAGAGGGACTTATCTAGGTAGGGTGGGAGGGATGGATAGAGAGAGGGGGGAGAGAGAGAGTAACCTAGGTAGGGTTCTAGAGAGAGAGAGAGCTGAGAGAGATCCGGTGGGAGGGAGAGACCTGAGAGAGAGGGAGAGAGATGGAGTGATGAAGAGGAAATGGGAGGGGGATAGATAGAGATAGATAGAGGGAGTGAGAGAGAGTGGTAGGGGTTGACTGAGTGAGAGGTGCATAGAAAGAGGGAGAGGTAGATAGAGACAATTAAAGAGGGTAGAAGAGAGGGAGGGAGAGAGAGGGAGAGAGAGGTGAGATGCATAGATAAAGAGAAATGGATAGGTGTTAAGGGTATAGGGTTGAGGGATTAGGGTTGAGGGTTGAGGGTTGAGGGTTAAGGGTTGAGGGTTGAGGGTAGAGGGTAGAAGGTTTAAGGGTTTAGGGTTGACGGTAGAGGGTTTAGGGTATAGGTTTGAGGGTATATGGTTGAAGAATTAGGTTGAGGGTCCAATGTATAGGATATAGGTTATAGGGGTTGAGGGTTTAGGGTTTAAGGGTTGAGGGTTGAGGGTTGAGGGATTAAGGGTTGAGGGTTGAGAATTGAGGGTTGAGGGTTTAATGTATAGGGTATTGGGTAGAGGGTTTAAGGGTTGAGGGTTTAAGGCTGAGGGTGGAGAATTGAGGGTATAGGGTTGAGGGACTAGGGTTGAGGGTCTAATGTATAGGGTAGAGGGTATAGGGGTTGAAGGATTAGGGTTTAAGGGTTGAGGATTAAGGGTAGAGGGTAGAGGGTAGAGGGTTTAAGGGTTGAGGGTTGAGGGATTATGGTATAGGGTTTACTTGGATTTAAGGGTTTAAGGGTTGATGGATTAGGGTTAAGGGATTAGGGTTGAGGGTAGATGGTATTGGGTAGAGGGTAGAAGTTAGAGGGTTCAAGGGTTGAGGGTTGAGGGTTTATGTTTTAGGGTTGAGTGTTTAAGGGTTGAGGCTATAGGGTCGAGGGATTAGGGTAGAGAGGGAGGGATGGATGGAGGGAGAGATAAAGGGGGAAGTGAGATAAAGAGAGGGAGAGAATAGGAGGGAGGGACATAGATATATGAGGGTTGAGGATCCAATGTATAGGGTAGAGGGTTGAGAATTGAGGGTATAGGGTTGAGGGTAGATGGTAGAAGGTTTAAGGGTTTAGGGTTGAGGGTTAAGGGTTGAGGGTAAAGGTTTAGGGTATAGGTTTGAGGGTATATGGTTGAAGGATTAGGGTTGAGGGTCCAAAATAGAGGGTAGAGGGTATAGTGGTTGAGGGTTTAGGGTTTAAGGGTTGAGGATTGAGGGATTAAGGGTTGAGAATTGAGGGTTGAGTGTTTAATTTATATGGTAGAGGGTACAAAGTACAATGTTTAAGGGTTGAGGGTTGAGGGTTTAAGGTTGAGAGTAGAGGGTTGAGGGTATATGGTTGAGGGATTAGGGTTGAGGTTCCAATGTATAGGGTAGAGGGTATAGGGGTTGAGGGATTAGGGTTTAAGGGTTGAGGGTTAAGGGTAGAGGGTAGAGGAGGGTTTAGGGTTGAGAGATTAAGGGTTGAGGGTTGAGGGATCAGGGTAGAGAGTTTACTTGAGTTTAAGGGTTTAAGGGTTGAGGGATTAGGGTAGAGAGGTAGGGGTATTGGGTTGAGGGTAGAGGGTAGAGGGTTTAAGGGTTGAGGGTTGAGGGTTGAGTGTTTAAGGGTTTAAGAGTTGAGGGTATATGGTTGAGGGATTATGGTAGAGAGGGAGGGGGAGATATGGAGGGAGAAGTGAGATAGAGAGAAGGAGAGAAGAGGAGGGAGGGACAGAGATATATGATGGTTGAGGATCCAATGTATAAGGTAGAGGGTTGAGGACCTATAGGGTTGATAGTTTAGGGTATTGGGTTGAGGGTATAGGGTGAAATCACAATATTGTGTCTCACTTTTTTCCCAAGATGGACATTTACATCAATATTTTTAATTGAATCTTCATCTTCTGAGACCTATAGCAACTAAACCATTAAGAATTTGAAGATGATGTGAACTAGTGATTTGTGAAAATTTGTGTGTAGATTCTAAATTTTTTTTTTTTAGTTTTTTTGAAATAAATCATGAATCATTCAACATCTCCTTTAATAATTGCTTTTAGACAGAAAACAACATTTTCATAAAGTAATGTTTGTGTCATACAACATAACTTTTTTTCTATAATAGATTAAATTATAATTTTTGAAATATAGGTTCTCAACATCAATATCTAGGGAAAGGATATTTTTTCATAATTTTTTGTTGCATATTTTTTTATATTAATTTTTGAAGTCATTGTAACTATAATTTGGACATACATGTGTGTCATACAACCTAACTTTTGTGTATATATAGAAATCCAATTTTTCTCTTTTGGGTGAAATAAGGACATTAATACCTAGGGAATGGGTATTTTTTGAATTTTTTTTACAATGGTTTACTATTTTTCCACCTCTACACAACAAACAACTTGATGTTCAAAGAAAAACTTATATTTAGTAGAAATTGAATATTAAATACATGATAAAATGAAAATATATCAAACCTATACTTGTTGGAAAGCTCGTTTCAAGGGCTACAATCTTGAAAAATATAATTTTTAAATGGTGTTATTTAATCCTTCAAAAGGTAAAGAAAAAGTGGTTTTTTGCCAGCATTTTGATAGGTGTGAAGGAGACTCCTTTGTGGGTATGATTTAATACTAGAGGGGTTCTATCCAAGGGGGTTTGATCTAAGGGGTATTATCTATCCCTATTTAATTAAAACCCTTTAGATGGAGCCTCTCAAGACTTAAATCATTAGTTTATCTAAAAATGGTGATTTTAGGCAAAAATCAGCATGTCCCAAAAGTGAGACACACTATTATGGAAGCACCCTATAGGGTCGAGGGATTAGGGTAGATGGTAGAGGGTAGAAGGTTTAAGGGTTTAGGGTTTAAGGTTTTAGGGTTGAGGGTTAAGGGTTGAGGGTACATGGTTTAGGGTATAGGTTTGAGGGTATATGGTTGAAGGATTAGTGTTGAGGGTCCAATGTAGTGGGTAAAGGGTATAGGGGTTGGGGGTTTAGGGTTCAAGGGTTGAGGGTTGAGGGATTAAGGGTTGAGGGTTGAGAATTGAGGGTTGATGGTTTAATGTATAGGGTAGAGGGTTTAAGGGTAGAGGTTTGAGGGTATATGGTTGAGGGTCCAATGTATAGGGTAGAGGTTATAGGATTTAAAGGATTAGGATTTAAGTGTTGAGGGTTGAGGGTTGAGGGTAGAGGGTAGAGGGTTGATGTTTTAAGGGTTGAGGGATTAAGGGTTGAGGGATTAGTGTTGGGGGATTAGGGTTGAGGGTAGAGGGTAGAGGGTTTAAGGGTTGGCAGTTTAGGGTTGAGTGTTTAATGGTTTAAGGTTTGAGGGTATATGATAGGGAGGCTACAGGAAGCAATCACAGATTCCTGGAAGCTACAGGAATCCGTTACACTGTTTTCAGATGCTGCAGGAAACAGTCACAGTTTCCTGTGCTAGGCCTTGACATAGACCTCCTAGGTGAAATTTTTGTTCCACCCTAACCTATAGGAACTCTATCTTTTCTAAGTTCCCCTAGTTCTCCTGCCAACCTCACTATCTTGTCAAGTTTGCAACTACCAAGCCAAATCTTGGTGCTATGACTCCTTTCCTTCTTAGCCTTTTATCCATCCAAAAGACTAATCCTCCCTCAATACATGAACAAATCTTGCAGGGGTGAGGGAATGTTTTCCAAAACTCCAAAACAACCTCCTAGGGTTTCTGTAACTTCACTTAGACTCCATCTTACCAACACTTGCATGAAGCCTATTCCAAAGGTTTTGCTCTTGAGCCACTATTTGGTCTCTGAACAGGGGTAAATTGCTTTTCCCTCTTAAACCCACCAAATAAACGTGGTTCTTGGCTTAGTAAATTTGTTTCCCTTGTCTACAGCTTCAATATTTCTAGGGTCTTGGCTCTATCCAAGCCGTTCTTTTCCCTCATGCAAACACTACCCAGAAAACTAGGGTTTCTAACTGTCTAGAACCAGTTTTAGGACTGGTGAAAATTTATCCTCCTAAACGGATTGCTGGGATCTCCTCCTTGGTACCACATGTGGCCAAGACCTTCCCCTAAATTCTCCAAAAATAATTTTTCAAAAATATTTTCTCCCCTGCAAGTTATCAACGCTGTTCTGCAGCCTTTCCTAGCTGGGCTCTTCACTGGCTCGCCTAGGGCAAGACTTTTCTCATAACTCCTGCAACCAAAGAAAACCTAACACCTAACACTAAAATATGTACAGATATGGAGCCTGACCATGTTCCCAACAATTCCATACTTCCAGGTACAGAGGGAATGTAGCCTAGAACTCCATTTTTACACAGTTCCAATCAAAACAGCAAATAAGGGAAAAACACAGAATTTACAAGAATGTGTGAAAATGATGAAATAGCTATCAAATGTGCCTTAACAGAACTTCTAGAGGCTTCTCTACATGCTAAAAAAACTTACAAAATGCCTCTTTTAATTCATTTAACTACTGTCTTGCAAACAAGAACAGAAAAACACAGAAAATAAGACAAGAAAGCTGTTTTCTTTAATTTCTGGAAAAACAGTCCATACAAAGAACTTCTAACCAACCAAAAAGGTCGTGGAATGCCTTAAATATTCCTTCCCAACAATTTAGGTTCATGGGTCGAGGCTTAAATGACCTAAAAATGCCTTTTTGTAAAACCCGCTGTGTTTTCAGACATTTAACAATTTTTCACTATTTAGCAAAGTGAGCCTCTAAACTCATTGGAAACTTGACACCCTCTTTTCCAAAGACCAAAAAAAACCCTAAGAACCTAAAATAATGGTCAACATGACCTTATGACGGCACCACAAAATTTAAAGAACTCAAAAACAAATTAATCCTTTGCCTGGTGCTCCTGCACCATTCTCCCCCTCTCAGCACAAACAACTAAGGAAGTTTGGGAGAGATCAGAGACATATCAATGCCTTGCTTCTTAAAAACTTATTCTTCTACCCAGGTAGCTTCAGATTCATGCTTATCCTTCCATTTAACAAGATGCTCCATGTACACCTTGTGCCTTGTAGTCTTTTTCACTCTTGACTCCAAGATCTTTTCTTCTTGTAGCTTGTTTGGAGTTGGTATGGACATGTTGCTGATGTCCTTGAAGACCTCCTAACTGTCCTGATCTAGATCCTTGACTATCCCTTTATACTTGATCAGATCAGCAACATTGAAAACTGGAGAGATTCCCAAGTCTGTTGGTAATTCCACCTTGTATGCATTCTTGCCATATTTGGCCAATACCTTGCATGGACCCACTCTTTTCATCTGTAACTTGGTTGCCATGCCCTTCTACAATTTGGATTTATTGAGGTGAACCATCACATAATCACCTACTTGAAACTGTACATCTCTCTTTGACTCATCAACTTTATCCTTCAATTTTTGTGTTGCTGCAGTAACTGTCTTCTTGACCTGCTCATGAATCTCCTTCATTGTCTGAGTGAAGTCTTCAGCATGTCCACTCCTATTCTCCTGAGATCCAAGGTCTCTAAGTTCACAAATAACTCTTGGGTGCATCCCATACACAACCTCAAATGGGCTTTTTCCTGTAGTTATGTTCACACTATCATTATAAGCATATTCAGCTTGAGAAATCACCATATCCCAGGTCTGTCCATATTCCTTGGTTAGACACCTTAAAAGATTACCTAGCACTCTGTTAACCACCTCTGTTTGACCATCGGTCTGAGGATGGTAAGCTGATCCAAATGATAGATTTGTTCCCAATCTGCTCCATAGAGTTTTCCAAAAATGACTCATGAACTTCACACCCCTGTCTGATACAATGCTCAATGGCAATCCATGGATTCTTACAACTTCCCTGAAGAAAAGATGGGCTATGTAACTTGCATCATGTGTAGTCTTGCATGGAATAAAATGACTCATCTTACTAAATCTATCTACCACAACATAAATACTATCAAAACCAGTCTTGGTCTTAGGAAGACCTACCACAAAATCCATGCTCACACCCTGCCATGGTCTGTTAGGAATGGGTAAAGGTTGATACAAACCAGAATTGCTAGCTCCCCCTTTGGCTTTCATGCATACAACACATTGTTCCACATATTTTTTGACATCTCTTGCTAACTTAGGCCAGTAATAGAATCTTTGAACTAGCTCTAAAGTTTTATTAATACCAAAATGCCCACTAAGACTGCCATTATGTTTTTCTTGAATCAAATTTTCTCTCATTGATCCTCTTGGAACACATAACTGATTACCCTTAAATAATAGTCCATTTTGTAGTGTATACTCAGCAAACTGACTATGAAAATGATTCTCAAAATTAGAACATACCTTGTAGGCTTCTGAAAAGTCTTCATCCTCACCATAGAGATCTTTAAAACTCTCCAATCCAATGCTTTTCAGCTGTATCTCTTGGACTGTCAACAACCTTCTACTTAATGCATCTGCAACCTTATTCATTTGTCCCTTTTTGTGCTTGATGGTAAAATTGAAAGCTTGGATGTATTCCATCCATTTTAAATGTCTATTACTTAGCTTCTCTTGGGTGTTGATGTAACTAAGTGCCTCTGTTGCTGTGGTTGGTGTGGGCCAGTTTAGGATGGCTTCCACCTTGCTTGGATCCATCTTCAACGTTCCTTGGGATACTACAAAGCCTAGATACACAAGCTCTTGTTTGAAGAAATCACACTTCTCAAGATTAATGGCCAATTGTTCTTCTTGCAGCCTTTTAAGTACCATCTCCACATGCTTCAAATGTTCTTCTGCTGTCTTACTGAAAATCAGTATGTCATCAAGATAGACTACTACAAAAATCCCTGTAAAATCCTTAAGCACCTCATTCATTAGTCTCATGAACATGCTAGGGGCATTTGAGAGGCCAAATGGCATCACTTTCCACTCATACAAGCCATCATTTGTCTTAAAAGCTGTCTTCCATTCATCACCCTCCTTAATTCTGATTTGATGATACCCGCTCTTAAGATCCAGCTTGGTGAAGAATTTTGCACCTCCAAGACAATCCATCAAGTCTTCAATTCTAGGAATAGGAAACCTATACCTAATTGTGATTCTATTAATTGCTCTAGAATCAGTGCATAATCTCCACTTACCACCTTTTTTTGTTGCCAAAACAACTGGGACTGCACAAGGGTTGATGCTCTTTTGGATCAATCATTGATTCGACAATTCTTCCACTTGTCTTGCCACCTCTTTGTTCTGCTCAGGGGTCAGTTTGTATATTGCTTTGTTAGGCAATGAGGCTCCAGGTATGAAGTCAATTTGATGGCTTATTGCTCTCTTGGGTGGTAGAGTTGATGGTGTTCCATCACTCACTATGCTCTTGTATTTGTCAAGCAAGTTTTGGACTGCTGCTGGTAACACTGTCCTTTCAGGCTTTTCTTCCTCTTTGGACTGCATCATAACCACATATCCTTCATTCCCTTGGTGTAGGTCCTTAAGGAACTCCTTGCCACTACTCAACATAATGTTGGGTACCTTTGACTGTCCTTCATCTTCCTCTGTCAATGACTGCAGTTTGAAGGTTCTTCCATCCTTCTTAAATGAAATAGTGTTCTCTTTCCCATCATAAACAACACTTCTATCATATTGCCAAGGTCTTCCCAGTAGTAGATTCCATGCATCCATGGGTAATACATCACAAACCAGCTTGTCTTTATAGCCTCCAATTGAAAATTCTACTGTGACCTGCTCATTCACCAAAACACTCTGCCCTTTATTCAGCCATGTGACCTTGTAGGGGTTATTATGGGGTACTTTCTCCAATTTTAGCTTTGTTACTGCCTCCTCAGAGATGATATTATCTGTAGAACCAGAATCTACAATGACCTTGCATACCTTTCCCAATATCTTGCACCTTCCTCTAAACAAAGCTCTCCTTTGCTTGGGTTCTTCCTTGACTGGTTGTCTGATCAACACTCTATTAAACATCAGATTTTCACCTACTTCTGATTCTATTTGACCGATCTCAGGTGATTTGACACTCATGGTGTCCTCTTGTGCGTAAGCTACTCTTTTCTCATTGCTAGATGAAGCTTTCTCTGGGCACCTATAAGCTGAATGATCTAGCTGATTACAGTGATAACATTTCATGGTGGCAAAGTAAGAGTTACTTCTGCCTGCTCCTCTTCCTCTATTTGAGCCTCCTTGAGGTCCTTTACCTCTGTTAAATCCTCCTCTTGAAGATGTTTCACCTCCATGCTCGGTAAGCTTGGATTCTCCTTGGTTCCTTTGATCATTACCTCTTCCTTGGTAACCACCATGCTGTCCTCTTTGATCTTTGCCTTTGCCTCTGCCTTTAGAAGACTGATCATGCTTCCTCTTGTTCCTTTCTTCAATCTTGATAGCCAACTGATAACATTGGTGTACTGTTTTAGGACTGAGTAAAGCCATCTCTTCTTGTATGTTCCACTTCAAACCATTTAGGTATCTAGCCACTTTTAGGCTCTCATCTTCTGCCACATTTGATCTCAAGCAAAGCTTCTGGAACTCTTCAGTATAGGTGTTGACATCTTGGTCTTTCTGCCTTAAACTTTGCCTCTTCTTGTGAAGCTGAATCTCATAGTCATCTGGCATGTAGGCTTCCTTTACCTTAGCAACCATTCCTTTCCAAGTTGATATGGGTTGCTTGCCTTCTTTTTCCCTTTCAGTCTGAACAAATTTCCACCATGTCAAAGCTGATCCTCTCAACCTTGATTTAGCAACCATCACCTTATGTGCTTCAGTTACTCCATCACACTCAAAGTGATTCTCCATGCCTTCTATCCAATCCATGACCAAATCAGGATCCATCTTTCCACTAAACAATGGTATGCCCTCAAGTCCTTTTCCACTCAAGGCTTTCAATGCTTTCAAGAAAGGCTCCTCCTCCAAAATAGGGTCAGGTTCAGGGACTTTGTCTTCCTCTGCAACCTCTTCTTCTTTTGGCACTTTGAATTCTAGTTTCACCTGGTTCAGTGCTGCTTCAAGCTGCTCTATCCTTTCCTTTAGAGATTTGTTATCCTCTTCTTGCTCTTCAACCATCTTGGCTAACTGTACATTTGTCACCATCTTGGTCGGTTCACTTGACTCAACTTCCTCTGACATATAAGCTGCTTTCCCAAATCTTTAACTGGCTCTGATACCAATCTAATAGGGAGGCTACAGGAAGCAATCACAGATTCCTGGAAGCTGCAGGAATCAGTTACACTATTTTTAGATGCTGCAGGAAACAGTCACAGTTTCCTATGCTAGGCCTTGACATAGACCTCCTAGGTGAAATTTCTATTCCACCCTAACCTATAGGAACTCTATCTTTTCTAAGTTCCCCTGGTTCTCCTGCCAACCTCACTATCTTGTCAAGTTTGCAACTACCAAGCCAAATCTTGGTGCTATGACTCCTTTCCTTCTTAGCCTTTTATCCATCCAAAAGACTAATCCTCCCTCAATACATGAACGAATCTTGCAGGGGTGAGGGAATGTTTTCCAAAACTCCAAAGCAACCTCCTAGGGTTTCTGGAACTTCACTTAGACTCCATCTTACCAACACTTGCATGAAGCCTATTCCAAAGGTTTTGCTCTTGAGCCACTATTTGGTCTCTGAACAGGGGTAAATTGATTTTCCCTCTTAAACCCACCAAAGAAACGTGGTTCTTGGCTTAGGAAATTTGTTTCCCTTGTCTACAGCTTCAATATTTCTAGGGTCTTGTCTCTATCCAAGCCGTTCTTTGCCCTCATGCAAACACTACCCAGAAAACTAGGGTTTCTAACTGTCCAGAACCAGTTTTAGGACTGGTGAAAATTTATCCTCCTAAACGGATTGCTGGGCTCTCCTCCTTGGTACCACACATGGCCAAGACCTTCCCCTAAATTCTCCAAAAATAATTTTTCAAAAATCTTTTCTCCCCTACAAGTTATCAACGCTGTTCTGCAGCCTTTCCTAGCCGGGCTCTTCACTGGCTCGCCTAGGGCAAGACTTTTCTCATAACTCCTGCAACCAAAGAAAACCTAACACCTACCACTAAAATATGTACAGATATGGAGCCTGAACATGTTCCCAACAATTCCATACTTCCAGGTACAGAGGGAATGTAGCCTAGAACTCCATTTTTACACAGTTCCAGTCAAAATAGCAAATAAGGGAAAAACACAGAATTTACAAGAATGTGTGAAAATGATGAAACAGCTATCAAATGTGCCTTAACAGAACTTCCAGAGGATTCTCTACATGCTAAAAAAATGTTGCAAAATGCCTCTTTTAATTCATTTAACTGCTGTCTTGCAAACAAGAACAGAAAAACACAGAAAATAAGACAAGAAAGCTGTTTTCTTTAATTTCTGGAAAAATAGTCCGTACAAAGAACTTCTAACCAACCAAAAAGGTCGTGGAATTCCTTAAATATGCCTTCCCAACAATTTAGGTTCATGGGTCGAGGCTTAAATGACCTAAAAATGCCTTTTTGTAAAACCCGCTGTGTTTTCAGACATTTAACAATTTTTCACTATTTAGCAAAGTGAGCCTCTAAACTCATTGGAAACTTGACACCCTATTTTCCAAAGACCAAAAACAACCCTAAGAACCTAAAATAATGGTCAAAATGACCTTATGACGGCACCACAAAATTTAAAGAACTCAAAAACAAATTAATCCTTTGCCTGGTGCTCCTGCACCAGTATAGGGTTGAGGGATTAGGGTATAGAGGGAGGAATGGAGGGAGGGAGAGATTGAGGGAGAAGTGAGATAGAGAGGAGAGAAGAGGAGGGAGGGACAAAGATATATGAGGGTTTAGGATCCAATGTATAGAGTCGAGGGTTGAGAATTGAGGGTATATTGTTGAGGACCTATAGGGTTGATGGTTTAGGGTATAGGGTTGAGGGATTAGGGTTGAGGGTAGAGGGTAGAAGGTTTAAGGGTTTAGGGTTTAAGTGTTTAGGGTTGAGGGTTAAGGGTTTAGGGTAGAGGGTTTATGGTATATGTTTGAGGGTATATGGTTGAAGGATTAGGGTTGAGGGTCCAATGTAGAGGGTAGATGGTATAGGGGTGTAGGGTTTAGGTTTTAAGGGTTGAGGGTTGAGGGATTAAGGGTTAAGGGTTGAGAATTGAGGGTTGAGGGTTTAATGTATAGGGTATAGGGTTTAAGGGTTGAGGGTTGATGTCACGTCTTAGACTTCAATGCCACCTCTTTTTACTTTATGTGCAACTAATTATGAATAATTGTGTGTGGTAAAATAAATAGTATGAAAGTTTAAATAAATAAATGATTATTCTATTTTGAAAAAGATGAGATGCAATGAATATTATTTTATTTCAAAGTGATGCAATATAGAGGATCTTACTTTGGAATGATAATTTATATTGCTTCAATTTATTTTTGAACACAAATCTATTAATGGGTGCTTGAGTTTTCATGAGTTGTAGGTTGTCGAAGACCAAGGGTGTGGTTAAGGTAGAAGAGGCTAGCTACCTGGCAAGATTAAGATTGAATGGTCTCTTTCTCACACACAAAGACTTAATAAACATATAGATGTATTTGGAATTTCATTTAATTAATAATTTTATATTGTTTCTTACTTTATAGTTAATTATTTAATTAATTGGTGGTAAATTAAATGCACATAAAAATAAAGAAATAGTTTTATTTTATTTTAATTCTTGATTTTTATTTGAAGATTAAATGATTATTATTTATTATTTTGTGGATAATTGTGATGCATGGCTAGAAAATTATGTTTGTTATTTAAAAATTAGTTTTATTGGATAGATTTGAAATAAATCATGGAAAAGAAAGAAATATTTTTGAAAACAAATTAGTGAGAAAAGAGGGGTGAGAGTTTAGAGTTGGGATAACGAAGTGAGGAATGTTGAGAGAATTCGTTTGGAGAAGAGATTTTTTTGTAAGCACATAGACTTGTATTGTGTATTTCTTAAGCGTAAGAGGGTGCAAGTAAGGAGGAGCTACGAAGAAGTCTTAGGTGCTAAGAGAGACTATACGAGGAATTGTAATGCAGGTCTAAAGATTGGATGATCATAAAAAGGCATTTAAAATATTGGTGTCATTAATAAAGCGGTCCAACATTGAGAAGTGGACCTGGAGACGTAGCTCATGTTGAGTGAACAATTTTATCAAGCTCGTGATCTCTTTTCTTCTCTTTTGTCTTATAATTTTCTCTTATTCTTTTAGTTTCAATTTCCTTCTTTAAGTTATTAGTTAGAATCATTAAATTGTGTTAAATAATTTTAAGTGAACTCAATTTCTATAATTTCAAAGGTTAAAATACATAATGATGAAATTGTGTTTGCGATCGGGGTAAAATCTGTAATTAGGAGTAAAGTGCAAATTATTTGTAACCCTTTAATTACAAATCAGAATGAAAGCTCTTTTTACACATCTATTTTATGTGTTTTCCCCGCTTCTTTCAATTTCTATCAAGTTGTACGAATTATGGGTGCACTGTACAGATGAAATGGTGATTGGAATTTGTAGAGTAGTGTCTCACCTTTACAATTATTATTTTTTTACTCAAATCCATTGAGTTTTGAGAGAGATATGAGCATTTTTGTGAAAATAATTCTAAACCCTACCTAGGGTTTCAAACTTGCAAAAAACTGCCATAACTCGAGTTTCCTCCATAGGAAAATGCTACAAATTGTTGGAAAATTCTGTCTTGGCATAATCTACATCCCTGAAAAATTTTGGGATCATTTCATGCATGTGGTAAGGAGATCTATTCACTAGAAATTTTTTATTTTTCAATGAAATAGTCCTAAGAAGACCCTAGGTTCATTGTTGTTTTGATTAACCTATACATTGATTGTTAAAGGAAGGTGTAGAAATCCTTATGACATGATTTTAGAAGTATGTACAGGCTTGAGAACCCATAGTACAATTTTTTTTCTTTGTTTGGTGTCATTCCCTTGCATATACCTAGTGTTAATAAGCCTAATTATCCCATTCGACCTAGTCAAAAGGAGGACAATCATTTTTTGGGCCTTTCCATACAAAGGAACCCTACCTTATTTTTGAATATGTGTAATAAAAGAAAAATGGGTATCTTAAGTGGGTAACCTTTTCTGTAGATCAGGTCTACTTCACAAGTTATGCCTAAAAATCCCTTTTTGAAAGGCTACTAGCAATAATGAGGGTTTGTGAAGGAAAACCTATCAATTGATGACTAAGGGTTTGAAAGAGTGGTCTTTTATGTGTGTTAGGATATTTTAAGCCCCTACTCTGCATCATGGTCTCATGGTGATAGAATGGAATTCGATCACCATGATACCACATTTCTTTGAGGCATTTTTTCAAACTACTCATTGCCTTGTCTATGCTATTGCTTACTATTATGCTTTGATAGATTTTTTCTAAGCATCCATAGTTTGTTGGAAAGATTTTTTTTTTTAGGATTTTAGCTATAGCAACAAGGAAGTTCAAGTAGTTTGATAAAATGTTTTGGTAGACATGTATGAAAAATGTGGTAGCATAGAAAAGGTGGTGAGTTGTTTGAAAAAATACCTCAAAGAAATGTGGTCTCATGGTGATGGAATTTTTTCAAACTACTCACTTCCTTTTCTATGTTATTGCTTACTATTATGCTTTGATAGATTTTTCCAAGCATCCCTAGTTTGTTGGAAAGCACCTAATTTATGCTTTTAGCCATAGCAGCAAGGAAGTGAGTAGATTGATTAAATGCTTTGGTAGAAATGTATGAAAAATGCGGTAGCATAGAAAAGGTGGTGAGCTACTTGAAAAAATTCCTCAAGGAAATGTTGTCTCATGGTGATGGAATGGCATTCCATTACTATGAGACCACATTTCTTCGAGACATTTTTTCAAACTACTCACTACCTTGTCTATGCTATTGCTTTCTATTATGCTTTGATAGATTTTTTCCAAGCATCCATAGTTTGTTGGAAAGCACCTTTTTTAGGCTTTTAGCCATGGCAGCAAGGAAGTTCAAGTAGTTTGATAAAATGCTTTGGTAGACATGTATGGAAAATGAGGTAGCATAGAAAAGGTGTTGAGCTATTAGAAAAAATGCCTCTAAGAAATGTGGTCTCATGGTGATGGAATGGCATTCCATCACCATGAGACCACATTTCTTCAAGGCATTCTTTCAAACTACTCACTACCTTGTCTATGCTATTGCTTACTATTATTCTTTGATAATTTTTTTTTCCAAGATCCCATAGTTTGTTGGAAAGCACCCTTTTTTAGGCTTTTAGCCATAGTAGCAAGGAAGTGAACTCTTTGATAAAATGATTTGGTATACATGTATGGAAAATGTGGTAGAATAGAAAAGGTGGTGAGTTGTTTGAAAATTTTCCTCAAAGAAATTGGGTCTCATAGTGATGGACATCACCATGATACCACATTTCTTTGAGGCATTTTTTCAAACAACTCATTGCCTTGTCTATGTTATTGCTTACTATTATTCTTTCATATATTTCTTCCAAGCATCCATAGCATAGACAAGGCAGTGAACTATTTAAAAAGATGCCTCAATAAAAAGTGATCTCATGGAATTCCATGACAAGAAAATGCAATTGGAAGTTGCTCCTAGTTATTACTTATGCTATGTGAAGTAATTGCATCACTACTTATGTTGACTTTCTAAACAACTATATTGTAGTTGAAATTTTGTCATCTATCAACATCTAGTTATTAGTTATGGAATGTGACATAATGCTTTTTGTTTGAAAGATTTGTAATGCAATGTAATCAATGATATGAATATAAGCTACACAAGTCTATTAAATACAATTCATTAGTTAAAATATTTATTCTATTACCTGCGTGAAGGTTTTTCTAGCTCCATTGGCACTAGTAGGTGTTCCCACGAAACCTCCAATATTAGCCTATTCAACATCCAAAATCAGAATTTAGAATACCATTCATATAACAATGCTATTAACATGTAATAAATTTATAATTTTACTAGTTACATACCTCAATGGTAGATGTAGTGGAGTAATAAGTAGGTGTAGGGCCGGTGTATCTAGTATCAACACTATGACCCTGAAATTTTATTAAAATCATAAAACTAAATTAGTTAATCTTTCATTTCAAAATTGAAATTTAATAAATTAAATTCAATGAACATGCTAACATTTACTTTAGTATTGATGCCATACACCTCATTCAAAATTTCAACTACCCTCACCATCTCCATAGTTGTAGATGTATCCTACGTAGCAACCTCTTGAGTGTTAGTGGGGTCATATGAACAAGTCACCCTACAAACCTAACATGAATGGGATGGAAGCCTACCACTATAAGTTTTAATGATTAGATTGAATGCACAAAAAATTTATTCAAAATCAGACAAAATAACACAACAGATACCCTGGGAAAACCCTCCTCTTGAGGGAGAAAAACCTAGCAACAAATATAACTCTTATATATATGAGCAATGGAAAAAAGTATGTTTACAATGAGGCCACACACAAGGCCAATAAACAACACCAAAAATGGATGTAGCACACACTAATAGTCTGCCCTTCAATTTGCACTTGCTTGCAACTCAAATCTGCTCTTGAAGAGTTCGCAATCTGCTCTTGATAACCTTACAACCTTGCAGCTGATAGATTCACAATATGCTCTTTGTAATTTGCACTTGTGAGAAGAGAAAATACTTTGAAATTGCTTCTTGATGAATGGAATGAAATGAGCTTGTCTATATACATGATGGTGGAGAGGTCACACCTCTTCAAGTGCAAGGTCGGCCTTCATAAAATGTAATTACAAATAATATAGATCACTAACAAGTGAGGTCGGCCTCTATAGAAATTCGTGCCTCTTCAATAAATATTAATTACAATAAATAATTACAAAGGAGGTCGGCCATCTTAGAGATATGTTGCCATTAAATAATCACAAATAAATAAGGAAGTATGAAGCCCGAAGCTGCAATAATAACACTCCCTCTCAGCTAGGGAGGAATACTTCCTACTGCACAAGACACATCACCTCATCGTGATGCCAACCACAATGGCTACAACCATATGTGGAAAAGAAACGATATCACCTCATCATGATATCAGATATCACCTCAACACAATATCAACCATAATGGTTACAACCATGCTATGGTGTGTACAAGTGTTCATCACTTGCGTGATGTTGTCAGCTCAACATGACTTTCACCATGGCTCTCCCAAAGGGTGAAACACAAGTACAAGATGTTGTCATGGAGTCACACACATGACATCCACCATGACTCTCTCAGAGGGTGGAAACAAGGGCTGCCACCTGAAATCTCAAAGAGAAATGCATTAACAAGGGATTTCACCTCGAACTTCTCTTATAGAGAAGAACTCATTAAACAAGGGATTTCACCTCGAACTTCTCTCACAGAGAAGAACTCATTAAACAAGGGATTTCACCTCGAACTTCTCTCACAGAGAAGAAATCATTAAACAGGCTCACTGATGTTGAGACTCCTTCTCAATTAAAGCTAGATTCTCCACCATACCAAGCTTATCTCGAAATTACACAAACTTGATTCTGGAGAGACGCTTGGTGAGAATGTCTATCGTCTACTAATTAGTGCTAATATACCTCAACTATACAGCCTTTAGTAGTACCATATCCCTAATATAGTGGTACTTGATCTCAACATGCTTGGTTCTGTCATGGAACACAGGATTGACATAAAGCTTCACACAACTCTGATTATCACAATGAATGATAGTAGGCTCCATTGATTGTCCAAACAATCCTACAAGGAGCTTACGAAGCCACACTACTTCCCGAGCTACCATACAAGCTGCAATATACTTTATCTTGACTGTACTCAATGCTACAGATGACTACTTACTGCTGCACCAAGATATCATAGCAGATCCAACCTGAAGAATATCTCAATCCATATCCAATTGTGCCATGCAAGTATCTTAGGATATGCTTTGCAACAACAAGATTACCATCTTCTTCAGGCTTAGTAGGTTCCCTCTAAATCTTCAAGCACTTGCATCAACCTTCTGACCTCTTCATCCAAGATTTCCTGCAACACTTTGACTTAGATAAATGTTTTCCAACGTACACCTCTGGTACTATAGAGATTTTAGGATAGTCATCCTCGACCTCATCCTAGATCTCACTATTCTGAATTCGTTTGTGGGGCTACCAATGACAAATCTAGATGATAGTCTTGAGCAATTCTGATCTTAGCAGCTGAAAGGATCTTCCAAGGATTTAGCACCTAGCTTTGCAATATAGTAATCTTCACTTCTTCTCAGTGAGTTACAAAACTCCCTCTTGACCCCTGCTTTAGAGATTTCAAGGAAGACTTTTGGAAGTGAACTCCCTCTAGCCACCAACTCAATCCCATGGCTGCAAGATGTGACTTCATTCTTGATCATTTCTTTGGTCGGCATGACTTGCTCATGAGATGCCTCAAGCTTTTCATCACTAAGCAATCTCTCAAGACCTTCTGCTCTTAGATCTATCCTGGAAACATTTTAGAGAGAGATTACTAACTGTTTATAACTATCCAAAGAAATATCAAGGCTAGAATCATACAAAGTTTACTATCTCAAGTTATAGCATGAATACATAAGAATTTATGAACAATATTGAAACATGAATAAGTAAATCAACCTATAAAAGAAATATATCAAAGAATCATAATGAAGGAATAAAGAAACTTATCTTTATTGAATTTTGATATAACTCTTTCTTCCAAATTTTACTCCTCTTGAGAGTGCTAAACTCAGCACAACAAAAGACAATCTGAACAACTACAAATTTCTTGAATGCATTATGCAGTTAGCAAGTAGAACCAACTCTCTCCAAGAGTCAAGGCTCTAACACAGTTCATGCATTAGAGAATGATATCGATGTGATCAACCTATCACAATGAAAATGCAATTCTCTTTTTCATCTCAAAGTCACACTCAAAGATCTACATATGAAACAACTCGCAATGAATAATTTGAAATCTTCAAAGGATCTTTATGCTAGAGAGCACAATTCAAGAGAAATTACAATCTCTCTATACTAATCACACAAGATCCAAATAAATGAAATAACTCAGCAAACAAAGAATACTTATCTCTTGATGGATGCAAATACTGGACACAATAAGACACGTTGCTCAAGCGCACAGATCAACACACAACCTTTATGGCTTGAACACAGGCCCATGACTTAGAATAGAAATTCCCTAGAATCCTTCTAAGGGGATATCTCATCCACATCCGCAAATGAAGCATGTTGATTAGGCCTAGTTGGGAAATCCTTTGCATAGTGGCCAAACTTGTCACAACGAAAACATTGGACTTTAGAGAGGTCCCACTTCTTCTTGAATGTGGAAACACCATCAGCTCCTTTATCTCTATTCCTATGGAAATATCCTTTCTTTCCATCTTTCCCTTTCTTCTTCGAGGATTGAGTGGAAATAACATGAATGTCTTCATTTGTAGTGCTTCAATCAATACCTCTTGCAACCAACCTAGACTCTTCTTGAATGCAATCCACCCTCAAATGATCAAACTTGGGAAGTTTAGATCTTGTGCTGACTCCTTGAATGAAAGAATCCCAAGATGAAGGAAGACCATTGAGGGCAAGCATGGTCAAATCCTTGTCATCAACAAAATGACCAATGGTAGAGAGTTGATCTCTCAATTCAAAAATCTTCATGAAGTAAGCAATGATAGATTCTCCTTCCGCCATCTTCACATGATGGAGTTGTTGCTTCAGTGCAAGTATATGGCTTGTATTGTTGATTTCGTACATCTCCTCCAAGGTTTTAAACATCTCTCTTTCCATCTTCAA
Organism: Sequoia sempervirens; assembly: GCA_007258455.2. Lineage (NCBI taxonomy): Eukaryota > Viridiplantae > Streptophyta > Pinopsida > Cupressales > Cupressaceae > Sequoia > Sequoia sempervirens. The sequence goes on along the minus strand of VDFB02058242.1, from coordinate 654,487,634 downwards.
CTTGGAGACAATAGGAACAATATGATCCTTCATGAAATCAACTAACATCTTCTTCACCTTAGTATCTTTCTTCTTCCATTTAACTTTCTCTTCCCCATTGGTAGACTCAGGGACTTTTCTCTCCATGAACTCTGCCAATTCATTTTCCTCCAAGGTGAGCATAATTCTGAATCTCCAAAATGTGAAGTTTGTTGCTCCCTCAAGTCTGTCCTCGATCTTGAGACCATTCACCATCTTGATGAAGAGATAGAAGTAATCAACGATGAGAAAGAGAATAAGGAGTATCGTTGTAATATAGAATCTAATCAAGATCTTCTTCAAAACTGCTCTGATACCATGTAAGTTTTAATGATCAGATTGAATGCACATAAAATTAATTCAAAATAAAACAAAATAACACAACATATACCCTAGGAAAACCCTCCTCTTGAGGGAGAAAAACCTAGCAACAAATATAACTCTTATATATATGGGCAATGGCAACAAGTATCTTATCAATGAGGGCACACACAAGACCAATAAACAACACCAACAATGGTTGTAGCACACACTAATAGTTTTCCCTTCAATCTGCACTTGCTTGCAACTCAAATCTGGTCTTGAAGAGTTCACAATCTGCTCTTGATAACCTTACAACCTTGTAGCTGATGGATTCGCAATCTGCTCTTTGTAATTCACACTTGTGAGAAGAGAAAATACTTTGAACTTGCTTGATGATGAATGGAATGAAATGAGCTTGTATATATACATGATGGTGGAGAGGTCGCACCTCTTCAAGTGCAAGGTCAGCCTTCATAAAATGTAATTACAAATAATATAGATCACTAACAAGTGAGGTCGGCCTCTATAGAATTTTGTGCCTCTTCAATAAATATTAATTACAATAAATAATTACAAAGGAGGTTGGCCATATTAGAGATATGTTGCCATTAAATAATCACAAATAAATAAGGAAGTATGAAGCCCGAAGCTGCAATAATATCAACAACCACTTGAAGACTTCTTTGGATGGCGTTGTAGTATAGGACTGGCATGTTGGATGACACTCCAAGTCAAAGAGGTGATAGCTTGTAAAGTGTCTACATCAGTACTCTCCTTTGCGATGGAAGAGATAAAAATGTGCTCATGATCCGACCTAGCTAGAGCTCGTCTCACTTGTTGCCTAGGATCTTATTGTGCACCAGGTCTATCTTGATCTGACCCCCCACCTCTCCCTTGGAAGTCCCTCATATCAAAATAATTTAGATTTTTTTTCAAGATGAACTCAGAGTATAGTTTCCTCAAGAAATATTGTGGGACTTCGCAATTGTTGCATGGTGGGTAATCAAAACCCATGTACCAACTATTCCAAAAAAAGTTCACAATCCCTTAGTGGTGGCACCAATGGATAGGAAACCTCTTCACATTGAGGTCAAGATTTTGATTTATGCGTGGGTTGGTGAATAATGACCACAAATCTAGTTTTGTAATCTTTTCATCTTTTACTTCTTTATATGATCATTTATCTTGGTAAAAATTCCTAGCCACTTGCCTCCTATCTTGCCAACCACTTAATTGTTTTTTGATTGCATCTACATGTTTTAACATTTATTTAAGTGAATTTTTAAGTGTTCTTCTTTCCATGGTTGAACCTACTGGATCGTTCAACCTCATGATTAACTCAATTTTTTTATTGTTTTCAATTACCCCCATTAAATTTTGCTAAGTGCTAGGAGGATGTTGAGGGATTGGTGGAGGAGATTGTTGTTGTGGTTGTTGAAATTGATGATTTTGTTCATGTTCTTGTTGCTCTGGTTGTTGAGGATTTTTTAGGAGGGTTTTCAAGAGGGTATCCAGGATCATTATCATTTCCTACAAATTCATCAAATGAATATAAAAAACAACCTAAAACTAAAAAATTCACAACAAAAAAAAAACAATCCTTACTTCTTCAACCTCCCTATCAATGTGGCAGCATCCTAGCGATCAAATAACAACAAATTGATGAAAAAAAAGAAAGATTATCTCATCCCAGAATGTGAGCACACAAGAGAAGGGTTTTTGGTTGCTGACAACATAAAAAATAGTTAATATAAAAATGAATTCGATATGTTTTTTTTTTATGTTTTAATAACTTATAACACATAGGGTTGATGTTGCCAAGCTTTAGGCTTACTCACACCAAGCCATAACGTGAGCATGTTATAATGCACTCACATTATAACATGCTCACATTATAGCCTATCATAAGTTTTTTTAAATTTTGGCCACAATTTGGCCCACCATCTTTTTGCACCCACCCATAGATTCTGCTATACTTTGATCATGTGTAAAAAATGTTAAGAGTAGTTGACTCTTGTTCCTTGGTAATGATATAAAGAGTATGAGACTCTTGTTTTGGATGAAGATCATCTACATGTCCATTAGGAGTAAGCATCTCATGGGTAGATGTATGTGTGTTTGGTGTATGGATTTTTTCTTCTTTTGGAAAACCTTGGATGTCCTGGAATATATCTACCAAGTCATTGTAGTATTTTGATAAAGATTCTTGATCTTGACTTTGTGTGGTATTATCTTCCATATTCTTTGGTTCGTGCTCTTTACATGGATCAATTTAAAAGAAAGGATTGCTTGTAAAGGATCCTTGGATTTTCTCAAAATGTGGACATATGGGTGATAGCTCTTGGCTTAGATTTTTTGTATTGGGTATAAGTGTGGGATTAAGAGTCTTTCGATTATTAATATGTACTTCCATGAGGTTGGATGATGACAATATATCTTGGATTGGATCATTGCTAGACTTAGGTGATTGATTTTGATCATGCTTGAGATTAAATTCTTGATGTATGTCCTCTTGTTCATTGGATGATGCATAGTAAAATTGTCAATGTGATCAGTGATGGACAACTCTTGATCATTGTTTTCAACTTTTGAGGTTGAGAAATTTTCAATGTTGTCATTGGTACATGGACCTTGAACTTCATTTTCAATATCTATTTCTCCTTGATAAATAAGGTCTTGGATGATATTTTTGATTGCAACACATTTTGATACATCATGACCTTTTAATCCATGGTATTTACAACAGGTCATGTCATTGTACCATGAGAATTTGATGCTAGGTTCACCACTTTGTGATGGTTTTGGAAGTGTGATAAGTTTGGAATTGACTAATTGGTTTAACACACCCTTAATTGGCTCCCCTAAAGGAGTGTACTCACATTTAGCAGTATGGTTTGATTGTAAGGTTGGTTGTGGTGGAGATGGAATTTTTGAGATGTAATTTCCTAATTTGAAGGTTGATATTGTTGATGGATTTGATTTTGATTTTGTGACCATTGTTGTTGTTGATTCACTTGATGTTGAGGAAATAGACTTTGTTATTGATATGAATCAATGTTTTGATGAGCATTATGACATTGTTGATATTGTGACCCCTTTTTTGGAAGGTGTCCAAATAATTGTTGATAAAGTGTATCAATTTTTTTCTCAAGTGCATCTATGGCGATTTGATGTTGGTGTTGTTTCAACACTGCTTGTTATTGTTGTAACTCTTGATAAGTTAGATTTTGATATGGATGAGGGTTTTTATTGAAATAACCCTTGTGACAAGATACCCCAAAACCTTGATTAGGGGAATCCATAGTTGATATATCATTGACATTTTTGGCATAAGATGTCCCCATGAGTGTATAAAATAGAACTGGATTTGGGTAATAGATTGACATGTTTTGGGGATGTTATGGTTGCGTGTTTAGGATGTATTAATGCTCAATACCCTACCATAAGGTCACTTGGTTTATATTTGTATGGGTCACTTCTGTAATTTGTGGTTTTTTTTGGGGGTATACTAGCACAATTATTGATATTAACGATAATCATTAGAGTATCTACTTGCTTCTATACTTTTGGGGGAAAGAGTTTTTGCGAATAGAATATAATATTTGAAAAATCTATGTGAATATGAGCTATCAAAGCATTAACATCTATCAGTCTAGCACAAGAAGGCATGATTATATTTTTCAAGGATTCCTAAAGAATACCTTGATAAATCGATGCAAGTTGAATCAAGTCCCATAGTGGGATCTTAGTCTGAGTAACACAGAGTTGCTCGATAAGATCGTAATCACTAGGGTCTTTAGACCTAGGTTTAGGTGTTGAAGAAAGACTTGGTTGAGAAGGCGGTAAAGAAGTTAAAATAGAAGTAGGTTGAGAATTAGGTTGATTTAAATTTTGTTGATTTCTTCTAGTGTTAACGTATATCCCATGGCATTATAGGAATCCATAGCTTTTAAGAATCTTGTATAAAGGTGCATGATGAGCCATTAGGGACTAGAACCCCACAAATAGAATGAATTCTCTTAGGAGAGGGCTATCTAGAGTAAAGTAAATGACAGGTCTCTTATGCCTTTGAGGGGCCACTAAGATAGTCACTACATTTACAGACTTCTCAACTTGCGAAGAGGAAGTAGATGGTTGTGATGAAGAAGTCACTCAAAATATCTACGAATAGAAGGAGATACCTCTAGGAAATCGTCCAGTGCATCATCTAACATATCAAAATTTTCCTTAGAAAAATCATTATCATAAAAATTAAAACATTGTAGAAAAAGATCTAACATGGTTCACGTTGGGTGTACCAAACATGTAGAAAATGAGATTCATTTCTCCCAAGTCTCTAAGAAACCAAAGATTCTTAGGGGAGTGAACTACCCTAAACTAAATTTTACTACTTAATAAGTTGAACAAGATGAAAGATATTGCAAAATTTATAAAAAGAATAGTTCCAAGAATGATTATAGGAAAACAGCTTTTGGGGACTGAAAGAGAAAATCACTAAGATTTATGAAACAAAAGGAGAAGCTCTTTGCTAAAGGATGGTAGCAAGAGAGTGAGACATCAGTGTGGTATGTTTCGTTCCTAGGGATGCATTGGATTCTTATATAGATAGAGTATTGAACCCTCAGACATAACTCAAAATGATATGCTAATTACCTAGAACCCGAGGTCTATTTAACCTATTAATTTAATAGAAAGCGAGAATGTAGATAAATGAAAAGGTAAGAGACTGAATTACGATTGGTCCTATGCTTTAAAGCCTCACACAAAGCTCCCCACAAGCAACCTACACACAAGGTGAATGAGGAAAAATGTTGAGGTGATTTTGGGGCTTGCCGCAGTCAAACCCCTGTTTTGGTGTTCCTACCTCCAAGAACTGCCAGATAGATAGAGAGAATAATAGACACAAAGTAAAACAGCCACAAGAGTAATAAAATAAACCTCACTATGGAGGAGAACCTGTATCATGAAATAGAAACCCAAGTAATAAAATCACACCCCACTACGAAGGAGAACCCATATCATGAAATAGAGACACAATCAATATTATGCTATGAAATTGATAAGAAGAAAGAGAGCATTACCAACATTCCATAGCCCCCTCTTGGCTTGATAGAAACAATGTTGAGCACTTGCAAGAGAGATTTGGATATTGGAGAGACTTTAAACTAGCAGAGCTTCATCATAGAGACACAATGTAGAAGAGAAGAATAAGAAAAGAGCAAGTTAGAATAAGAAGTGTTACAAATGAGAGTAAAAGAAAGTGTTTTGTTCAGTTGCATGGGTAAGAAGAGTTGTTACTCTTGGGATCCTACCACAACAACATGTGTCATGGTCCAAGAATTATAATATTCCTTTTTTGAAATCATGAAAGTGCATGGATGCTAGTGCACCTCCCAGATGTTTGTGCATTGCATGGGCATCCAACTCATCATTTCACAAGGAATGAGGTGGAAAAATGCATTTACTTCATCATTGGTCCAAGTATGGAGTTGAAATTGTGAAATTCTGACTCATATAGTTCTTTTCATAATAGGTGCCATAAATGTGGGGACCAAATGCGTAAATGTGAAATTGCCATAGTGTGAAATTTTATGACATTAGATTTCTATACATTTGTCTAATACATATTTTCTCTAATCGTTCCTTATATCCTATCTTCTATGTATTGCATCTATCTCCCTCTCTTTTCTCTTACATATATTTTATCTTATACATATAATTTCCTAATGGGACATGTCCCTTACAATGTACTCTACTTCTTGGCATTTACTTGTCAACTAAGAGCTCTATAACCCTCTTGTATTGACTTGTAGTAGGATTTACTGCTCTATTCTATACTCAACAATTTTCTCACTAACATCATCCCCCCTTTCAAACTATGTAGATTGTACTGAAGACATATTTATGTTAGTTGGATGGAATGATAGCCTTGTAAATCTCCTTTAAATGGGAAAAAAATATTATCCCATTGTGTCTTCAAGTAATTATTTCAGCTTTATATGATAATGTTTTAATCTAGCCCCATTGATATTACATTCCAATTTTGTACCATTTAATTTTTTTAACTTGACTATGCCAAATTTTAGTATATCATCAATGTAATAGGGACCTAGCCATCTAAATTTTGACTTTACCCATTTCTTAAATTTGATATCAAGTATATAGTAAAACCACATCATCTTTCTTGAATATTTTATGTTTAATTTCTATCATGTCATGACTTCTGCCTTTTTCTTGTTGGTGTAGGTTTTTTATTTTCCTAGTGGGTTAATTTATTTTCCCTTAGTCCTAGGTTTTCATACACTTAGTTAATCTTGCTTAGGATAATAAATTGAGTTTATTATTTAATAACTAGGAGATAAGTGATGAGGTGTTCCCTTCCTTAAAGGGTGGAACCACTTTCCACTTTTGGTGGCATCCTCCACTTTTGGTGGTCCATCTCCACTTTTTGTGGTTGATTCCTATTGGTTGGATTTTCCACCTACCTCCTCTCCTAAGTTCTATATAAACTCACTACCTAGCTTGTATTTCCATTCATTCATGCACATTCACATTATATCTTTTTAGCTTGGTAGCTCTTAATGCATTTTGTCATATTGACATTGCATATTCTCTTAGAGTTCTGGTGTGCATTCTTTATGATTTTCTAGTTTATGTAGCTTTGATTTTCTCTTATGAAGTTCTTGGGTTATTCAATCTATTTCAGATTTCTAACATTTCTTTCCATATTTTGGTGATATACTGCAAGTTGAGTAGACTCATATATTTTTTCTAAGTCCTCAATTCTATATTTTATTGATTCACCATTTTTCAATATTAGAGTGAGTGTGATGCAAAGGTTGGAAAATAGGAAGTTTAAGGGTTGATCTGATATTAAAAAGGTTTACAAAATACTTACTCTTAACCTTAATCACAGATTTACTTGATCACAAACCAAAATTGCATAGTTATGCTATTTAACCATTGAAATTACAAAGTTAGATTCACTTAAATTGTTACACAACTTGATGAAATTAATTAATTACTTCAATTTCGTAATTAAGAACTCAAAGGAGTCAAAATACTAAAAGGAATAAGAGAGAATAAAGAGACGATAAGAAGCTTGTTAATGGAATTCACCCATGTGTTCGAGCTACGTCTTCGAGTCTACTTCTCAATGTAGGACTGCTCTTGTAACTTGATGTGAAGATCAATAAGGATTTGTTACATCACAACTTGGTGTTCAACTTGGAAATTAATCCTTCACCACTTTATGGAAAGATTGTAGCATATCCAATAATCTTTCCGATCTAGGTTTTTACAAAGAATCTCTAATTTGCATATACATAAACCAAGCATAAGTAAATATGGAGAATAAAATTAATCCACTTGCAAACCTTCATTCTACACACAGGTCTGAGATGCCTTCAACTTTCCCCTCTTCATTCCTCTTGAATCTCAAAGAATGATCAATTAGACCTCCATGAGAAAAACCTCATCTATTGGATTAGACTTCACTCATCTTCATTACAAGCTCAACTCATTGAGAAAATACTTAATAACTTATTGATTCCGTGCTTAGAGACTATTGAGAAGAAATGCTCAAAACTCAATACTTTCCCCTCAAGAGTATTACCCAATTCTCCTCCTACCTATTGATGGGTGTTTTTTCACTTCTCAACATAGACAATGCACAAGTGCAATGCCTCTCTTGAAAGGTAATTTCTGCAACTAAGTTTTAGAAATCACCCCAAGGTCTCTTAAGTGTCAGGTCATGACAATGCTTGGAGTAGATCAATTGGTTGATGTGATTTGCTGGTAATCACAAAGGGAATTTATGGTCATTAATCTTGGAGGGAATTGGGTCTACAGATGGAGTTTTACAAATTTTGAAAATGAGGAACAACTACTACAAGTTCAAGACAACAAACTAAAACTCCATCTTTATACTTTACAATGATGCTAGAAATTTATTTCAACTTTAATTTCCAAAGTAAGGTGAAAAGGGAAAAGGGATGAGGAGTTTCCTAAACCTACAACTAATGTTGAACAGTAATAATGGAGGATGCTACAATGGACAACCTTCCTAAAACTAAGTTCCACTTAACAAAGGGCAGCCTACAGCCTCATGAAACTAGTGCAATCTTCTAAGGTCTGTAGATTTTCAACCATCCATTCACCATTAAAGCATGAAATATAGATGAATTTGAGTGCAACAATATGAACAATGCTCAGACTAACTTTACATTGATGTTCATCATTAATGGATAGAAAAAAGTATGAGAAAGGAAGATATCAACACCATAGCATTATTGATCATTAAAGTCCAACATAAACTAATAACTAAAAGAACTCAAAAGTAGAACAACTAAGATTTGAAAATGAATGATGCGCACATGAGAAGAAAGCACAAGAATCCATTAAACAATGCTATTCGCATTAATTTTCTACAACATGCCTTTACACAAACAACTCAACTCTCTTTTTGAAAATGAGAGGAGACCCCTATTTATAGTTTTCCAAAAGAAAATTGAATGCACAAGATTGATTTACATTGTGTGGCTCAGATTCATTTTACATTAGGTTCTCACCTACCCCCAAATATATAGCAATATAAAATACATTTTTGTCTTTTTCCCTATTTTGTCATTTAGTCTATCCTTGTTACTATAGCAATTTTGTCTTGTAGTTCCCACCATCCTTTGTAGCTATTTTGATAGAAATTCATCATCTATGATGGGCTTTCCCACATTATTCTAGAGAGTAACATACTCAACGAACTTTCTGATCATAGCCTGGAGCTTTTTCCATTCCATGAGATCGGATTAGAGCATATGGAAGGATATCTTCTTGAGCCTTTCAGTAACTTGGTCCCAATGCTTGGTGCACTTTAGGGTTGCTTTGATGACCTACTCAGACTAAGTTAAATACCTTGCAACAAATTCCATGAATTCCAGTGACAGTGTGTCCGTAGCCCCTTGCTCCATATTCTTATGGAAGAAAAACTTGATTTTCTCTGGATCAAGCTCTAGAGCAAGCATCTCATATTATATCATCATTTTTAAGTAATCCTCATTGTCAGTTTGGTGTTTTTCAACCCACTCAAGATTGAGCTCTAGCTCATGCAATTCCTTTTCTAGGATCACCTTTTTGTAATCTAGGCCCATTTTCCACATTTCCACTAACCAATGATCATCGTTTAGGAGTCCCAACTCCTTTTCCCATATTGCCTTGGAGAGTTTGAGGATGCTCTCAAGCTTAGGATAAGTGATCCTATACAACTCAAAGAATCAATGTCATGTTTTTATCATGCCCTCTATTTTTCTTTGCAAGCCTCAAAACTTGTTGAATGTTGGGGTAGTGTGGTGGATACCCATGTCACCATTGTATACTACCCAATTGAACCAATTTTTAGTGGACTTGGTCCAATTTTTCATCTTTTCCATTCTATTCAACTCCTCTTGGGAGAGGAGAGTAGGCATAAATGATGTCGTGGGAGCCTGTTCTTCCATGGACGCCCACTATTGAATATAAGCGGTAAGATTTGCTACATATGCTTTTAATTCTTCTTTCGTGGATTGGTCCTAATTCATTTGTTGCACGATGGTGGCTATTGACCCTTGAAATTCATCTATCCTTTGTTCTCAAGTTTTTGGGCCCAAGTTAATCATGGATATTTTGTAGCCTTGACCTTGCATGAGGCATGTATCTTTTTCTATCATAGGGGTGGAAATTTGTATCATTTGAGACTCGAAGGAATCCACTATAATTTGAGAGTGGACCTTGGGATTCTTCTCTTTTCTAGTTTTTTTTGTGCCCTGGATATTGTTGCATCAAGCCTTGCTTTTGGGTCAATGACCATAGGAGCTTTCTTTTTCAATTACCACTCTAGCCAGTTAATAATCTCACCTTGACCCTTGGGTGATTCGTGATCACCTTCCTCTCTCTATTCCTTTCGAGGTTGCTCCTCTTCATTACGTGGAGCTTCTTGATCATTATTTTCCTCTTCATCCAAGCCTTCTACTTGTATATCCTTCACTTCATTTGGTTTAGTAGAAGCTATATTCTCTTCAATGATGCCTTCTTCTTGGGGTGTCTTCCCTTCTTCATGGCGCTCAGGCTCAAAGCTCTTTTCTGGCACATTTTATTCTTCTTTATCTTTCTCTTTTTTTCCTCCTTTTTGAGAGGTGCTTCTTCTTCCTAGACCAGGCCCTTTTCTTAGATAATTAGTGGAGGCTCTTCCAGTATCTCTACATCCACATCAGTATCAACTTTCTCCTTAGATAGGTGCCCTTCAAGATCAACCTCTTTGTTCACCTTTTCACATTGCTAGGGAAACTCTTCATCTGGCTCTTGATCTAATGTTTCTATCACATACCATTCATTAATAGCCTTATCATCCTCTTCTAAAGTGTGTGACTTCTCATCAGAAGCCACCTCATCCAAATTTATATTTATCCCACCTTCTAGGTGCTCAAAGTAATCATCTCGATCAAAATATTTAGGCTCTTTGGCTATATCTTTTATAGCATCTATATGTTACTCTACATGGCACCTTTCCATCTCTTATGAGATCTACATTATGGCCTCCATTTTTGGTAGCTCAGTAGGTGGTAGAGGAAGAGGTAGGGCAGTAATAATTTGGGCCATTAAAGCCTATAATTTAGGGTCAAGGATCAATCTGAAGAGTTTAGCATGTACATTTTGCATATATTCCATGAAGACATGTGGAAATATGGGAAATGGCATAGAAATTGAAGGCATAGAAGGTGGTAGAGTAGAGAATGTGGGAAATGGAGGTGGGAGCGAAGAAGGGGATAGTGGGGATGTAGTAGAAGAGGAGTTTAGTATCATGTTACTAGAGTAGTCAGTGAGATGGAGTCAAGGTGGACAAAGATGTTCATGACAGGTGGAGATGAGATGGGAAAATCTTGAGAAGTGGAAGGTGTAGGAGTGGCAATGGTGGCAATGCCAACAAGAGCAAAGGTGGTAGGTAGTGAGCATGACTACTCGGTCTCTTCTTCTTCTTCATGGTGTTCCTCTTCCTGAATAGTGGGTATCTTAAGCACAAACATCCCTGCTCTTTTTTCTCTTTTAGATGATTCTCCCTCCATGGTCTTTCTAGAATACACCTTTTGTTTTGGCTTTTGTTTGAGCACATCCATTCTTTTCTTTGACCTTGTTGTTGGTGGGGACTTGGGAGCTTCTTTTGATGGGATAGTAGCTATTCCACTATCAGTTTCACTTTCAATATTTTCCTCGAGCTCGCCATAGGTCAACTCTACACCTTGCTCCTTAATTTGGGCAATTTGCACATCCACCCACTGTCTTGTTCAATTTCAATTGGTTAGGTTAATATATCAAGGTTAATGACCACTTCTTCACTCCAATCTATAACTGATAGGGGTACATTAGCCAAAGCATGGTATCTATCATAAAAAATATTTAATCAGGCATAGGGAATAGAATTACTGACTTCATAAACTGGGTCGTCATTGTCATTTAGTGTCTGATTTGCACTTCTTTATCATCTTTTCAATTGGCCCAGAATTCCTCAACATGAGGTCAATGGGCATAATTCCTTCCAACCCATTTCTTTAGCTTTCCACAAGGGTCCATTCTTCCTCTGTCAGTGTGGAGATCCAAATTATACTCCACTAACTCCTTTTCTGAATATTCTACACATTGGGTAGTAGGGCATGCATACATTCCTTGCTCGAAAGTTAGGGGATACATAATCCCAACTTGGTGTTTATCACTTAGCAAGGTGTGGGTAGTTTCGAGCTGCTGAGAAACCTCCAACAAGATGATGTGGTCATTTGGATAGCACTACAACCGGTAGGGTTTCCATGAGAACCCTTCTACTCTAATATATGTGAACTTTGGGAACTGTATGAAAAGATACCCAAATCGCTTGATGAAGTCCCTCACGTTGTGCGATGCTCTTCTCTCAAAATATCCTCCCAAGAGTTTAATTATGTGCATGATGGAGGCATCATTCACCCTCTGGTATTCTCTCTTGAAGTTTTTTTATTGTAGCTGAGGGTAGTGGTCATAAACTTGGAGTTCTCGTCTCTTGGTTCCTAGTGGGCCTACACCGAATAATCCTTTGTATGGCAACTTCTCTGCCAGTAGATATACCAGATATGATGTCATATAAAATTTGGAGGTCTTCTTTACAACCATGAGTTGATTGTGTAATTTTTCACTAATCACCTTGGCCCAATGGAAATTGGTCTTTCCCCAAAGGATTTCTTTGATGAAGTAGAACATCCATTCCTCGAAGAAGGCAACAGTTGGGAGGCCCATTACTCTACTTATTAGAGTGACTAGATCATGATATTCTTCAAAGAAGTCACTCCTGAACAACTCCTGGGGTACTTTGTTGGCATTGCCCCTCTTTTCTTTCAACCAATGTTGATTAATTATCCTTTTGCATGCAATGGGGTCTTGCTTCCACATTTTTTTAGAAAATACTTTCTCTGTTTCTTCCATTTCATCAAATGTGGGGATGTGGAATGTCTAGCCAATAGAGTTAGAAGAAAAGTCAACCAATACCCTTCCAACTTTATCAATGATCTTCCTGTTGGAATGATAACATTCCTGGTAGGTCATAACTAGTTATGGGAAAATAACGCTGGTGGAAAGCCAACTGCCTTGGTGAGACCACTTGCTCTAATATTTTGTGCATTTTCTATCATAGGGTTAACCATCACCCTTTGCTTGAACTCATCAATTTCCATGGGCCCCAGGTTTGTATCTGACACCGTGTCCCAGGTGGAGGTGATCTTGGAGGTACACTCTAGTCCATGGAATTGATACTTCATTTGGTATTTTTCTTCTTTTCCTCTTGGAATCTTTGTAGGCTTCTTTCCCTTATCAACCTTTCCTACAGCCTTTGCTAATGGTCCCTCAGTGAGTTCCATAAATCCTGCATGTAAGGATGTAGTAAGTTCATATATATATATAAAGGAAAACATCAGTCAAATCCTGCAACAACAAGCATTAGATCCATTCATACATCATTAAAAGATCATAAATTCCTCATTGTTCAACATTCAGAGTTTATTTGGATCATTTAGGTGAATGCGGGCTCAACAATGTAGGTTTCTCTAAGCTATAAGCCCTCAGAATGAAGGCAGTGAGAAAATGGCTCTAGGGCCACAGAGACCTGCAGGTAGCCACCCGCAGTATAAATTCCACATTGTTCATTTATCGACCAAATTTCTTGTAAGATGATTAGGAACGTGCGAAAATAGGTTGCACGGTACTTGACATTGTTAGATTTTGCTTTGATACTTTGTGGGTTTGGGACATGCGGGAGCCGTGAAGTAGATTTCCATTTGAAGCTTTGCTGTTAAAGAGTGATGTTTAGGAATGGTGACCTGCATGCAGAGTTTTGCATTGCAGGGCCCACGAAAGACTTGGATGCTCAACATTGTGCTTTAAATTTTAAACATTTTGGAAAATGTGGGAGGAAGTCATCAAGCCACTGTTGAATGTTTTCCATAAAAGAATGGCCATGGAGGAGCGGCGGTCCACATAAGCAAGTCCATAGGGACCTTGCCAACTCAAGTTTTGGTGTTAACAAACTTCAAAAGAGGAAAAGGAAAGAACTATTGTAGAACCTTCCATGCGGGAAGATGTGGACATTCGACTATTAAAGAATGAAAATAGAGGTGATGTGATTCGCATACGGCCACCCACAGAGGTTGAATTGCATTAGTTTTGACTTAGTGTTTTCATTTTGCAGACTCCTGAAGACAGGACGATGATTAAGGAACCAAAGCCTACATTGCGGGTGCACAGGGTGACCTCACTATTAGGAAACAATAGTCATGGGATGGTGATCCACATGCAAAAAACCACATAAGCATTTGGAATTTGTGAATTTTCAAGTGACGAGACTTAGTCCATTCAACGACAGTGGTGAAAGTGGATCCTACGCTACAGGGAGTTGTTAAGAGTTAGCTATTGAACAACGATGACGAGGAGATGATGACTTGCAAGTGGAAGTCTACATGGGAAAGCCATCATGAGGTTGAGGTATTAGCCATTTTCCTCTATGATTTTCAATGCTAACATGGGTGGCGGTAGCAATGGTGTAGGACACAAAGGGGGGCCTCGCTGCATGAAGAACAATGAATTAAGCATGGGGTTCCGCATGAACATGGAGACGTGGCGTTGGCTAGTTTGAAGGGTTTTCAAATGATGATTTGAGTAGTTCATGGGAGACTGATGGTTGCTAAGGCCATTGGGAAAGTTGGGGTTTTTATTTCCAAGGTTTTAACATTAACTAGTTCAAACCCTAACTATAGAAAAACACTTCTTGAAATTGTAAGTGATGGCTAACCTAGAAATAGTGCAAAAATATTATGGAGATCGGGCTTGAATTTGTTGTAAGCTTGTGCGGGCACAAGCTCCTAGTTTGTTATCAAAATTTTGAAAATTGGGGGTTGAAAATGATAGGTTCAACCCCCCCTTTTATAAGAAAATTGGTCATTAATATACGTAATAAATTCTAGGTATGATAGGAGAATAGGTAGATTAATTTACGAAAAACCAATTTGGTGTGATCGTTGGATGGAAGGGGATGATGTAGGACTTGGTATGTGGATGGGCATTGGGACTCCACCACTAGCTGGTGGCTAAGCAACGACAGTGACTTGCAAATGGAAACCCATAGATGTAGGTCCGCCAAGCTCTATAGATGTCGGGGAAAAGTGCAAAGGGAAACCCGCAGGTCCAAACTCGTAAAGGAAAATAAATTAGAAGATTTTGGGGTGGTGATTTTGGTCAGCTGGAATGTGATGACTTCCCAATGTGTGACCAACTTAAGTTAAAAAATGGGGGCACGCAAAATGAGGCAAAGGCAACAATGACCTGGCGAGGGCAAGAAGGAAAGAGGGGGTCCTCGGTCTGAACTGGGTGCACCAACGCGTGTGCTATAGGCACAAGAAATGGTGACTCCGCTAGGAGAACGCTCGTGAGCATTCCAAGGGTAAGGATTCATCTAGAACCTGGAATCTCTAGTTTCGCAGACTAGAAGCTAGTTTCCTTAGGTGAACTAAAGACTTGGAAATAATGAAATCCTTGGTTGAATTAGATCACAAGAATATCTCAGGAGTGTGTGCGGTGAGTTCATTCCTCTCCCTTTGAGACCATACAAAATAGCGATTAATCAGCCACAACAAGCTACATAAGTTGTCTAACCCCAAAAGTACTATGGACATTGCTCCGCTACTAGTCAGGAATCCATAGCCTTGATGGAGTTGTCATCGTGACCCCATGAACATTCCTCTATTGCTAGCTAAGCATCCATATCCCTGATAGAGTTGCTTGCACAACCACACAGTTGCTTGTTTAATAATTTTTCTTTTCTTTTCTTTCTTTTCCTTTTGATATTTTCTTTTGATACCTCTTTGCTCAACTGTATAAGCACTGAAGCTCATAGTGGACGTGGAAATCACAGTGGTCACTGGAGAAAACTTAGGATTTTTCACTTGCTGAAGCTTCATAATGGCCATCGTATAGATCATCAAGAGTACTTAAGATGTATTTTCATGTGTAATTTGAGATAGGTGAAAGGGGATTTAAATAAGGGTTCTTTCTTAGATCAAGTTGGAGTTCAAGTAAGGAAACCTACCTTATGGTGACGAATAGAAACTCTTGATAGCAGATGAAGACTTATCCACAAAATAGATGGGAGCGGGTAGCAAAGTTGGATTTCTGATGGACGGAGCATGGCCACCACATCAAGACCAAAAAACACCCTCAAAACAAAATCTAGGAAAGCAATAAAAAATGAAATGAAAGCAAACAACAAAGAAAAATAACCTACTCTAACTATATACAACTATATACAAAGGGTGAGTGTAAATAGCTCAAGCAAGGAAATAATGCTTGAGGTACTACCTATTGATAGGCAATGGGACATCCTCTCTAGTGAGGGTCTTAAGGCGAAAGTCATTATCTCCTAGAATTTTGAAAATTTGAAAAGGGCCAAGCCAGAGCTTTTTGAGTTTTTCATGTCTCCCTTTCTTCTCATGGGCCTTGTCCCAGCAGAGGACTAAATCTGCAATCCTAAAGGCCTTTACTTTGGCTCAAAAATAGAACCATCTTTTGACTATGCCCTAGTGTTTGGAAAAAAATTATGTTTCTTGATCATGGACTTCATCTAAATGCAACAATTCAGCTAGATGGGCCTCTTGGCATTCTCCCTCCTCATAGTAGGTATTAATGAATTGGAGAATAGGGATCTTGAGGTGGACTGGGAAAATAGGCTCTAGACCATAAACAAGGAAAAATGGGGAATTTCCCAAGGAAGCCTTGTAATGTGTGTGATCTTCCCATAAGGGCAAACATATCTAGGTGTGCCAATCTTTTTGGGTTTTGGTCAAGCAACTTTCAGATAATAGTCAACAAATTTTTATTGGTGGACTCGGCTAGGCCATTTCCCTAAGGGTAATAGTTGGATGAGAACTTGAGCATGATTTTGTAATCAAAGGCCCAACTAGCAAACTTAAGGGATGTAAAGGTGGGACCATTATCACAAACTAGAGAAAATAGGAAACCAAAGCGATTTAAAATAAAACTTTCTAGAAAATTAGTGACTACTTCAGTTTTACATTTCCTACATGCTATCACTTCAGTTCATCTAGTGCAATAATTGAAAGCGATCATAATGCACCTATGGCCTGCAAAGGATGGTGGGCTTATCAGATCAATGAAGTTGAATCCCCATTGAGCAAAAGGTCTTACCTCCATAACTAGTTGCAATGAGATAGTGACATTTCTCTCCTTGGTAGCGGTAGTTTAACAGATGTGACATGATCTGACGTGGATATGTACATCTTTGAATAGCATCAGCCAGTAGTACCCCGCACATAGGATTTGATGGGAAGTGGAAGGGCCAGATCCATGGCCAATGCCAAACCTATCATGAAATTATTTTAGAACTTCAACTGCTTCTTCTTTTCCCAAGCATTTGAGGTAGATTGCTTCATGATTTTTCTTGTATAATATGAATCCTTGTAGCATGTAGTTGTAGCTCTTCAATATCAAAGCATGTTTTTTTTACTCCTTGCAGTTGTGATGAGCATTTTTTGTTCAACAAGTAGTAGAAAATGTCATCATACCATTCTCCTAGAGAGACATCCTCTAGCTGGTATTGCTACACTATAAGCTCAGGTCCTATTTCTGCTATGGTGTGAGTGAGGGCATGCCCACAGACCGACTTCATGGGATGAATTTCCATGTCATGTTATTGTAGCAATGTGACCCATTTTTCTCTTCTTTCATCTAACTCATTCTACTTTAACAAGGTCTTGATGGCTAGGCCCAGAACTATGGTGAACACTTTGTTTTGTAAGATGTAATGCCTAAACTTTCTAACTACTCTGACCAAGGCATATGCCAATTTTTCAACATTGTGGTATTCCAATTCTACATCTTTCAATGGAGCACTCATAAAAGCAATGGAGTGTTCATTCCCTTCAACACTCTTCTACATTAACATGCTATAATAGGAGTGATTTGAAGCAAAGGAGTAGATGTACAAGAGCTTCAAGTAGTCTATACTAACCAATACTAGAGCATCAACAATAACTGTCTTGATTTCTTCAAAAGATTATTTGGCTTTTGGGGTCCATTCAACCTTGGCATCTTGCTTAAGCATGACGTTTAATGGTTTGACAATTTCAACAAAGCTCATGATGAACTTCTTGAAGAAGTTGATCCTCCTACAAAAAGACTTCATTTCTTTCTTGTTGCTTGGGGGTTGAATCTTTAATATGGCCTAGATGCATTATGGGTAGATTGATATTCCCTTCTCCGAAATCACATGTCCGAACAACTTCCCTTTAGTCACTTTGAAGATGCACTTCTTTGGATTCAATGAGATGCTGAACTCTACATTTTTGAAAAGCTTTGCATAAGTCAGAGATGTAGTCCCCTCTTTTGTTTGAAAATGTGGTGATATCATCCATGTATATGATGATGCATTTTCTGATGAGATCTTTGAAGGTTATATCCATTGCATGCTAGAAAGTAGCACCTGCATTGATTAATCCAAACACCATTCTTCTGTATGCAAATGTTCCCCATTTGGTGGTGAACACAGTTTTATGTTTGTCTTCATACTACACCATAACTTGGTTATATCGTGAGTAGCCATCGAAAAATGACATCATTTGGGATCCATTGACTATTTGTAATACTTCATCTATTGAGGGAACTAGGTAGTTATCCTTTTTGGATGATTTGTTTAGATTCTTGAAATTCACACACAATCTGATTTCACCATTCTTTTTCCTAACTAGAACTAGGTTATCCACCCACATTGAATGTTAGACTAGAAAGATCATTCAGGTGGACAACAACTTTTGAACTTCTTTGAAGATAATACGCTCCAATAGGGCATTGATTAGGCATTGACACTGCTGGAAAGGTGTTACATCTGGCTTAAGGGGAATGGTATGGGTGATAATTGATGTATCATACATCTTCACATCTTCATATCCCCAAGAAATCACATCATGATAAATGTGCAAGGAGTTAATGATCTCTTTTCTTTCCTCTAGTGTGCAAACTTTTCCAATGAAAACATTCTTGACTTCTTTTTCCATACCCACGTTGTGAGCATTGCATTGATTGTCTATTGACTCTTTTTAGTTTGTTGGCCTTGATCTCGTATTTGATCCAAATCAAAATTTCTTTCCAGCTAGACCATGCATAGTGGTATGGTGTTTCTCTTTAAATTGATCACTCCCTCTATGTCAAGTTCAACCTATTCTAGTTCGGCCTTGTCTATGATTTGGGTTGTGAACACATAAGAGATTTTGATGAAGTCAAGGATGTGCTTATCATCATTAAAAACCTAAAAGTTGGTAACATTTTTTGGCGCTGATGGGGTAGAGGTGAGCTCTACAGTAAATTTATTTAAGCTAGTTAGTGATAAAGGTTGGAGGGTACTAGCTGCTTGGGATAAGGCATCAACAGTCTGATTCTTACTACATGGAATTAGCTGAATATTGAATACATCTAGGTCCTCTATAAGATCCCACACCCTATGTCTATAGTTTGCTAGCCTTCTATCATGACAGGAGTACAGTTTCCTAACTTGTTTCACTACCAGCTTAGAATCACCAAATACTTGTAGCATTTTTACTTTTTTCCTTAATGCCATCAAAAACCCATGAACTAATGCTTTGTATTCTACTACATTATTAGTGCAATAAAATTAGATTCTACGAGTAGCAAGATATGTCTTACCTGTGGGATTGATGAGTTCAAAGTTGGCCCTCGCTCCCTGCTTGGCTTGGATCCATCAAAATGCAATGTCCAAAATTTGGAAGAATCTTTGACTTTAGAGTTGGTTGGGCACGTTTCCTTCCTTGGTTGTGCATCTAGTTCTATTTCCTTGTGTGAATACATATGTATGGGCTGATTGTGATCTTGCTACCCTCCTACTTCCTTTGGAATGACTTACCTTGTGATCTATTCTATTTTTTTTATAGATAAAAACATTCAAATTCAGAATGAGCAACATTGTATACTCTACACCATATTGGTAATAACAGCTCCTGAAATTCCATTTTAGCTCCTAAACTGAGCTGATCTTGTATGCATTTCTTCATAAATTCGTAGGAGTTTTCATCTTCTGGCTCAATCAACACTTCTATACTATTGGGGGCATGGGTAAATTTGGTAGGTGCACTATGTAGCACAAGGATCTCATTGGCCACTTGTTCTTCTTGGAACTCTTCTTCACTCTGATAGGCCACGAGACAATAATTCCCCACCTCCATTTCTATGAAAAACACATCATTCGTGTTGTTATACTCAGTGATCATGAACTTCATTTGAGGTTCTCTCTCAATGAAAACCTAGTTTGGCAGTCCCTTCCATGGTAGCCACAAATGAGAATAGTCTATTACAGCATAACCGTTCAAATCCCAGGTGAAGTCCCTTCATAATGTAAGGCCATACATGTTAGGAATATTAGCAACTTGGATGTCAATCACCTATTACATCCTTTGGTCAACAATAATCTGCATGGATATTTTTCTCATTTCCCCAACTATGTTCACTTCTTTCTTGTCCAACTGAGTGAATTTCCATCAAGAGGGACTTGGAGTTATCCCTTGTGCTTGGCACACTGTGAAGGGCATGACATTAGCTGAAGCCCCTAAATCAAGTAGGAAGTTATGTAGGTTCTTGCCAAATATTTGGATAGTCATCAAGAAGGGAATGGTCTCCAACTTTTCTTGGAAAAACCCTAATGATACATTGGTTTGAGCCACTTGGGTTTTATCTTTATCACTTATTTATCCTTGGCTTGGATCAAATTTGACCCTTGGCGGGAGACTTATCTTATGATTGATTTTTACTAACTTGTTGGTTTAAGGGCTAATCTAGTTTTTTCCCTACGATTTCCCTAATTCAAGCTCACTACTAGAGGTGTCAAAAGAAACCCTTTTTGCGGGTACCTCTTAGGATAGTTTTGATAGAGTAGTGTTGGCAAGATGTTGTGCAGTTTTGCACACACGCCCCACTTGAGGTGGGGACCCTCTTTTCATGATGTCTCTGTGACCTTTGGTTTTATTGGATTTGTCCTTTCAAGGTCTTAGGATGTTGGTCTTGCTGGTTTTGGTCCTGCCCTGAGGATTAAATTGATCAAACTTGGTTTTTAAGGGAAGTCCGGGTTTTGCCCTGGGTCCGAGATTTTCTAGTTTACTCGGATTTTCCCTGTTCCTGGTTCATCGCCTGTCAATGTTGAATTTTTCTGAAGTCCGGGTTTTTGCTTGGATTCGGGATTTTCCGGCTCGAGCGGATTTTCCTGAACTTCGTTAAAGTCCCGAAGGGTGTGTTATCTGTGGAATTCGTGCTCACCCGGATTGTCCGTCTGGCTTGATTTTTTTTGAAATTTCGTTTTGGGCTCGGGTTTCCGGATTTCCTCGATATGTCTTGTCGCTCATTAATGCTCGAAGTACGTCTTCTCTAGTGTGAGTGCAGGAGGATTTAAGGCTTTTGGAACTCTTTTGATTTCATTATTCATTTACTATTTGCTCTGGCGCCTGAGTTTGTTCTTCTTGAGCTTTGATTGTTGGATTCAAGCTGCTTGCGTGTGGATTGCTTGAGCGCTGGTGTTGAGTATTTTCGTCACTAGGGCACCTTGTTTTGCAGTGACTTCTTCGGGTTCGGGCTTCATTCAGAATTGATCCATGGTAAGTCGCTGCCGACTTCTCCTTTTTGTTTGCACTTTGATCGAATCTTTCAAGTTGTTGATTGGTGGTTTCTTAGGTCGGCCCTTGCTTGTTTCATGATTATATTTAGCGAATAGGGTTTGACCTACCTTTTTATGGGTTTTATCACCCACACTTTGCATCCCTTTGTTTATCAATTGAATGTCAGGTATACTCCTATGGCTAGGTGTTTCGTTAGGGCCTTTCCTTCTTGGTGCGCAGTCTGTTATATTGCGAAGTTAGGGTTTCAGTATATTTACCCAGATCTGTTGAGATTGGTGGAGTTGTCACGAATTTCATGTCTTGTGGTTAGCTCGACCCCATTCATATCTTGTGAGATCCCGGTGTGCTTTAGCTTGATCATTTCGAGGGATAGTATTTGAAACTTCGAGCTTACCTTAGCTTTCATGGTGAAGGTCTGGTTATTGAACTTAGGGCATCATTGTTTCATCATGGGGTTCAGTCCTTTGAGATTTTTGGGAATTCAAATTCATGTGCAATCGAAATTCAACTCATTGGGATTGATTTTATGTCCATTGGAATCCAAATAGGGACGTTTAGATGATCATTCGATTAATGGTTTGATCGTCGGGTTTCCAAGGTGTCTACGGAATTTCTGTGCACCTGGATTTTCCTGGTTTCTGCCATTTCCTCAGAGTATGATGAATTCCAGAATTTTGACCTGCCCACGGAAATCCGACCAGTCCGAATTTTTTTGGTTTTCTTCCTGGTTCCACCTTCTTTTGATTTTCAAAATCTGGGTAATGAATTAAATGTTAAATGATGATTTCTTATTGCTAAGGAATGAATTTCATGATAGTCACACAACTCTTCTGTCTGAATTAACGATTTATTTAGTAAATGATGTCTTGGCAGCAGGAGTCCGTTTGGGTCAGATTTCTCTGAATTTTGCCCCGACTGGATTTTCCCGAATTACTTTATTTTCCCAGATTACTTCATTCTTCTAGATTTTCAAGATTAATGATTAGTGATGGATCTTAATTGTTTCATGTGGTGTCCAGGCTAACCTTTTATTGAAATATGGATGATATTTGGATGCTCATGAGGCTCTTTTGTGAATGTAGGCTGAATCAAGTAAAGCAGCGTCGGGAAAGTCCAAAGGTGATACAGAAGGGTCCTCAGTTTCAGATGCAGAAAGGTTAAGGTTGGATACGAAGAGTCAGTTACCAGACAGTAAGATAGCTTTAGTTTGGTATGAGGAGGGTGCATGTCATCAACAAGATCGAGCAAGGCATTAATTACCACTGGGCAGGGCTTATTAGTGCAATGATTGATAGGCAACTGAGAGATGTGTTAAAAACAAAGAAGTTTACCATGTCCTCTTATGTGATATATGTGTTGGCCAGATTTTACCCATACAGGGGTTTGAATCAAAAGGGAACGTTTGGACAGGATATCATCTATGAGATATACCCCAAATTGCACCTAGGAAATTAGAACTATAGAAGAGCAAATGATGCATTCACAATGCATATCACTAGGTTTCTCCAGAATGCAGAGCATGTGAGAATATCTGATGGAGTCAATGAGCTAATAAAAAAATATGGAGCTTGGTTTATACAATTCCCCACCTTCTCCTATATCAGAATTGACGGATGTCAAACGGCTCCATACAGATTGCCAAGATATCCTACTGACCACATTGTGCTATTAGAGGTTACAAGGCAGTTATATGACTTTGATGTTATTGTTAAAAAGGAAAAGCATAAGATAGGGTTTGGTGGAGATTTCCCTTTGAAAATTGGTATAAGTGAGGTTTTCCCTTCAATTCAATTAGCTCATGCATCGGGGGAGGAATTAAGTACCTATGGTTTCTCTTTTCATTCTAAGAGGACAAACTTTGATATTACTGGTGAAGCACAGAAAAAAGCTACTAAAGAGTATCACCACAAGGATGATCTCGAGGATTACTGGGAAAACATCAAAGATGACTTTGAGGCAAGAAAGAAAAGGTATTCTAGGCTTCCCGTTGATGTAATCAGAATGTACAATGTTAAGTTAATCCTTGATCAGTTAGAGGATGACGGGAATTTGGTCCAAGACCATGCATATGAATCAGTTAAGGACAGATCCATTGGAGAGGTAAACTGGGCAGAAAGTGAAATAACTGAGCTGGAAGAACTAATGGCTCCTGTCATGAAATTTACCAAGTCATGGTTGAAGCACAAAGTATGGGAATTGGAAAGTGATAAGGTACCTTGTACCTTTAATTTAAGGGGAAATCTGAATGCTCATTCCACTTCAGAGGAATCTGGTGAGGATGATTCCAAAGGGAGAACTAAAGTAAGCTCACCTTTTAAGATCAAAATCAGAGGCCCTAAGGAAAGTGAGCCAGAAGAGAAAAGGAAACCTAAGGGAAAGAAGAGAAGCCGAACTTTGAAAATAGGTAAGTTTGTAGAAGAGGAGGAATTTGAGACAGCAGAGAAAGAAGATACTCCTCCAGAGCCAAAAAGGACAAGGACAACTAGGTTTTCAAAGAGGAAAGATCAAGAAACCTCCAAGGACAAGGAAAATCCTCTTGTGGTTGATGTGGAGAGCTCAGGAGAAAAACCCTGGGTTTATTTGAGGAGGTCAAGGACTCCATCTCCCAAAGAGACTATGCAAAAGATGGATCCTCTTCCAAAGGCACCGACTGTGGAGCAACAGAGGGCTACTTCTCCTTCATTGAGTATACCTGAGCAGACAACCCATGAAGAGCATGAGACTAGCGGGGAGGCAGAACCATTCAAGGAAGGAGAACTCTTTGGTGCAACAGTTGAGCTTGAGGTTGAAGGTGTAGAAATGCACCCTTCTCCATTGGTACAGTACGAGGATTCTCCTGCGAGCAACAAAGATAACAGGTCTCCTGAGAAGGGGGATGTCCCTGTTAAGACCCCATCACCCCTGCAAGAAAAAAAACCTGAGTTGGGTAATCAAGGTGATCGGTCTCCTAAAAAGGAGAAGGATGAGACAGTGGAACAACATGAAGAGGTCAGGAAAGATGAAGTCCGGGTGGATCCTGTTGTCCCGGATTGGTTAGATAAAGAAATTAGAAGGAAACAGATCATTGTTGAGGACACTCCTCTTGATTGGGATGAAATGTTGGCCAAGATTGGAAAAGGTAAGAAGAAAAAGATGGCCAAGGTAATTTCAAAGATAGAGAGAGATGAAGCAAGTAACAGGGTTATTCATATTGCTACCCTTGCTGCTAATAAGAGCAAAGATGAGGTCACTGGAAAAGATTACAATGTACAGACCATCAATCTTGGACCCACTTCTATGGAGCAGGATATTGAAGAATACAAAGGGTCTAGTGCAGTGGTAATTGGGAGATTAAGGAAGGAAACACAATCGAAGCATGAGCTTAAAAGGGAAAATGAAAGGCTTAGGAAATGCCTAGAAGATTTGATGAAGCCTTTGCAATCTCTTCACCCATCCTCTTCTGCTGCTACTGGTTTCTTGCCCAAGGAGACTATTTCAGAAATAGAAAAGATGAAAGCTTCTACTTAGACTACAGTGGAATGGTTGAAGGATGTACAAGTTAAAGAAGATGATGCAATAAAGGAAATCCTTTCAACTGGAAAGGATGCAGTAAGAGCTAAGGATTTATTAGAGCATGTTTTATCTCAGGATAAGGAGGATATTGATCTTTTATTGCAGAAAACTAAGGTAATCTTGGAGTATGGTAAGGATCAGTTGGTTGTAGATGGAAGTCTTTCTTAATCTAAAGTTAATGAGCCTTGGGAATGGTTCAAGGCCTTGCAAATTTGACAAAAGGTCATCAAGAAGATCCATAAGCAAAAGAAGCAAATGGATGGGGATCTGACTGGTGTTTATGATGGATGCATCACCTTTTTTGAAATAATGACTGGTAGGAGGAAGATTGCTCCTAAGTACTTGAGCTTAGAACAATTGAGGGAATGGTGGCATGATGTCTATGCCCCTGATTCTGAAAATGTGGTAACATGGCACCAATTGGATGATGCGGCAACCTACTTGGCTATGATGGACAAGTACCAAGCGCATAGGGGTGAGTGGGATAAAATTGTTAAACAGTCAAAGGAAGAAATTGGCTCCATTGAATGTCGACTCAAAATCCTACCGTTGCTACCTGTTGCTGAGTTGGATAGGGTGTTTTTGAAGGTTCATGAATCATTGGATCAGAACAAGGATAAGGGAGGCGGTAGTTAATGCCAATTTTGAGATTTGTGCTTCCCTATTATTATAGGGCACGTGTTGATCTGGGTTGCATTGAGAACTATGTTTGGGCCGACCTTGATGATGTATCAGCATTTAATGTGTGCCTTATTTTGAAATTCCTGAGGCTGACTTGTTTTGACTATTTTATTTTGTAAATGTTTGGCTGGGCCGACATGTTTGAGGATTCTCTATAAAGGGCATTCCTGCTTCATTTGTAAAAGTTAGTTAGGGAGATAATAGAGTCAAGCTAGATAAAGAAGGAGCTAGAGTATTTCATAGTAGAGATAATAGTTAGTTCTTAAAGCAAATATGGTAACACAGAATAGTGGAATTGTTGCTACATTTTGGTGATCTAATACAATTGAAGGCATTGTGGTTTCTCTGGTGAATTCTTTTGTGTTAGTTTATCTTGCATGGTTCCTGTTGTTCCATATTTTAAATTGCTTAAAGATCTAAGATTTAGTGTTAGATTTAGAATTAGATTAGTTTGGTGAATAGTGTTCATGATTTCATGCTTGGAATGTTTGTAGCAATCTCTGGTCTATACTCCCAGTAACTATCTGATTGTAGTAGACTGGTGAAGTCAACCTGGACCATACATCTATTTGTGCTTAGTTCAATTGTGGATAAATATCTATGATTTGAAAATCTATATACCTTAGAAGATTGCACCGTTCTTGTGATATTGCATTGTGGGTTAAGCAGGAATTGGTTATTTGAGGTTGGTCCATTCCAGATATCTGTCATTTGTATTGCTCACCTTAGGAATAGTTTAGATTTCATTACTTCTCTTGCACCCTCATCTTTTGCTGTTTCTTTATTATTCGGTAAGATTTAGGATATAAGATCAAAATATTGCAAAATTTGATAAGTTGGAAAGATACGGTTCGCTTGTAGTAAGGTCCGATTGTGATTACCAGCATTTTCACATATTATCTGAGTTGTTTATGCATTGTCATGACCTGACATCCGAGAGACCTTGGGGTGATTTTTAGTAACTTGTTGAAAATTACCTTTCAAGAGAGATAGAATATTGCATTCTGTCTGAGTTGTTGTTGTGCAGAAAACACCATCAACACAAGAGACACTACAATTTTTTTCAAGTGTTGTCATTGATGGCAACCCTAGTCGGTGATTGGATCTGCATGTCATCATTTTCTCATACTGATAGACAGTTTGAAGATAGTCAAGGAAGAATAGAGCATCTAGAAGTTTTATGTTCATTGATTCACATGCAAATTTTCTGGTGATATTTTGAGTTGTGCATCTCATGGGAGATTGATCAATATATGTTTTGCATTATCCAAAAATCTTAGTGCCTCATATCAAGTTGTGCACAAGTTTGGAGATCTAGTTAGATATATTTTTTTTCATCAGTGTTTGTTGGCTGACCCAGTTGATATAACGTAAATATATTGCAGATATTTGAGGAGTGTTTACTCAAATATTTTTGTGTTCAATCATTTTGATCTAGGTCTGAGCTAAGTTGTGGCTGACCGTTGTGGATGTGCATTGAATATTTTTCATGATTTGAGTTGACAATTGTAAATACTTTTAAGTTTTATTGAAGCTAACATGTGATTAAATTCTTAGTCACAAATATATATAAATGATCAATTATATCATTTTTGGGTAAGAAGAAGGTGTGTCAATGTGTGTTGTGAATATTAGAAGGGTGATTGAGTGATTATGCATAGTTTCACTTGTGCATTGAATATTTTTTGATGCGAGTTAGAGTAGAGCATAGCAAAAGTGCATAATCAATCAGAAGGACAAAAGATCAACTACTGAGCTTAACCAGAACTATAATCAACCATTTGTAGATGCTACTCTCATAGTTCTTTCTTTGGATCTAATCCAAATATTTTTAAGGTAGTGTTCCTTTCTATATTGAGCAGTGAGCTCTAGGCAGTGCACCTGAATGCAAGTGCACCTAAATGTAAGTTCACCTGAATGCAAGTGCACTTGAATGCAAGTGCACCTAAATGCAAGTGCATTCACACATTGTAATCTTTCTTTTGAGTATACTCAGATCATATTTTGGATTGGCCATCCACCGTGGTTTTTCACCAGATAGGGTTTCCATGTAAAAATCCTTTTGTTATGGTGTTGTGGTTGTTTTCTTTGTGTTCATGCATATTTATTTTGGTTGAATTTTTTAAGTTAGTTAAAGATCATAATAATAAATTTAATTTTTTCACAACACTGATTCACCCCCCTCTCAGTGTTGCGTGTTTCTAGCAAGCAGTTATGTTTAGTGACCTAAAAATGGTGTTTCAAACATTAGGTACCATTACTAACTCAAAGGTTGAAAAACTAAATTTGATCCTTTTTAATTCTCTCGCCACATATTCTCCCATTTGTTCAACCTCTGCTTCAAAAAATTTACTTTGGGAAGAGTTAGTGGGCTGATCCTGAGTTTGATTTGGCTGCCTATTTCTATTGAAGTACTGAGTAGGAACGTGGGGATAAGTAGGATTGTTGTTGGCATTAGGATTAGGTGAAGTATTGAAGTTGATAGGAGGAGTAGAAGTGGTGAAATGACCACCAACCTGCCTATTCCTTAAGTTGTATGGGGATACCCTTTGATAGAACATTTGAACTTCATCCTCATGCAGCTCATCCTCATCTACTGGACCATTATCTACTAAATCAAAGAGCTAGGATAAAGGACTTTCGTTACTTACCTCCTTCGCTTTTTCATCCTTGGGCACAACCTCCTTCTCGGGCGAGTTTATTTCACTTTTTGGGAAATGAGCTTGGTTGACCACCATCACTAAGGAATCGTATGGCTCCAAAGGGACTAGATTTCTGTAACTCGAGTCATCAACTACATTCTAGACTTCTACTTGAAAATTTTATGTGGTAGTTTAAAATTTCAGACAATCCAACTTGGTATTCTTGTTTGTCCTATGAATATGGCACCATTTGGATAAGAAAACCTTGGCCAGATAAAATCTATTTGTTGACTTTTCATTTCCGCCCAGTTGGGCAAGAGGTGTGGGGACACCTCCATTGTTTGGCCTTGTGTTCCACGTTTAATATTTCCTTTATGAAGGTCTCCTCTCAAAGTTCTTCCCTGAACTCTAACCTCTTTCATAATTTTGTCCAAGAGAGGCACTAGAATCATGGTGGTCTTGATTAAGATTGGCTTGAATGCTCCTTTAAGAAGCTTGCAATTGGTTATTTTGATTCCTCAAATGTGTCATCTATGTAGACAACTTTTTCACTATCTCGATCAATTTATCAATTCAATCGTTCTCTACGTTATTCTGTTGTGGGGCTGAGTTCTAAAGGAAGACAAGTTGTGTTGTGGATTGGATTTGTTAGGTAGGTGGGAATTCTGGACCTTGTAGGTATGTAGGCACTTAGGGATATTAAGAATAAACTTTATGTTGTGGAGGCTACAAGTAATGAGGCACATATGGCACCTGACTCAATGGCTGCCCCGGATGGGGCACTATTGGTAGCTAAGGGTCTTGATTCAACATTGGCATTTGATAAGCCAAGGCATGGGTAAGTCCCTGGATTTGAGTTGGGTGAGCGGTTGGTTGCAATGAGGGAAACAGACCCATGATATACTTCCTCAGATCCATGATTATTGTGATTGCTTCTACATATGCATCCACCAACCTGGCAGGTGGTGGGCACATCCTTTTGACCAAAGTAGATGTGATGTTGTCCAAGGTAGCATAGTACACCAGTCAAGCAAAAGGATCATCAACCACATACAATAGCTAGAATTTCATGTAAGCTCTATGAAATCGATCATTAAAGGAGATAATAGGCTCATTAACTTCCCTCCTAATAGACATGAACTGCTGATATAATTTTGATGCAGGAGCATCCTTGGCTTTTTGGGAAATCTTGCATCAACCAAAAATATTTTCTTTTAGTTTTTTTCTTGTTTTGTTCTTGCTCAGTTCATGTTGGTGGATTCATCATATTTTCTCACCAGACCCTGTGGATCTATGTCTACATTGTGGACATGTTCATATTCCTTATTCCAATATTTGAGTGTGATTGGATTTTTTTTCTGGAAAGTTATTGCTTTTGGATTTGATGGAAGTTTCCTGAACCGGGACTAGAATAATTTTCAAGCCTAATGGCTAATTTGATTGTTCATGTATCATCCCCATAACTTACAGATCTTAATGATTTGATTTTAATTGTTCCATGGAGTGTCCCTAACCTTCATTATAGGTCCACACTTTATCCTATGCACCTGTTGATGGAGTAATTCAAATTTGAGGCCGACCTATTCATGTACACATTACATTTTCCTTCATAGGAGATTGTGAGAATCATTGGCCGACGTAGATGTTTCTTGACCCACAGATGTGATATAAAACTTGTAATAGACCATTAGGAGAGGGGG
This sequence comes from Sequoia sempervirens, assembly GCA_007258455.2. Taxonomy (NCBI): domain Eukaryota; kingdom Viridiplantae; phylum Streptophyta; class Pinopsida; order Cupressales; family Cupressaceae; genus Sequoia; species Sequoia sempervirens. The sequence continues at coordinate 654,457,511 of VDFB02058242.1, read as the reverse complement.
GGAATGATAGAGGAATATCAGATTGATATGTAAGATTTTTGATCGCATATAGGAGCATATTAGGATGCTATATTTTTGAACATGTTATATCAGGCCTATGAGTCGAACCTGTAAGCTCGAATGTTGTTGGACGATTGTAATTGAGATTTCTGTTAATGAGAATATTTTAATTTTCATTTTCCTCCATATTCTATGTTGCTTTTGTTGTGTTACTCTTGCTACATGGTCTGAATAGTTCTCTTTGAGGACCCTCATATTGTGGCTACACTAGATTGGTATCAGAGTGAGATTCAATCCATGTGAGGTCATCAGAATTCATGGAGTCCTATTGAATATTTTTTGTGGGGTGGCGGATTAAGGATACAACCTATAGCTATAGAGGACTTGTGTAAAGATGGTGGGAAGAAGAAATGGTAGAGGAAATGGAGAGTGTGGAAATCCTGACCCAACGATAATGGAGATGTTGAGAGGAATTGTTGTTAGATTAGATGCAGTCGAAATGAACTAGAGAAAAGGTCGATCGGTTGATGATGTGAGTGACGAAGAGGTAGAGGCACAAGAAGAAAGAGGAAGAGAAGAGAAACTTTTCCTAGATTAGGGAGAAGAGAGGTTCATAAGAGCCCTAACTAGAGTGAATACTAAGCTATACATTTAAATCCACTAGATTATAATGGTAAGTTGGATTAAGAAGAATTGTTTGATTGGATTACAAAGATGGAAGAGTATTTTGAATTTGTGATCCAGAAGGATCTATGAACCTTGAAAAATTAATTGTCTCTAATGCTTGAGAAGTTAACACCATGGTGTAGAGCTCGTTGAATTGGACTCAACGCAACTTGAACGGGCTCGATCAGAGTTTGTATGCTCAAGTTATGGTCGGTCAAAGTTTGGTCAAAGCTGGGTCAACCTAGGTACCAAGAGTGATAAAAAGGTGAAAAATACATCATCAAAAAATTGTTCAAAGTTAGCGCTATCTTGAAGAGCTTGTCGAGAGCTTTCCAAGGGCGTTTGTTTCACATGAATTGGAGTCTGTATGAAGGAATTATGGGTAGTCAAAGTTTTGGTCAAAATGATAATGTGGCATCACTAAAACTTGACACTTGGTAGGAAACATGGCATGTGACATGGCATGAGTATTGAGTTGGTATAAATAAGGATTAAACCATAATTATTAAAAGAAAAAAAAGACTTTTTTAACTACTTTTTAATCGGGATGGCGAGTGCTGGGTGTGGACGTGCTAGGGCATCTGCGCCCTAGCCTGGTGGCTCTGTGTTTCTGGTGGCTGAGTGGGTGGGAAGTATGGGTAGTGCGGGTAGGGGCCAAGGGTGGCTCTTTTTTCCTTCTTTCTTCTATGTGTGGGTGTAGTTTCAGGGGGGTTTTGGTGCAATCTGCTAGGGTTTGGTGTGGGCGTTGGGTCGTCTATTGTCACCGACCCCTTTCTCTTAAGTTTGATCCTTTTGATTTCTGTTGGCTAGGGTTTGAATGGCAAGGAATGCATCGATTGGTGAGGTGAAGGGAGATATTCCTATGGCGGAGGTTGGTGGTGGGGCTTCGTCTGGAGATGGTTTGACAAAATCTAGTACCTTTAAAATGCATAAGATAAATGGATGTCTGGAAAGGGCACAAGTTCATCTTGTGTTGGTGATTCAATCAGAGGCGGTAGCGGAAGATTTGGATTACTACAGTAAGCATGTTTTGATTTGTAAGTTTATGGGGATGGGGGTTTCTCTTTCTTTCTTAGACACTTGGATCCGCAAGACATGGTCTCCAGAGGGTGACTTTGATGTTCTGTTGGATGCAAACAATTTCTTTCTAGTAGATTTCTCCTGCATTGCTGATCGAAATAGGGCATTTGAAGGGGGGCCTTATTTTTATAATCAAGTAGGTCTTTTCATAAAACCATGGCATGCTGGCTTTAATTCAGCAGAAGAGTTGCCTTCTAGGGTTTCAGTTTGGGTTCGCCTTCCTTGGCTGTCGCTTGAATGTTGGAGAACTGATATATTACAATCAATTGCTTTATTGTTGGTTAAGCCTATTGGTCCTTCTCAACATACTTTAGATAAGAGGATCTTTTCTTATGCAAGGGTTTGTGTCAAGATTGATCTGAGTCAACCTCTGCCCGATTCTATTGATTTGACTATTGGCTCTAATTCCTGGACTCAACCTTTGGATTATGAAATGTTGCCTTTTCGCTGTCGGCTATGCCATGATTATGGGCATTTGCAGCGGAGGTTTCCTCGGGCTTTTGGTGTGGAGGTGCAAATAATGTGGGTTCCCAATCTAATCTGAGGGTGGAAAAGGGTAAGGATCCTTTGTAGGGAATGGCAGCAGACAAAAATGGTTTTGTTCCAGTTAAACCTCATAATCGTGGACGGGGCCAAAAGAGGCCTTTCCAAGATAGACAGGAAGGGGAGACTTTCAATAGATTTGAGGCTTTGGTTGAGTTAGTTCAAGAGGAAGGGTTTACAGCTGACATGCAAACGGCGGATGGCTCTGGTCCTAAGGAGTTGGTTGAGGTACAACCTTCGGTGATCCCTGGAGTGGATCAGCTTGGTGACCAGGATCCTTAGATGGTGTCTGGTCTAGGTCCTTCCGCTCTAGCTCTTGGTGCAGGGGATGGGGGGATTGTTGATTCTGGTGGCCCCTCTGGTGTTGGTAAGGTCTACTCAGAGGCTCGGGATAGCCCTGATTTAGGTAAGTTTAAATCTTCTTCCTCTATTCTAGGTGTGCAACAAAAATATTTTAAGAAAGGGATTCCTAAGAAATCAGTTAAGGTTGGTCGCAAAAAGGACCAAGAAAAGGTGAAGCTTGCTGGAGAGACATTGGTTGAGGCTGGTTTGGTGAAGACTATTGATGCTCACTTTTCCCAACCCCAACGATGATAGTTCTTTCTTGGAATGTGAGGGGTATGAATAGCATCCCTCGACAAAAGGCTATTCGAGATTTGATTTGCATTCATTCTCCAGATGTGATTTTCTTGTAGGAAACTAAGTTATCAGTGGATAGTATGTTAAGTGTGGCTCCTAAGATTTGGGGTCGTGGCCAATGTCAATGTGTGGGTACTTTTGGTAATTCTGGTGGAGTGGCTTGTTTTTGGGATCCCCGAAAGGTTAGTCCAATTTGGTGGATCTCCTGTAAGTGTTCGATTTCTTGTGTTGCTTCTCATTTAGAGTCAGGGGAGAAAGTTATTTTCTCTAATATATATGCTCCGACTGATTTCCAAGATAAAGCACAACTGTGGGATCATGTTAGACATGTGAGGTCTTTGGATCCTTACCTGCCTTGGATCCTGGCTGGTGATTTTAATGCTGTCATTTCTTTAGAAGAGAAGATAGGAGGTAGTGCTCATTTGGAGCCTTCCTCTAGGCTCTTGTAGGATAATATGGCTCTTATGAGGTTAGTTGATGTCAAACCAACTAATGGAGTCTTCACATGGAATAATAGGAGAACTGGAGATGCTGCTATTTCTAAAAGACTAGATAGATTTTTGGTGTCTAGTTTTTGGATGGGGGATAGGTGGATGATTAGCTCTGAAATATTGGATTGTCGAGGCTCCGACCATTGGCCAATTAAGCTTGTGGTTGATGTGCCTCAATGATGTGCTAGACAGACTTTCAAGTTCCAACTCATGTGGCTCCAGGATGAGTCTCTTCATGATATGATTTCTGGCTGGTGGGATCTTGGGAAGCCAGCTTATGGCACTGCTATGTACTCATTCTCAAAGAGGTTACAATACATCAAATACAAGTTGAAAAGATGGAATAGGAAAAATTTTGGTAATTTGTTTCATGAAAAATAGAAGGCTCAGGATAACCTGGACTTAATCACCAGGAAGATTCATGATTAAGGCCTAACAGAAGAATTGAGTTTGTCAGAGATTGCTGCAACAAAAGAGGTAGAGGAATGGGAGTTAAGAGAAGAATTTTTTTGGAAACAAAAGTCTCGTATTGAATGGCTCCAGGCTGGTGATAGGAATACTTCTTTTTTTCACAACTCAGTTAAAGACCGGAGGCAAGGTAATGTTATTTCTTCTCTTGTGTTGTCTGATGGGGAAATTTTGTCCTCTTCTGCTTCTATCTCTGCGGAATGCATTCGGTATTTCTCTTCATTATTTTCTGAGGATACGCCTCCAGCTGAGGAGGCTGAAACAAGGATTTTGAATTGTATCCCACAGCTAGTGTCTAATGAAATGAATGAATAATTGCTTTCTCATATTACCTTGTTGGAGCTTGAGAACGTTGTGTTCCAGATGAAGAAAGGTAAAGCACCGGGGCCTGATGGATTCCCTGTTGAATTCTTTCAGGAATTTTGGGAGGTGGTTAAGTTGGACCTCTTAGAGGTTGTTAAAGAATCTTTCATGAATAAACAAATGTTGAAGTCTCTGAATGCAACTTTTTTAGCTCTCATTCCAAAGAAGGAGGGGGCTAATTCTTTGGATCTTTGTCGGCCTATTGCACTATGTAATGTTGTTTATAAGATTATTACTAAGTTGATTGCTGAAAGGATGACACCTTGGCTTGGTGAGTTAATCTCTGAGGAGTAGGGGGTTTTGTTGCTGGCAGACAGATCATGGATGGTGTTGTGATTGCAGCTGAGACCATCCATTCTATGGAATCCTCAAAAGAAAAATCTATGTTTATCAAGCTGGACATGGCAAAAGCATATGATTGCGTTAAATGGAGCTTTCTATTCAAGATTCTTGGAGCTTTTGGCTTTGCTAGTGATTGGATTGAATGGGTTAGGAGTTGTGTTACTTGTTCCTCCTTCTTAGTGCTTCTCAATGGTGAGCCCACTGAGTTGTTTGGTGCTTCTAGAGGCCTCAGACAAGGAGATCCTTTGTCGCCCTACTTATTCATCCTATTTGCGGAAGGATTGGGAAGGCTTATTCGTGCTCAGGTAGCAAGTGGCTTGATTCAGGGTTGGAATTGGGGAAATGATCTTCCCCCTCAGACTCATCTTTAGTTTGTTGATGATACTGCCTTGATGGGTAGGGCAAGGGTTGAGGAGGCTTTGAACTGGCGCAATGTTTTGGACAACTACTTGGTGGCCTCTGGGCAACGTATTAATGTGGGGAAGTATCTCATTTACTTCTTCCATACTCCTAAGGGTATCCAAAGGAGATTAGTAGGTATTCTTCGTTTCTAGATTGATTCACTTCCTTTTCTCTATCTTGGAATCCCTCTTGCCATTCATTCTCTCCCTAAAAGGTTTTGGCAAGAGACTCTTGACAAGTTTTGAAGTTTGGTCAGCCATTGGACTTGCAGGTGGCTTTCTTCAGCCAAAAGAGTGACTCTTCTTAAGTCTGTGATCTAGGCTCTCCCTCTTTATAAGTGCTTTGTTCTTTCTGCTCCATCAAGTTTTATTCAAGATTTTGAGAGACTGTCTCATCAGTTCCTGTGGTCTGGCAACCTTCTTCATAGAAAGTGGAGCTTGGTAAAATGGGATGTTGTCTGTAGGCTGAAGCAGGAAGGGGGTCTTGGTCTACGACGAACTGATTTGAATGGGCAGGCCTTGGCTGCTAAGCTGTATTGGCGTTGGTGTTCACAACAGCATATGTGGTGGGCTAAAATTCTTACCCTCAAATATTTGGGTGCGGTTGAAAGCATGGAGGTTGTAAGATTCAGTCTGGAGGGGAAAGGTTCTATGATTTGGAGTACCCTTAAATGGGGTGCGAAGCTTGTGAAACAGGGCCTTTTTTGGATTTGTAATGGGGGTCGGGAAGCTCTCTTTTGGCATGACTCTTGGGATGGTCATCCCCCTATTTTTCCTTCTCATCCCCACCTTCAGGACTTGTGCCAGATTTTTGAGGAGGCGGGTTGGTGTCATGTGGCCGACTTCAAATATCAACATTCTTTGAGTTAGATTACTATGTCCAAGTGGAAGGACCCTCAGGATTGGCCTCCTGGGGGGGCTTTGGAGGATCGTCAAGTGCTTGCTAAGATTCTTTTGGATCGCACCTACAACTCTCTTCTTGGGAGAGATGTGCTTGCTTGGGGTCCAGATTTGCGGGGTAAATTTTTGGCTGCCTCTGGTTATCAGGTTTTGGATAAACAGGTCTTTGGGAGCTCTGAGGTTCCTTGGTGGAAGCATGTTTGGAATAAATTTGCTTGGCCTAAGTGTAATTTTTTCTCTTGGCTTGTTGTCCAAGGTAAGTGTCTTACTTGGGACAATCTTTGGAAACGGGGGTTCTAGGGCCCTTCCATGTGTGTTTTGTGTGGTCAGCATGAAGAAAGCCTCTCGTATCTCTTTTTTTATTGTTCCTTTGCTAAGGATATTTGGCATCACTGGTGGAATCTCTGGAGCTTACTGTGTTTCCATGTCTCTGCCTTGGATGATTTTTGGAGGAGACAAGGATCATCTCCTGCCAAAACCTCTTTTCTTAAAATTGCTTGGAGCATTGGCCCTAGTTTGATTGTTTGGCATCTTTGGTTGGAGTGCAACAGACGAATTTTCTTCAATAAAAAATTGATCTTGGAGCAACATTGGAGGCGGATTCTTGGGGCTCTACAGGAGACTTTGTCTGCAAAGTGTGATTTGTCTGTGCCAGTTGATCCTAGGGACTTGGGTGTTGTTAATTCCCTGGGTCTTGTTGCTGGGGATAGGAGAAATTTGGGCAGTATGCATCGTAGGCGTGGGCGTGAGAGGGTGGTTCGTGATGGCTTCTGGTGTCCGCCTGCTCTAGGGGAGCTAAAAATCAATATAGATGGGTCATCTAGGGGTAATCCTGGGCATGTTGGATTTGGTGGTATTGGTAGAGACAGATTGGGAGTGGTGGTGTTTTTCTTTTCTATGTATCGTGGTTTGCATACCAATAATCTTATGGAGGCTAGTACTATCCTTATGGCGATTGAGCGTGCGGTTGGCCTTGGGTGGTAGTGGATTGTTTGTGAGTCTAATTCTCAGGTGGTTATTGATATGTTGCATAAGCGACAGTTGGAGGATATGAATTGGCAGCTTGTTGTGGTTGTCAAGCAGATTATTTCTATGTGCTCTTCTCTAGAGTCCATTGTTTTCCACCATATTTCGCAAGAGTGGAATAGGGTGGCTGATGGATTGGCTAGATGGGTGTCGGAGAGGACTGATTCTTGGTATGTGGATGGTTGGGGCAATCTTCCTAATGACATGGCCCCTATTCTTGAGGAGTGGGTTGCGGAGGATATGAGATGCTTCTTGGGTGTGAATTAATGCTTGTTTTGTTGGGCCCCTTGTGGCTTATTTCTTCTGACTTTGTAATGTTGTTCTGATTCAATAAAGTTTTTACCCTCTTTTATTAAAAAGAAAATAAAAATGTATGGTTTAAAAATAAAAAATAAAAAAAATATAATAAGGAGGATTTAGTGGGATTTGATCCCATAACCCATGCCTTAAAATCCTCTTTCCTTGCCACTCTTCATGAAAAGGAAAATCCCTCCATATACATAAATCTTTAAATAATATTTAATTCTCCTAATAAATAAAATCAACATTTTTAAAGGAAAATAATATATAATCCTTAAAATAAGTATTTAAATCCATAAAACTAAAATCAAATGCCGACTTACCATTAAATTAAAAGGATAAGCCCCTATTTAAAAGGAAAATATCCTATTTTAAAGGGTTAATCAAACCTTTAAATTAAAGGCCCGTTACATGGGATAATTAAAGGGAATAACAAAATAATTTAATGGTTTATAAGGACCATTAAGGTAGATTTTTAAAAGATTATTTTTAAGAATAGAGGATTTGGGTGGTTATACAAAATCAATTAGTTTTCACCCAAATTGGTAATTTTCATGTATAAAAGGGTGGTGGTGAGGGAGGCATTCATCATCACCTCACTTGGAGAATTATCTCCTTCAAAGTAAGTGGTGACTTGGGAGGAGAGAATTGTGGAGAGGATTTTCTCTTGTGAGAAGAATTCTTGTAGAGGAAATAGGGAATTTATGATGTAATAATGCTCTGATTATGTAGCAGAGCCTTTAGGCAAAGCCTTTTTCTTTCTCTTTGTAAATCAACCTTGTGGCTTTGAGAGCCTTTATGCAAGGTGGTTTGAGTGAGGGAATTTTATACCATGACCTTGTGGATAGGCTACAAAAGATTGTAAAGTAGTTTCCAAGAGGCTCTTTTTAGAGATTATATTGTATTTGGAGCATTATTAATAGATTGGTCACTTAGTTGAGATAGAACTAGAGATGTAGTCCACTCGGATGAACTTCGTAATCAATCTTATGTCCTCTCCTCTCTCTTTGTTCTATGTTATAATTCTCTCTCTTTATTCTTCGTGTTGCATGTATTTTCAATTAAGCTTTAGGCATTAATAAATTGTTCACTTTTACACACATTCACTTTAGTAACATTTTTCGTAGATCCCTTTTGCATCAGATCAAGTGGTGTTAGAGCTTAGTTTCGATGGTTTTGCAAAAGTGATTGTTAGTCAGCTTGCTTTAATCAGCTTATCAATTTGACAGTTTGCTAGTTTTTAGTGTTAGTGTGCAAGTTGTGAGGTGGAAATTTGAAGTTCTAAAGCAAAGATGGCACTAGAGAAAGGAGAATCTTCTAGGGTGACATCTCTATTTGCATCCATGGTGGATGATATCTTTTCCATGAAGAGAATGGTTGAAGAACTCTACGGAGAGCACTGAGACAAGACTGATAGGCTTCGGGAGCTGGAGGAAGCCAACTGGCACATTCAGATTGAGAATGTTGAGCTTAGAGGTTTTCTTGAAAAGGAAAACAAGGAGAATCAAGAGTTGCATGTGAAGTTACAAAAGCTCATGAAGGAGCAACACAAGAGGAGTCCTCCTACAACAGAGAATGTTGGCATATGTGCTTTTTACCTGCATTTGGAGGATACTTCCTCATACTCTCCACTTAGTCCATATGACAACTTGGATGCATCATCTACAACAAAGTCCACTACAAATATTTTGAAGTCACGATTTTCTTATGGTCATGGGAAGTGGGCCAATTATGGCTCAAGTCCAGAGAATGTTGGTTAGTGTACTTTTTTTCAACATATAGAGTACCTAAAACTTTTCAATGTTTCTAGTAACCAAGATGGTTACTTGGAAGAGTCTCCTGCATCAGATCAGGAGGTGTGAAGCGATTAGAACTCTATTCTTGAATGCTTTGAAAGGAACACCAAGGGTAAAGGCCTTGGGATCAACAAAAAAGGAATGATCAATCCTATAGAGGTTAAGCAAGGACCTCGTAATCAAGGATTAGGATATGGAGGGACTGGTGAATCCTCTAAAGCCTTTAAAATAGCATATCCTCAGACACACGCTTTAGAATATGGTAGTGGAAGTGAAGTTGATTCTTCTCCAAAGAAGAAAGTGAAGAGGCATGAAAAAGCCTAGAACTATTGCACCCATTGCAAGATAAGTGGGCATTGGATTGAGAAGTGCTAGAAGTTGCATCCAGAGCTTTGAAACTCACCTAGGCCCATTGAGGGACCTAACCAACATAAGGTTGTTAAGGAAGAGGTGAAAGCGGTACCTGAAGCCACTATCCCTGAGGTGGAGGTGAAGACAACACCTGAGGCTACAATCCCTGAGGCAAAGGAACCTCAACCAGAAAAGGAGCAACCGACAAAGGAAAGTGTTTTTGACTAGCTCTGTAAGAGCTGGGAAAACTTGTCATCTAAATAGTTGTATCAATTTTTTTTGTTATTAGCTCATTAATAAATATCACATTGTGATTATGAGCTATGTGTTACAAGTAGACAAAGTTTTTGTAGTAAAATCATTATGCTATTTGCATGAAGTATTTTCTTAGAATTGAGATTTTGAAAGGTTATTTAAATCCTTATCTCATGTAATTAGAAAAGAAAATGTTTGAAGACTTATTTTTATAGGATGGTAGATTTTTGAAACTGAAGAGTGCTTAGTTGATGAAAAATCTTGAGATGAGAATATGCCTATTGTTCCTATTTAAGGAAAAGAAGCACTTGACTCAGAGTTGTAGAGAAAGGCCGAAAGTTTCCTTTGTGTTCTCAACTTTAAGACTCAGTTTGACTCATTCAGTGGATGACCGAGGCTCCTGAAGGTTTGTTTCTATGGCCTTGTTGCTTAGTAAAACATAGACAGAGTTGTATGGTGAAGCTCATAATTAACTATTTTGAAGTACAAGTTGAGAAGGAATGTTTCAGGCTGAGACATAGTTACCATTGCTCATGTAGTTTTCAAATGAGGAGGACCATCATAATCATGCCCAATAAATTGACTAGGTTGGTATGCAGAATGAGAACCATTGCCGTGAGAAGCACCGAGAGACATGTTTATCATGCTCAATTTTCTTCTTTCTTTTTGGTATGTCAGGTTTCTTTTTGAATTGCATCCTTTGAAGTCCTAAAGTAGCCAAAGTGTAAGACCTATGGAAGCCAAATATAAGTTCTAAAGCATGGTGGAACTAGGACCAAAATTAGAATCAGTTGTTGAAGGTGGAGCTAGTAGTAGCATTGCAGTGAAGCTTTGAAGGTGACAACAAAGTTGATTTAAGCTGAGGGAGTGAAAGGTTCTATAAGACAACTTTTGGAGGACTAAAAGCTCTTCAGTGGGGAGATTTGATCTAGGAGGATCTATGAACCTTGATAAATCAATTGTCTCCAATGCTCAGGAAGTTGACACCATGGCATAGAGCTCATCGAACTAGACTGAATGCCACTTGAACGAGCTCGATCGGAGTTCGTATGCTCAAATTATGGCTGGTCAAAGTTCAATCAATGGCAGGTCAACCTAGGTACAAAGTGTGAGAAAAAGGTCAAAAATACATCATCACCAAATTGGTCAAATTCAATGCTATCTCAAAGAGCTCATCGAGAGCTTTCCAATGACGTTCATTTCACGCGAATTAGAGTCCGTATGACAGAATTATGGGCAGTCAAAGTTTTGGTCAAAATGATGACATGGCATCACCAAAACTTGACACTTGGCAGGACACATGGCATGTGACTCGGCATGAGTAGTGAGTTGGTATAAATAAGGATTAAACCATAATTATTAAAAAAAAAAAACATATGGTTTAAAAATAAAAATAAAAAAATATAATGAGGATTTAGTGGGATTTGATCCCATAACCCATGCCTTAAAAATCCTCTTTCCTTCCCACTCTTCATGAAAACGAAAATCCCTCCGTATACATAAATCTTTAAATAAGATTTAATTCTCCTAATATATAAAGTCAAACTTTTTAAAGGAAAATAATATATAATCCTTAAAATAAGGATTTAAATCCGTAAAACTAAAATCAAATGCCTACTTACCATTAAATTAAAAGGATAAGCCCCTATTTAAAAGGAAAATCTCCTATTTTAAAGGGTTAATCAAACCTTTAAATTAAAGGCCCATTACATGGGATAATTATAGGGAATAAAAAAATAATTTAATGGTTTATAAGAACCATTAAGGTATGTTTTTAAAAGATTATTTTTAAGAATAGAGGATTTGGGTGGTTGTACAAAATCAATTAGTTTTCACCCAAATTGGTAATTTTCATGTATAAAAGGGTGGTGGTGAGGGAGGCATTCATCATCACCTCACTTGGAGAATTATCTCCTTCAGAGTAAGTGGTGACTTGGGAGAAGAGAATTGTGGAGAGTATATCTAAGGGTTTTTTTTCTAAGGTTAGATTATCAAATATTAAAGCATGCAAAACCCAAAGAAAGTAATGAAGTGCAAAGGAAATATAAATTAAAAACAAAAAATGGAGCAAGCTCACCAAGTGTCTTCAATCTCCATGGATGATCTTCATTACACCTTCTAACTTGCTGGAAAGATGTGTTGCCCTCAGATTCAAAGTACGAGCAATTTAAAAATAAGACTATGTCCTACACAAGCTTTGAAGGATTTGGAATATGACAAAATGAAATATAAATTTCTATTAAAAAATGACTCTAATGCCTAAGACAATTATGCCAAAATCATAAAATGAAAATGCAAGCATCTATGTGTTGTTGTGAGTATGTGTAAGTGTCTAAGTGTAATCAAAATTGTGAGAAAAATTGGCATTTTATAGAAAATGTAATTTTGGATGGAGGGGCGAGATTGAATTTTGACAGAAGCATAAAATCAGAGGACGAGATTTAATGTGACACATCCTAATCAGGGTTAGTGAAAAAGTATTAAATGAGTGGTTGAGATGTCATCTGAGAAGATCGAATCAACGGTGTAGAATAAATGAGATAATTAGTTAGAAAAATAAAGATTTTGAAAATCAAGAAGATAAAGACTGCCTAATTTGTGAGATTCGAAAAATCAAAAAGATAAGAGTTGAATTGAAAAGCAGATTTGAAAAATCAAGAATTTGCTCAATTACTTGATTTTTGGAAGAAGATTACCATTTTGAATTAAATTAATTCAAAATATGGATTTTGTGTGACAGTAAATAATCGATTTTCAGATTATTTATTAAAATGAAGTGACAGTTAATAAAGTGAGATCATTTTAAATAATTAATTTATTTAAAATGAGAGAAATGTTAAATTAGGAAATTAAATAATTTAAAGATAATTATTTAATTTAGAAGACATGATCAATAATTAAATAAATTAATAAATTCATTTAATTATGAGAATTAGTGACATATTAAATAGATAAATGAAATTTATTTATTTAATAATCAGGAAGCATAAATGAACAAAGGTAATTAAATAAATTAATAAATTTATTTAATTATAAGAAGATAATAGACTATTAGTGAGGTATTGAATAAATAAATGGAATTTATTTATTTAATAATCATGAAGAATAAATAGACATGAATTAATTAAATAATTATGAATTGTTTAATTAATAGTAGAATGTGGACGAAGGACATAATTAAGATGTAAAAGTTATGCTAGGATGAAAGTGATAAAATAGAGCTTGCAAGCCTAGGTCATTTTTATGTGTCTACATTTTTCCCCTCTTTGTCATAATATAGCATGTCACATTGTGACAAAGAAAATAGGTCAAAGTCATGCCCCAACGAAGGTATAGAGTATCAATGCCCCCTCGGGAGATTTTTCAAATTTTGGGCCAGCGACAAAAATTTTTGGAAAGCGTCCCAATAAGTCAATTTGATGAGTAGAAAGACAGTGGCACAGGCGATTTTAGATTATGACATGTTTAAGGCAGCCAAAAGTGTGGTCAAAGTTGGTCAAAAGGGCCTCTAGTAATACCCTAGTTGACAAATGTCATTTTGACTTGTATAAATAGGTTGAGAAATTGGTAAAAGTCAATTCATTTTCACTATTTACCTTTGCAATTTCGAGAGCTCAGAGCAAGGAGAACTTCGGCGAGGATGGTGATTCCTGTCACAGAGCATCAAGGCGAGATCGTATGGAATTTTAGGTGGCTAGAGGGGTTCTAACTTGTGGTACCCCTAACCCACTTTGTAATTTTCTCGATTTGCATGCCAAAATTAGGTTTTTAGGGTGAACAATGAATCTGCCATGACACATATGCATGCGTATAAGCCGCATTTGACTACGTGTTCGACACATTTGATTCATTGTGACACAAGTGTAAGGGGTATTTAGGGAAGGACAAGGATGTATAACGTATTTGACAAAAAGTGTGACACATTCATCATATCAATCCACATTCGAGAGTTATAATGCCGCATATGTCATTTTGTGACGCATTCATCTGTTTGAGCGACACATTCAAATGAAGTGACGCATGTGCCATAAATTGTGCCACAAGTGCTCTAATGTGACGCAATTGAGCTACATAACGACACAATCGATATGTTGTGACGCAAGTGAAGTACAAAATGATGCAACTATTTTTTCATGACACAGGTGTAGTCAACGCGACACATTTGATTTTGCTTTGATTAGGGCTGATTCTGATGTTTTTCAAATTTTACATGCTTTTGAGTGATACACATGATAATGACAATTGTCCATAAGGTACTAACGCATTTTTTGGCTATGTCTAGAGACTAGTACCCATATATATGTGAGAGTAGTCCATCGACCTTCCAATTTGGTGATCATCTAACTCCGTGAGAGCGACGACGGTTGATGCAGCTAGGTCTATATTATGTTGCCTATATGCCTATTATTCTAGAAAATAGGGGACTATTGATTGCATTATGTGAGTGATGGAATTCAGAGACATGGTCCTTCCACCTATTGATGGGAGAGGTGACAGTTACACTTGAGGATGTGTACTGTATTGGACCTTCACAGCTTACTATCAGGATGAGGGAGCGGGATTTGGCATCGAGGGTTAAGAGATCCACTGGGAGTTTATGGTGGAGCATTATGCCCAGTTTGATGCATTCTTGGTAACACTGATCAGTAGGATACTGATTCCTGACCATCGCGGACATGGGTTTCCCATTGGTTGGGGAGACATGATAGTGGGGATGAGGTGGGACAGGATAGTGTATTCCTGGGGGCCCTGTTTGTTGGGCATGCTCTACCACTAGCTTTATGAGGTGGTGTATAGGAGGGAAAAGAGCATTTCATGTGGCACCACCCTTCTGATGATTTGGGCTTGGGAGCATATAGCGATATTTTGACCTCCTATTCAGAGACCGTTGTTAGCAAAGGGGATGCCCTATGCCTATTACTATGCTGGTGCCCTACAATAGACTGGGATGGGAGAGACAGGTTGGTGGTGTCATCAGATTGATACATTGGTTTCATTCATCAGGAGGCCATACAAAGACTGCCAACAATCGGATGATGAGGATGACCACCTCAATTTTTGTAGATAGTATCGCTATCTGATTGGTAGGATAGTGCAAAGCCAACTTATTATAGAGATGTATTTTCTGCAATGTGTGCTTAGACAGTTTGGAGAGCAACAGGGTGTACTTACAGGCACAACCGAGTATGCCTGATCTTCTAGGGAGTTAGGTTGGTGGCCACCGATTCCTGTAGCCTTTGTCGAGTAGTAGATTGATGAGCTAGTAGCCCAATAGTGGGGATGGAGAGGTGGAGTTTCCAATCCCTGGAGTACAACTAATTATGAGTTATGGTGGTAGGCACATCGACCAGTGCCACTGAAAGATCTAGATGGGCTAGCACAGATTGATAGGAGGTCAGTTACACCATGTGTGCCACGAGCTAGGCGAGGGGGCTGAGACGGTGATAGAGGTAAAGGTAGGGATGGAGGCAGAGGGAGGGGTGGAGGCTGGGGTGGAGGGTGAGATGGGGGAAGGGATGGAGATTGGGGCAGAGATGACGGAGATGATGGGGACGATGGAGGAGATGACCGGAGATAGAGGAGAGATGGCCAGAGGCAGGGTAGGAGGGTGCGACTGCGTGTGGCTAGAGCCACATTGGATGCTATCCCAAAGGTGGTCAAGGAGGGGGAGAGAGAGGAGGAGTAGCTGAGGTAGGAGCAGGAGGAGAGATAAGAGGAGCAACCAAGGCCGAAGGAGGAGGAAGAGAGACAGGAGGAGCGGCCAAGGCCAGAGTAGGAGTTTGAGGTGGATGTGGATGTGGATGTGTCTCAGGACAAGGGAGTTGGTGGTGAGGAGGTTGCAGAGGAAGAGGATGATGATAGAAATGATGAGGATGCTATGGATGAGGCCAAGAGACTCTTGAAATGGAGGATGGTGGAGGGAGAGGAGATATGATCTACCTCGACATTTCCCGAGGATGCCATGATAGACCAAAGGGTGATAGATCTACAGAGGATGCTAGATGAGAGTGCGACATAGGTCAAGGCACTACAAGTAGAGCTAGAGGTGGCTCAGGTAGAGTGGGATCAAGCAGTGATCCGTCAGCAAGAGTCAACACAGTGGTGTGTGGACTTTGTAGCTTTATGTTTAGGACCTTCTAGGGATATTGCATGTGAGCTTGCCAAGGTGAGCACTCGGTATGGGTAGTACAGGACCTTATATGAGTAGGTAGTGCCTCCTGAGTGATGAGATCCTACACTATCACACTCACAGATGAGGACAGGTAGCAGTCATAGATCAGGGAGTGGGAGCAATAGTAGAAGTCACACTAGTGCAGGAGGATCTACCTCCTCAAGGCAGACATTAGGGCACAAGTCCCACCACTCACACAAGTATTCCTTGAGTCATCATTCGAGTTGTAGTCATGGGTCCACCAGTTTAGCGAAGAGGTCAGTATAGAGGCATCCACCAGCGATAGATCCTTCAGCGTCATAGAGTCAGGCCGTAATGTCATCACAGGTGCCATTAGGGTCAGTGCCATCAGGTTCATAGACAAAGGTTGTTACCGTTCCTCCTATTATCTCAACGCCAGTCACAGGTCCTCAGCCACCACACTTCGCCATGAGGAGATGATGAGAGCCTTTCCTAGGGGCATGTTTACTACTTTTGCTTCTATGTTATGACACATTATGTATAGACCACTAAGCCTGCAAGCTCTATTTTTGGGATATCTCTTGACTCTATCATATGACATTGTATATTTTTTGAGTTGATGCTATATGATGATGCAGTTTTGATGCAACCTACATGTGTGTTCTACGATTTTATTTGATTTATGCATTATGATATATGTGATGTGATGCTTTATGTATGATGTTGATTTATGATGGATGATGGTACTATTTATATGTCTTGTCATGTATGTCCTATGATGATTACTTATGATATGATGCCATGATTATGTAATGTTTCTTTATATGTTATGTTGATGTTGTATCATGTATGATAATGATATTCATAATGTATTTATTTGAATGGATATTCCATGTTTATGATTATGTTAATACGATATGCAATGAAATGCATATGATTTAAGGCTATGGATGATGTATGTATGGACCTAATGCAATGTCTATATGATTATGTATGCGCTTATGTTTTTGCATGTCACAGGATATCATCGTGAGATGGATGAGAGAAGATGACAAGATAGAGGGAGATGCATGTTAGTTCCTAGACCAAATCCTTCAAAACTTTACCATAGGGCTTTTATATTTATTTCTCTTAATCATCCTTGGGAAAACTATTGTGATGGCCAAAAAACACCATGATATGACATAGATCAAGGTGTGCAAGGTCATACCATCACCTGTAAGACAAGCATTCATAGACAAGGATGATCATGACTCATACTAAGAGTGCAATTGCCCCAGTCTTTTTTTTTTTTTTCATAACCAACCACAAGCATAAAAAGATAAGGACAATTCATGAAACATCGTTGCTTCTCTAAATCCTGTTTCTAGGACATCCTTGAGAAACTAGCAGCATGATTGCCAAAATACAATCATGATACGCCATTTTTTTTCTAAATCCTAAAATTAGGACCTCGCTAAGAAACTAGTAACATGTGTGTCAAAAGTCAAGACAAATGTCATGATACATCACTGCTTTTCTAAATCTTGTTGTTGGGATCTCACTGAAAAAATAGTAAAATGATAAAACTAAAAGACAAGTGCCAAGTGTTTTCCATGTGTGTCTGGATGCCAAGTGTTTTAGTGTCAAGATGTTAGGTTTGATGATATTGAGATGCTAGGGTTTCAAGGTTTTGACAATGCCAAGATGATTAATGTCAAAGATTTCCAATTTCAGGAAGGACACATCCTGAATAATGTTGATGTCAAGAGGTTTGATCCCTAAATGTCAAGAGGGATCCCTCGAAATGCCAGTGACAGGGATAGTGACAATGCCTAGGAAGGACACATCCTAAGGAATAAATGACAAATTTTGTTCTTCAGGATACATCTAAAAAATACTAATGTCGAGATGAGTGATCCTTAGATGTCAGGAGGATCCCTCAAAATGTCGAATGACAGTGATGATGCCTACGAAGGACACATCCTAAGGCATGAATGACAGAGGCTATTCTTTAGAAGGACACATCTGAAAGATAACCAAGAGTTGACAGTTTGACAGTTTATGATCATTTGACTTGTTTTGACTAAGTTTGACTTGTGTTGACTATATGTCGATTTCTTTTGACATGCTGATGTGATTGTCATGTTTGAATAAATGATTGCTATACTTTGTTTTAGGAGTTTTCCTATTTGGAAAATGATTTTTCTTGACTTGAAGAATTTTGACGTGTGTGCCAGTGTAATGCCATGAACCCTAATGGACTGACCTAGTGCGGCCTTGGGGACACATCGACAGATGGCCTTGCCTACATCTTACACTCAGAGACCTCGTACTTCGACAAGACCAATGAATTTATCTTGATGAACAAATATTGCATCATGATTTTATTTTGACAAACCTAAAAGGACTAACCTAATGTCTCGAGGACTCAAAAATGAATCTTTCCTACGTAGCAAATGCATAGAGACAATGTAGCTCGGACGAATGACAAAGACTTGACTAATATGATGGACATGATGAATTGTGACTTTGTTTTGCATTATTCGAGATAGTTTGGTATTTTTTGTGGTTTCTTCAAGGCATTTTTCAATTTGTAGGTCTTTCTTCAGGACATTTTGTGATGTTTTGGTCTTTCTTCAAGGCATTTTATAATATTTTTTCTTTTTTTTAGGACATTTTATAATGTTTGTCTTTTTTCATGACATTTTATAATATTTTTGTCTTTTTTTAGGACATTTTATAATGTTTTTGTCTTTTTTTAGGACTTTTTATAATTGCCAAGACCATGTGTGATATCCATTGTAGTTACATGATAAAATTTTTTCCCCTAGTCAGGTCCAAGACTTAGCCAATTTTAAAGGACATGAAAGGGATGTGCCCGGGGTACCAGAGGGACAGTATTCAGGACTTGACGTCATCCTTTTATCAACCATGAAAGGAAGGGTATGATGTCATGGCAGATGTCATGATGGTGATGGAAAATGTATTTCATCCTAGGCAAAGGAAAATAAAGTAACAGTAGATGGCAGAGCAATGATTGATTACGCATGGTGCTTGTTTTCCAAGTTTTCACCATGGTACTTATCCAAAGCACCTGTTTGTCAGGTTTTCACTATTGGACGAATTATTTTTCTTTACTATTTTTGTCATTTTTCATATTTTTTTGGTGCTGCCAAGATGCTTGTTTGCCAAGTTTTCATCAAGGCAACAATTTTTTACCATTTTTCATTTTTTTTGTATTTTTAAAGTTTTCGGCTCAACTTTTTGATGCTTATGTATAGAACTTCCAAAGATGTAGACTATTAATAGGGTCTGTCAATTGTTCACCATCCGGCGTAGCCAACTGATATGCTCCAAGACCAAAAGAAGATACGATGACATAAGGACCCAACAAGTTTGGTTCAAACTTGCTTGGCTTTTCTCTATTAGCCTAGTTCTTAGGGTTCTGCATGAGGACTAAGTCGCCAATGTCAAACTTCTTGGCCATAACCTTCTTGTTGTGACTATGACAAAGACGATTCCGATACGCCTGTAGATGATTGAGGGAAATTTTCCTTCTTTCCTCTAACATCTCCAGCTCATGTAGGCACGACTGTCTATACTCCTCATCATTGGTCAGACCCTTCAAGGAAACTTGTAAGGAAGGAATTTCAACATCGATGGGCAAGATGGCCTCAGCTCCAAAGACCAGGGCAAATGGAGTGGCTCCTGTGGGTGTATGAATGCTGGTGTGGTAAGCCCATAGAGTAGGGTTGAGTTGAATATGCCAGTCATGGCCAGTGTCATTGACAGTCTTTTTTAGGATTTTAATAATGGTTTTATTTGACGCCTCAACTTGATTGTTTCCTTGCGGGTAATACAAAGAAGAAAAATGATGTTGGGTGTGAAATCGCTCACATAACTCATGAACGTCTTGGTTTTCAAATGGGCATCTGTTGTCAATGATGATGGATTATGGAAGGCCATACTAGAAAATGATGTAGTTAAGAATGAATTTAGATATTTGTTTGTTAGTTATCTACGTCAACGGGATGGCTTCGATCCACTTCGTAAAATACTCAATGGCAGTGATGATGAATTTGTGGCCATTGGATGACATAGGATGGATCTTACCCACAAGGTTGAGTCCCCATTAGGCGAAGGGCTAAGGAGAAGTGATCAACCGAAGTTCCTACGCTGGAGCATGGATCAAATCACTATCTTGACATATTCTAGTGCATCTTTTTCAATGGTCGGCCAGTAGTACCCAAGTCTCATTATCTTCTTGGCTAGAGTAGGACCACTTGAATGAGACTCACATATACCCTCATGTACTTCCAATAAGGTTGTACGTGCTTCATTAGTGTCGAGACATCTAAGGAGGGTGTTGTCAAAGCTACGACAGTAAAGGGTCTCGCTAACGATGGCATATCTCGCAGCTTTTTGGATAAAATACTTCTAGTTATTGGAAAAATTAGGTGGAAGGGTTTGGAACTTAAGGTAGTCATAAATATCTTGGTACCAGGGAGAGTCAGGACCAACAAGTTTGCAGACCATCTCTAACTCTATAATGTCATAGGCGAGGACCAACAATTGTTCTATTAGGAATTCCAGTTGAGGCATATTTCTTGGAATGTCAAGGAGAGAGCCTATTGTAGCCATTGCATCTACCGCTTTGTTTTGTGCTCTCGGGACTTGTTCAAAAGTCACCATATGAAAATATTTGTGAAAACTAGTAACCATTCATTTGTAGGGCATGAATTTCTCATCCTTTGTTTCATAGTCATCATTAACCTGGTTGATAACTAGCTGAGAATCCCCATATACATGCAGTGTTTTGATTTTCCATTTTATTGCCATTCTAAGTCTTGTAACCAATGCCTTGTATTCTGACACATTATTTTTGCATGGGAAAGCTATGCGGAAAGACTTAGGAATGGAATCTCCTTGAGGGGAGATGAACAAGATTCCCACCCCCGAGCCATGATTAGTATGCGATCCGTCAAAGTAAAGTCTCCAAGGTGACTTAGGTTCTGTATGGAATATCGACTCTTTTGGAAAATTTGCCACTAACAGGTGCTCACTTTGTAAAGGTGCATTCGCTAGCTAGTCTGCTATGACTTGTCATTTTATTGCCTTTCTTTCTACATATTGAATATCATATTCACTCAGAATCATGACCCATTTTTCCAGACGTCTTGTTAATGCTACCCGACTTAACAGATATTTGAGGGAGTCAATCTTTGCTACTAGTTGTGTCTGATGGCTTAACATATAATGTCTTAGCTTCTATGCTGTGAAGACCACTACTAGACAATCCCATTCAATTGATGTGTAGTTCAGTTCATACCTGAAGAATGTCCGACTGATGTAATATATGGCTCTTTCTTTCTCTTCTTGGTCGTTTTGTGCTAGTAATGCCCCTAGTGCTGAAGTAGTGGCAGAGATGTATAATAACAAAGTATTTCCTTGAATGGGAGGCATAAGGACTGGTGGTGACAATAGGTATTCTTTTATTTGTTGAAAGGCTTCTTGGAATTTATCTGTCCACACAAAGGGGATACCTTTGTGTAGAAGATATTGGAATGGTTGGTATTTATTAGCTAATTATGCTATGAAGCACCAGATGGATTGCAGTCTACCTTGTAGGGTTCTAAGTTCACTTATTCCCCTAGGAGGAGGCATGTCCATTATGGCTTTTAATTTTATTGGATCGACCTCAATTCCTCATTGAGACACTATGTATCCCAAAAAATTTCCAGATGTTACACCAAAGACACATTTTTTAGGGTTTAGTCTGACCTTATATTCTTCTAGCCTCTTGAAAATTATGTCTAACACGTTTAGGTGATCTTTTCTTGTCACTGATTTAGCCAAAATTTTATCCACATAATCTTCCATTATCTTATGCATCATATCATGAAATATTGTGGTCATTTCTCTCTGATATGTGGTGCCTGCATTTTTAAGACCAAATGGCATGACATTCCAGTAGTATGTACCCCAAGGGAAAGTGAATGTTGTTTTATGTTGGTCTTTAAGGGCAATATGAATTTGATTGTAGCTAAAGAAACCATCCATGAGGGAAAACATCTTGTATCCTATTGTGAGGTCGAGTATAATATCAATATTCAGCAAAGGAAAGTCATCTTTTGGGCATGCCTTGTTTAGGTCTCTAAAATTTGTGCAAACTCAGATCGTCCCATTTGGATTTGTTACTGGCACCAGGTTAGATATCCATTCAACATAGTCAATAGACCATATGAACCCAGCATCTAGAAGTTTCTTCAACTTAGCTTTGACTAGTAGAGTGACCTGAGGATGCATTTTGTGTAGCTTTTGTTTAACTGGTTTGGCATTTGGCAATAATGGTAGATGGTGTAGAACCAATTTTGGGTCTAGTCCAGGCATGTCGGCATAGGACTATGCAAAGTTGATTTTATGTTCAACAAATAATTTGTGAAATTCCAATTTCTCTTCTTCAGTTAGGGATGCTGCGAAGAGGACCATTTTGGGATCTTCTGGTGATGATATGTTGTCTTGCATGGTGTCTTCTATGAGCATAGCTAACTTCTCCTGCATTACAAGAAGAAAATCCAATCCTCCATATTTGGGTGCCTCAGAGAGGTTTTCACCCATAGATATGTCCTTTGTTTTTACTTTTTTGTCATTAGAAGGTGCCTTTCAGTTTTCACCTAAAGACATTTCATTTTTTGTTTTATTTTTATTTTTAATTTTGCAACTGGAGGATGGAGCAATCTTGTTGATGTAGGCTGTACAATCTAGGTCAATGGTGAATCTTGCTTTGTGATCACCACTGGGTATGCCCTCACGTAATCCCATAAACTCTATGATAGCCTCATCATTCTGAAAGGTGTCCAGGATTGGTGGGCCTTGTTGGTCCCAATCGATTAATTGTGGATAGACTAGGGAAATGCCTTCGTCAGTGTTGGTGAACTGAGGGGAGGATGTGAAAAGCATGTAGATGGATTTAGTGATATTATAGATGAAATTATCATCATCCAATTCAACATCAAACTCTATCCAATATTCTCCTTCACTTGTTTCATATTCGTTGATAAAGTAAGGGGTGAAGGACTCAGAGTCGTGTTTGTCAGTGTTATCTGGAAGTTTAGATGGATTTGAATGATGGTTATGAGGTTGGGATGGTGGGGCTTGTATGTCATGGGGAAGGGAAATGGAACTGTGACTATTTGGTGCCATATCAATTTTAAATGTTTGCAAAACTTTTTGTTCAGAGGTAGGCTCCACCATTTCAACGAACAAATCTTCAAGGCAACATTCACTTAAGGATCTTTGGGAGCCAAATTCTCACTCTAAGGAGTCAGTTTCGGTGAAGGTTTCCTTAGCAGTCTCAACACTTTCTGAAGCATGCACTCTCTCACTCGAAAGTCCATTGGTACGTTGATCATCATTATCAGGGAATCCAAACCCTAACCAAAGATACGTTGGTATTTTGAAAGGTTCTATGGGCTCTCTTCGTCCAATTTTATTTCTTCCTAGGCCACTAGTGCCATTGTATCCCTTAGCCTTCATTATGTCATATCTCTTGCCCTATTTCTTAACTAGTAATGGGGGTAGGTCTGGAATTTCTTTATAGAGCCATCCTGTAATATCGGCCAAGTCCTCATTACTCATGTCTCCCCATTTGATGAAAAATGTTTTTGGTGGAACTTTCAAAATTTATTTGGGTTCCATTCTAAAACATGGTCGACCATAGACCTTCAGAGACTTGGGTAATGTTGTGATGCAATATGTTGTATGTAGTTTGAATTCTCCACAGCCTAGGTCCTAGATCTTGAAAATGGTCTCAGCCTTAGGAAGTGTGGAAGATGGTGGTGTAGCGGAAGATGTGGGCAGAGTGGACATGGAAGATGATGTGAGTGTGGATGGGTCAATGTATTTAGAAGAAGAGGAGCCAAAAGCTTCTCAGTTGATAGGCACTTGGTTTTCAAAAATTCCCCTTAGGTTGGTGCAATATTGAAAAGGGTTAGGGTCTCCATATATGGTGATTTCGGTGTCGTCAAATGGAAATTTTAAGCATTGGTGATATGTGGAGGGTAAAAATTTTAGGGTATGAATCCATGGATGGCCGAGCAAGATGTTGTAAGGTAATTCTAGATCCAAGACCTAGAAATTATATCCACAATGACTAGTCCCACTCTGATAGGAAGAGAAATAATGCCTTGTGGAGAATGTTCTTCATCATCATATGCTCTTATGACTATAATATTTGTAGGGTCCACACATGTATCAGAAAATCCTAGAGCCTTAACCAGTTTTAAGGAGCATATATTCAATAGTACTCTGCCATCTACTAAAACTCTTTTGACCTTTTGTTTATGGATGAAAGTATTAATGTGTAATGCATCGTTATGATTGGTCTTGGGTGATGAGTAATCCTGATCATAAAATGTGACATGGTGAGGTGTAGTGAGGTATCCCACCATGGTCTCAAATTGGTTGACATCAATATCCTTTGGGATGAATGACTCTTGCAGTGTTTTATCTAAGATAGCCTTATGCGAGGGAGAAATGTGAAGCAACACAAGTATGGAAATTTGTGCAGGAGTTTTTCCTAACTGATCAATAAGGTTAAATTGACTCTTTGGTTGTCACTGCTTTGTAGATGAGTTGAGTTGTGATTGCTTAGTAGATGGACTAGGTATGGTGATTTTAGGTTGCCTAGCAGGAGGTGAACCAACTATGTTAATCTTTCCACTTTGAGTAGTAGCATTGCATTGGGGTGCACTCTTGACTTTGATGGTATTGACACACTCATTATCAGTTTGGATATTGTTTATAGTAGTTCCACATAGTCATACTTGGCTCAGGTGAAATTGGCTTGATTATTGTTTGTCTTAAGACCTAATGTGGAAGCATTACTAGAAAAATGGTCTTGCAGTGGGTTCTTATGAATAGTATGATTTGAATTAGTAGAAAATTGTGGTCCACCTACCTCAATGATACGATTCTCAAAAAAGGTCTTGTACAAGATTTTTTAGTTGTTGATAGGAAGAAGTTTTATGTCCTTTTTCCTAATAATCACAAAATGCATTATCGTCCCACCATGCAGGTTTGAATTGTCCTAGGTCATATGGTTTTGGTTCTTGAAGTGTGATGATGCCATTCTGAAGGAATTTCTTGAGGACTTCCTCAATGGGCTCACCTAAGGGAGTGTATGTGTGACCCTTGAGGAATTGTCTCATTTGACGGTATTTTCCATGATTATTTTGGTTGTTTTGGTTGTTTGGGGGGACATTGGTAGGGGGTATCAATATTGTTGTTGATTTTTTTTTTGGTTGAACCCCTTTTAGAGCTAGTATAGGAGCCATAGTGTTTACAGCCTTGGCATCAACAACACCGTCTTTCGTAACATGTTTATTTTTTACCCAGTACTTGTTTTTGTCAGTGGAAGGATTTGCATTTGTGTTTTTAGGACCGTATTTCAGCTCTCCCATTGCAATAAGGTATTTCTCTATCTAGACACCTTTTTCAACTAGGTCCGTGAAGGTTGTGCAACAATGCACTTGCAATGCATATTTTAAGGGTCCTAGAAGTGTTTGAATGAATATGTCTACCTTTTCCTTTTCGGGTATGTCGATGTGACAACGACTAGCTAGACTTCTCCATTTCTGAAAGAATGGGATGAATGTTTCACCAACATCCTCTTGCATGAGATTGCATAAGCTAGGAA
Organism: Sequoia sempervirens; assembly: GCA_007258455.2. NCBI lineage: Eukaryota > Viridiplantae > Streptophyta > Pinopsida > Cupressales > Cupressaceae > Sequoia > Sequoia sempervirens. The sequence goes on along the minus strand of VDFB02058242.1, from coordinate 654,432,078 downwards.
TAGAGGTGTCCATGTCAATGTTGTATGCGTAATTTTTTATGAATTTGTGTTTAAGTTCATCCCATGTTTGGATACCCTTTTGAGTAGAAAACCATTCAAGGGAAAGACCTGCAAGACTTTTAAAAAAGAGTCTCATCAAGTATGCTGGTTCATAGGCGACATCCATACAGTTGGTTGCAAATTCTCGGATGTGTTCGATAGGGTTTGTCTTTCCTCTGTATTTGGTAAAATTAGGTGACACATATCCTGGAGGGAATGGTGGCGTGTATAAGTTCATGTCAAAGGGATATACAAATAAATCATATGACACTTCTGATTTCTTGGAAAATATTTGAATGTTTTCTATGGTCTTCTCTAGACCCATTAGCTTTGCTTGTAAGGCATCGATTATAGGGTCATTTTTGGTCACATACATTGGATTGATTGGTATGCCATAGGTCCCCATTTGTTGTGAGTGGATGTTGGTGTGTTGTTGAGGTACATGTTGTGGCATGTATGATGTGTTCTAATTTGCATGTTGTTGGTATTGAAAGTTTGGATTGGGGGTATGTTGGTGGGTATGAATATGGGATGAGTATGTTGGGATGTGTCCCCCAACCATTTGGGTTGATACTTGGGGAATATGGCGACCATGAATATTTTGATGTGCGAATGATGCCATAGGTTGTGTGTTTTGACTTCCTTGTCCAAATTGTTGGGTTTGTACAAGGGGAATGGTCGTATTTTGTCCTTGGGAGGTGATGGCATTAAGCCGTGTTGACGCACTAACATTTTGTTGTTGTCCTTGAATAAAGATACGTCGTTTACCTCCACCCAAAGGATTTTGTGAGATACCAATGAGAGGATATGATGAAGATGTGCTCATGGTACTAGATGTAGTTGTCAATGAAGGATTTGTATGGCTTGATGATTCCCCGATGGTATTTACCATAGTGGTAAAGAGAGGATTGGAATAAATCACCCACACTGTCGAGGACCCAAAGGTGGTTCCAGTCGATTATGACGGTGTTGTGGATATGGTGGGCACTGTGACAGATTGAGATCTCCAATGGATGTATCTTTTATTGAATTGGAGTTGTTTGGATTGTTGGAGGTAGCACTCATGGTCATTGTGACATTTTGTGAGGTAGCATAAAAAAAGGTATTGGTTGTGGTGTTTGGATGTTGACCACTATTGGACATTTTATGCGCGTTGTTGACCTTAGGGTTCGGAGATGTTGATCTCAACGTGTTAATGTCGAATCCATGGGGTAATTTAGCTCCTTGACTTAAGAGTATGGCCAAATATCTGTCTCTGTCATATAGGACCATTTTTTCCATGAATTGGGATGCCTTTGGATCTTCTGCTGCTACCTCTAGGTTTTCCTCAAGTATTTTTCCGTATTCATCCTTACGTAACAATGGTTCAAAGGGACTGTTTGATGAGGATGGTATGGTCATGAGAGGTTGAATGTTCATGTTGCTGAATGGATCATCAAAAGTCCAATTTGGGCCATACGTGTGATTGTTTATGTTGGAAGTGCAGTCTTGTCTAAATTTTTCCATTTGTCATTTCTTTCTTTGGAGTCTAGTTTCCACCATAAAATGAATTTTCTCAAATGACAATGATGGAAATAACAACTAAATGTGAATATGATGCTAGTCTATGTTTTTGGATTTTTGATGAAGGATGAAAATACAAGACTATGTTTTTCAAAGAAAATGCTGACTAGGATGGCTAGTTGATGATTATGTTTGTCTAAGGAAATGATTGATGTGAGAAGACAAGGCTATCAAAGCCAAAATCCAAATGAGTACTAAGATGATAATGTATACTAAAGACTTAATATGATTAATACAAGGTCTAGGTTCAAAATGATGACTAGGATGAATAATATTTTTGTATTTTTGGGAATAAAGTATGCAAGGTACAAACTATAATGCAAATTGGAGAAAAGGATACCTAAACACTTCTAATATTAGTCTTTGTTTTTTATTTTAGTTACTAAAGGACTTGTTGAAAATGAAAAAGTGACAAGGTCAAGATAGCTAGTGAGTTTTCCTAACTAGACTGTTGAGTTGGAAATTCTCACAAAAGGGACAATGGCCGAAAAAAAAGGAATGACGATTAAGTCCAAGATAAACTAGTTTCAAAAGCAATGATGTTGCAAATTGTGATGAGGTCAACCTAATCCAAAGTATGCAAGGATGAAAACCTAGGGTGAAGCTAATTCTTAATGTATGCAACTAAAATTTTGAAAGATTAAGCCTATGGTAAACTAATTGTCGGATGATTAAAAAAATTGAGCAATTTCAGGGTTGGATTTTGATAGAACCATCTTGGAAACAGTGTCTAATAAATGATTGATAGAGTTTAGACTTAGATTTTAATTTTTATTAGGGTTTTACTTCTAACAAGAAAATGCATCATTTGAGACCATGGATGCATCAGAAAACTTTGAATGCATTACAGTTTAGGAAAATGCGGCTATAGAATTGACGAATGCAATGTAGTTTTGTAGATGCAATTCTGTGAGCTTCACATGTGTTGTGACACAATCAAATATGGTGTTTATGGGATTAGATGCAGTTTAATAGAGCGATTGCGTCTCATGAGTTTTCAAATGTGTTTCAGAACATTAGATGCATTTCAACAGTTGTGTCAGAGGTTGTAAAAATTGAGTTTTCTGATGTATTTGGAGAAAATCTGATCTGTCAAATGTTGAATGTTTTGTCCAAAAGTGTGAATATGGTGAATAGTGTTTGAAAATATAGCAAGCACTTGACAAGCACAATGTTGTGGTGTAAGAAAACACACATAAGACAAGAACAATCCTAATATGCCAAAGGTTTGTATACTTGGTATAGCCCACCGATATACCCTAGATTGGTGATGAACACCTCTCCTTCTCGAGAGAAGATAGCTTAGAAGTTTGGTGGCACTGACTCCCCTCAATGGCACTCACTTCTACGGGCACACCAACTTCGGATTCTTGGGTAGTCACTTCCCAAGAACTGCTATCTCTACTCAAGGGGATCAGTAGTGAGTATCTTTGGGCATGATACTATACCCTACACTATACCAAGCAACGGCTGAAAATGGTTAGCTTCTAAAAAAATTGGTGTTTAGTAAGGGCATCCGTTCGAGTGGCCACACATGGGGCGAGAGATTAATCACCAATTAGGTGGCACTTTAATCTAAAGAGGTTATGCTCAACAGGGTTTATGGGAGTACTACTCCATCTATGTAACACATCTGCACTCGTGGTACTTGAACTTTCCTCAAGCACCCATTTTATATTCTGACTAGATGTGGCTTGGCTTTAGCCTGTTACCGGTCGAGTCGTCCCTTAAGGTGAGTAATTTTTCCCTTAAGGAAGGTATGTTTCTAGAAATAATAACCATTTCTCTTACACCCAGGATTTCCCAAAAGTGAAAGGGAAGAGGATACTTCGATTATTATGTCTTAATGGTTTATAAAAAATAAAATGGGTCTAGTTTTCTAATCATCAAGTTTTCACAAGGTGAGAGCATAATCACCTACCATTTGTTCAAACACAATCAAACACTTGCAAACAAAGTTCATTTTAGTGCACCACTGGAAATATTCCTAAACTAAAAAATCACAAACAAATGGTTTGAATGATAAATCTTTGACAAACGGAGCTGCAAATCACATGTCAGTATTTTGGATATATGCCTTTGACCCATGAAAATTCTAACACCACATGCTGCAAATCAAGATTAGTAACACAAGAAACGTATGCTAGAATAGAAAAATAGTATGTTGAATAGATAATAACAGAAAAATAGAAAACAAAATGCAAAACCGAAAAGGACAAAAAAATAGAAAAACCAAAATGCAAAGGGAAGAAAAATTCATAGGCATATGCGTCACATCAGAGTGAATACGTCACTATGTAACAGTTAGATGCGTCACATTTTTTTCAAATGCATCATTCTATACTTCTGATGTGTCACCTCAAAGCGATTGCATCATTTTATAATTCAAATGTGTCACGACATATCAGATGTGGCGTAGTAAAACTCAAATGTGTCGTTTCGTACCTGTACTTGCAAAAAAGACAAAAAAACACAAAAAAATTGTAGGAAATAGAAAAAGAACAGTCATGTTCACCAATGTATCTAAGGGTTATTTTTCTAAGGTTAGATTATCAAATATTAAAGCATGCAAAACCCAAAGAAAGTAATGAAGTGCAAAGGAAATATAAATTAAAAACATAAAATGGAGCAAGCTCACCAAGTGTCTTCAATCTCCATGGCTGATCTTCATTACATCTTCTAACTTGCTGGAAAGATGTGTTGCCCTTAGATTCAAAGTATGAGCAATTTAAAAATAAGACTATGTCCTACACAAGCTTTGAAGGATTTGGAATATGACAAAATGAAATCTAAATGTCTATGAAAAAATGACTCTGATGCCTAAGACAATTATGCAAAAAATCATAAAATGAAAATGCAAGCATCTATGTGTTGTTGTGAGTATGTGTAAGTGTCTAAGTGTAATCGAAATTGTGAGCAAAATTGGCATTTTATAGAAAATGCAATTTTGGACGGAGGGACGAGATTGAATTTTGATAGAAGCATAAAATCAGAGGACGAGATTTAATGTGACACATCCTAATTAGGGTTAGGGAAAAATTATTAAATGAGTGGTTGAGATGTCATCTGAGAAGATTGAATCGGCGGTGGAGAATAAATGAGATAATTAGTCAGAAAAATAAATATTTTTGAAAATCAAGAAGATAAAGATTGCCTGATTTGTGAGATTCAAAAAATCAAAAAGATAAGAGTTGAACTGAAAAGCGAATTTGAAAAATAAATATTTTTCTCAATTACTTGGTTTTTGGAAGAATATTACCATTTTGAATTAAATTAATTCAAAATATGGATTTTGCGTGACAGTAAATAATCGATTTTCAGATTATTTATTAAAATGAAGTGACAGTTAATAAAGTGAGATCATTTTAAATAATTTATTTATTTAAAATGAGAGAAATGTTAAATTAGGAAATTAAATAATTTAAAGATAATTATTTAATTTAGAGGATATGATCAATAATTAAATAAATTAATAAATTCATTTAATTATGAGAATTAGTGACATATTAAACAAATAAATTAAATTTATTTATTTAATAACCAGGAAGAATAAATGAACAAAGTTAATTAAATAAATTAATAAATTTATTTAATTATAAGAAGATAATAGACTATTAGTGACGTATTGAATAAATAAATGGAATTTATTTATTTAATAATCACGAAGAATAAATAGACATGAATTAATTAAATAATTATGAATTGTTTAATTAATAGCGAAATATGGACGAAGGACATAATTAAGATGTAAAAGTTATGCTAGGACGAAATTGATAAAATAGAGCTTATAGGCCTAGGTCATTTTTGTGTGTCTACAGAGAGGATTTTCTCTTGTGAGAAGAATTCTTGTAGAGGAAATAGGAAATTTCTGATGTAATAATGCTCTAATTTTGTAGCAGAGCCTTTAGGAAAAGTCTTTTTCTTGCTCTTTGTAAGTCATCCTTGTGGTTGAGAGCCTTTATGTGAGGTGGTTTGAGTGAGGAAATTTTGTACCATGACTTTGTGGACAGGCTACATAATATTGTAAAGTAGTTTCCAAGAGACTCTTTTTAGAGATTGTACGGCATTTGGAGCATTGTTAATAGATTGGTCACTCAGTTGAGATAGACCTAGAGACGTAGTCCACTTGGATGAACTCTGTAATCAATCTTGTATCCTGTCCTCTCTCTTCTTTTTGTGTTATAATTCTCTCTCTTTATTGTTCCTATTGCATTCCTTCTCAGTTAAGCTTTAGGTATTAACAAATTGTTCACCTTTATGTACAGTCACGTTAGCAACGTTTGTCATAGATCCCTTCTGCATCTGATCAATTTGAGGGGACCACTGAAGATAAGAAGGTGAATTTTTCTTATACAAATTTGAAAGGACATGCATCCCTTTGGTGGGAACATTTGTAGAAAGATAGGAAAAGAAGAGGAAAAGATAAGATAAAATCATGGGATCAGATGGTGAATAAGTTGAAGACAAAGTTTATGCCTACAGATTATTAGATCAGATTGTTTTGGAAGTTGCAAAATTTGAAGCAGGATTCAAGTGTGATATAATATACTGAAGAGTTCTATAAGTTGAATATCAAATCTGGAAATTCGAAGGAGGAGATTGAGCAAGTAGCCAAATATGTGAATGGCTTGAGGTCATCTATACAAGATGAGATTAGTTTGATTAAGTTCTAGAGTATGGAAGAGGCATATCAATGTTCCCTAAAGGCAGAAGAGAAGTTGAATATAAGACATGAGCAAAGACAAAGAGGAAGAGGTGGAATATTTCAAAGAGGAAGAACTTTACTGGAGGAGGAAGAGGATCTTTTCCATATCACAATAAGGATAAGGAGGTTAGTAAGAATGATAATTCATGCCATAGAGGTGATGGAAAATCTTGCAGAAGAGGAGGATATGGTGGTTACCAGAATGAAGGTTATAGAAGAGATGATAGAGGACAGGAGAAAAGGACATTCAATGGAACTTGTTATAAGTGTGGTGGAGAAGAAAATAGAGCATTTGAATGTAATCAGGGAGGGACAAGCAGGAAGATAGAGAACCATCGAAGAACAACCTTTGTTGAGGAGGATCATGCTAAATCATCTAACTAACTAGAAGAAGGAGAAGTATTGGTGAATAGAAGAGTATTGTGTCAAAGCGAGTTGGAGAAGGAGCCATTGTAGAGAAATATTTTTTTCCAAACTAGATGCAAGGTAGGTGGTAAATGTTGCAAAGTGATTGTTGATACTGGAAGCTCAGAGAACCTAGTTTCTGAAGAGATGGTGAGCAAATTGAAGTTGGAAATGTTGAAACACCTGAAGCCCTATCAGATAGCTTGGATTCAAGATGAGCATAAGATTCTAGTAAGTGAATAATGTTTGGTGAAATTGAAGATAGGAAATTACCATGATGAAGTTTTGTGTGATATCATGCTTGTAGATATATGCCATATTTTGTTGGGAAGGCCTTGGTATTATGATAGATAGGCTATTCATGATGAAAAGAAGAATATATATACCATTGTTGATAATGGGATGAAGTAGACTTTTTTACCCTTAGAAGATGTTCCTAAAGTTGAGGTTTGTATGAATGCTAGGGTTTTTCTAGTTGATGGAAGGAGCTTGCTTGATGGATTGAGACATGAGAATGTGTGCTATGCCTTGGTTCCTAAGAAGGCTAAAGACTTGAAGCATATAGAAGAACAACCAGAAGAGATAAAGGAGTTGTTGACATAGTATGAGGAGATCATTTCAGATAATGTACCTAATGGATTGCCACCTATGAGGATTATTAGTCATTGCATGGATCTGATTCTTGGAGCTATTTTTCCTAATAAAGTAGCACACCGGATGAAACCTACAGAGAATGAAGAGTTGAATAGACAAGTGCAAGAATTTTTTAGGAAGGGTTTGATCAAAGAAAGCTTAAGTCCTTGTGTAGTACCTATTGTGCTAGCCCTAAGAAGGATGGAGAATGGAGGATGTGTATAGACACTAGAGCCATAAACAAGATCACAGTGAAGTATAGATTTCCTTTGCCCCAAATGGATGACGTTATGGATTATTTGAGTGGAGCTAAATACTTTAAAAAAATAGATTTGAAGAGTGGATATCATCAGAACAAAATCAGAGAAGGTGATTAGTGGAAGACAACATTCAAGACAAATGAAGGATTGTATGAGTGGTTGGTGATGCCTTTTGGACTAGCAAATGAACTGAGTACTTTCATGAGAATGATGAATGAGGTCTTGAAGAAATTATTGGGTAAGTTTGTGATTGTTTATTTGGATGACATCTTGATATTCAGAAAGAGTAGAAAAGAACATTTGTTGCATATAAGACAAGTTTTGCAGAGGTTGAGAGAAGAGAAGTAGTTGATAAACATTAAGAAGTGTAGTTTCATGAAGGAAGAGCTCGTATATCTAGAATTTGTGATATCTATGGATGGATTGAAGATGGATCCTGAGAAGGTAAGAATTTTTTTTGAGTGGCCTACACCAGATAGCATTGGAGAGGTGAGATCATTTCATGGATTGACTAGCTTCTACTGGAAGTTCATTAGGAATTTCAATTCTATTTGTAGCCCTATGAAAGAAACAATGAGAGGAGATCAGAAGGATTTTAGGTGGACATCTGGAGTAGATGGTAGTTTTGAGTTGTTGAAGTGGAAGGTGACTAAGCATCCTGTGTTGGCTTTACCAAATTTCAATAAGGTATTTCAAGTACACGGTGATACAAGTGGAAGTGCAATTGGAGTAGTATTGAGTCAAGAAGGGAGACTAGTAGCTTATTTCATTCAGAAATTGAATAATGCTAGGAGAAGATATTCAGTGTATGATCAAGAGTTTTATGCCATAGTTCAAGTCTTGAAGAAGTAGAGACACTATTTGTTTCCTAAGGAGTTTGTGTTGTATACAGATTATCAAGCATTGCAATATTTGAACAGTCAAGGTAAGTTGAATCTGAGACACATGAGATGGGTAGAATTCTTGTAGAGCTATACTTTTGTTTTGAAACACCGGAGTGGTAAGTCAAATAGAGTTGTTGATACATTGAGTAGGAGAAGGAATTTACTAATAGAGATGAGAGTGGAGGTATTGGGCTTTGAGGAATTGAAGAACTTGTATAAGGAAGACCCATATTTTGTAGAACCTTGGAGAGCTTGTAAAGAACCATTTTTGGAGGACAGGAGTCAGTGGTTGGATTATTTCATCTAGGAGGATATGTTGTTTTGAGGAAATTAGTTGTGTATACCCTAGAGTTCAATGAGGGATAACTTGGTGAAAGAAAAGCATAGTGGAGGATTGTCAGGACACTTTGGAGTTGACAAGACAGTAGCATTAGTAAGTGAGAATTATTTTTGGCCTCAGATTCATAAGGATGTTAGGAAAAAATTTCAGAGTTGTCGAGTTTGTCAAGTTTTAAAAGGGAGTAGTTAGAATGTTGGACTGTATAAGCCTTTGACAGTTCTAGAGAGACCTTTGGAAGACATAAGCATGGATTTCATACTTGGTTTTCCGAAGACACAAAGAGGTAATGATTCTATATTCATGGTGGTGGATAGATTTTATAAGATGGCACATTTCATACCTTGTAAGAAGAAAATAGATGTAGTACATATAGTAGATTTGTTTTTCAAGTGGTAAAATTATATAGGTTACCTAAGAGTATTGTTTCAAATAGAGATGTAAATTTTGTTGGTTACTTTTGGAGGACACTTTGGAATAAGTTGAAGACAGATTTGAAGTTTAGTTGTACTTTTCACCCACATACTGATGGATAGACAGAGGTAGTAAATAGGAGTTTAGGGAATTTGCTGGGATGTTTGGTTGGAAAGAAGACTGAAAGATGGGATTTGGTCCTTTCACAAGCAGATTTTTCCTACAATAATTCAGTTAACAGGAGTACTAGAAGGACACCTTTTGAGATTGTTACTAGAGTTCATTCTAGAGGTATAACAGAGTTGAGAGACATTAGTATGGAAGATAAGATGAGTGCAGAAGAAAAATAATTTGCATAACATATGAAGAAAGTGCATACTCAAGTGAAACAACAATTGGAAGACATGAAACAAAAGTATAAGGAGAAAGTAGATGAAAATAGGAGACATAAGGAATTAAAAGTTGGAGATGAAGTGATGGTGTATTTGAGGAAGAAAAGATTTCTAGTTGGCACATACAACAAGTTGAAGATGAGGAAGTTTGGAACTTGTAATATCTTGAAGAAATTTGATTCAGGAAATGCATATGAAGTGGAGTTTCTGAATGGCATGGGTATATCACCTATATTCAACATTGAAAATCTACATTAGTACCATGAATCAAAATTTAGTGAAGATAGTAAATAAAAATTGGAGAATTAGTTTCCAAAACAACAGTTAGATGATATTGAAGAGATTCTGGATATTAGAGATGGAAGGAAAACTCGTGGAAGGCAGTATAAAGAATATCTTGTGAAGTGGAAAGGTAGACCAGTGGAAGATTCTTCTTTGATTTCTTAGGCTGAGGTAGACCATCTTTGTTTTCCTTTAGCCCTAGAAAATTGAGGGACTCACTTTTTCTTTAACCCTAAATGTCTAATGTAGGAGCATCATTGGTTTTTTGGGAAATCTTTCATCAACCAAAAATATTTTCTTTCAGTTTTGTTCTTGTTTTGTTCTTGCTCAGTTCATGTTGGTGGATTCATCATATTTACTCACCAAACCCTATGGATCTATGTTTACATCATGGACATTCTCATATTCCTTATTCCAAGATTTGAGCGTGATTGGATCTTTTTTTCAGCAAGTTATTCTATATTTGATGGAAATTTCTTGAATCGACACCAGAATAATTTTCAAGCCTGACGACTAATTTGATCATTCATGGATCATCCCCATAACTTGTGGATCTTAATGGTGTTATTTTAATTGTTCCATGGAGTGTCTCCTGATGGGGTCATTGTAATCCTCATCATTTAATTTATCAATCCAAGGCGATGTCCATGGCTATATGCAAGAGAGAAAGTAGAAAACTTGCTTGACAACCAATTCTATAGTCTATTCTACTTGCATGAAAGAAAATTTCCATGAAAGAGAAGTAATTGAAGGAACACTTGCAAGAATTGAAAAGGGTGACTACTTGACACTTGCTAGAAATGAAAGTCTTGTTTGAATTCAAATTTACTGTAGAAAGTTGGAAATACATTGCTGGTAAATGAAACTAGATCTATCCTATTTCCTCAGGCTAAAACAAGCCTTTCTAATCCGCTCCCTTTTGATCAAATGATTACATTGTATTTATAGAATTAATATTCTATATCTATCCACTAAGAATGTGGATCCAAGATCCTATTTTTGAGGGATCATTTACAAAACTTTGAGAAAATTGAAGTTGTTGTCCTCCATCACGCCACTTTTGTCTCAGTCATTTTCTGATGCATATTGCTCCTTCCCTACTAAAAATAATGCCAAATTATCAAAATGGTTTTTATATATTCAAGTCTACTTTCCAGATCAGTTTTAAGTTTAAATTTCATTGAGAAGCGAGGGAGATATCGCTCTTTTACTGAGACTGCATTTTTGACTATTTCTGAATGTCTGATTTTTATGAAGTCTTCAGTTCTCCATGTGAATGAAGGAATTATTCTTCACTTTCTTTGCAAAATCATTGATAATTAACATTAATAACATGCTATAATCATGCAAAAACATTTGAGTGATGTGGTAACTTGAATTATCTTTGGTGGAAGAAGAAATCATGAAATGTAATAACTGTGAGAGATCTTTGAACTCAACATGAAACAAATACTCATCCCATTAATTTTGGAATGATTGATGCTCCCTGATTTTTCATGAATGTAGGAGTTTTTTAGGATTATTCTCTATCTTCTCATTACTTCTTCAAAGCCTTCTAAATCTTTTAGGAGTTAACTACTTCAAGTGTCTAGAGCTCTTTGCTGCAAGTGTCTATGAAGCTTCTTCTTCCCATGAGTTATTTAATAACTCATTTATCTACATTATATTATCTTAAACACTTAATGGAGACATATTAGAGTCAATTTGGATCACATTTAATTGCTAAAAATAAATCAAACATTTACTTTATATTCTACTTTAAACAAGCTAAAGAACTTTCAATCATCACTGAAATCCACTTTAACATTAATGTATTAAAAAGTAATAGATGATTTTATTTGATAAAATATAAGACAATTTATGGTCTCATCATCCCCAACCTTCAATATAGGTCCACACTTCATCCTATGCACTTGTTGATGGAGTAATTCAATTTTTCATTTGACCTATTCATGTGCATGTTACATTTTCCTTCATAGGAGATTGTGATAATATTTGGCCAACGCAGATGTTTCTTGACCTGTGGATGTGATATAAAACTTGTAATAGATCATTAGGAGAGGGGGGGAATGATAGTTAGAGGAATATCAGATTTATATGTAATATTTTCACTCATATAGAGGAGCATATTGGGATGTATTTTTGAACATGTTATATCAGGCCTGTGAGCCAAACTAGTAAACCCGGATGTTTCTGACTGATTGTAACTGAGATTTCTATTAATGAGAATATTTGCATCTACATTTTCCTCCATATTTTGTGTTTATTTTATTGTGTTACTCTTGTTTCGCAGTCCAAATAGTTCTCTTTGAGGACCCTCCTATCGTGGTTGTGCCAAATTCTAAAGGGCTAACAGGAAGCTTGAACTTTTGCAAGAAAGTGTTCTTCATTTGATCCCAAGTAGTGATGTATTTGGTTGGAAAATGGATGTACAAATAGAAGTCCTCATCCCACAATGAGTAAGGGAAAAGCCTACAAGCCACATCCTCATGTTCAATTTGCATATTGTTCAAGGCTATTTGGAAAATCTTGATGTGCTCTTTTGTTGTCCTTTGTAGATCACATGAGTGGAACTTGGTGGAGAATCCCTACAGGTTCCTCAGCATGTGATAAACATTGAAAGACAATGGGGAAGGGTTTTTACCAAGCCAATACATTGTGGGGGGAGGATTTTGAAAATTTTGTGCTACAATAACTTGAGGCTACAATGGAGTGATAGTTGGGGTAGCGCCTTGGAAATGAAGTGTTGGGATGGGGACAACACCTTGGTTGTGGGAAGTAAAGGGTGTAAAGGTAGTTTGGAGAAGATGGGAGGAAGGAGGTGTTTTTGGGAGTGAAGGGGAGAAATGGGATGGAAGAATGAAAGGAGATGGAGGGGATGGAGGTTCAGTGGAAGGGGTTGAAGTTGATGATTCCCCATTCTTGGCTTTCTTAGTTTTGGTAAGGTTCTTTAGCTCTTGGAATTCTCCCTTGTCTAGTGTGCATCTAAGCACTCTATTAAAAAATTAAGGGGAGAAGAAACTAATTCAATCCAACTTAACTTCACGACCCTCCTTCTAGCACTAGTTCTGTTGATAGGTGTTTTTTCACTTCTCAACATAGACAATGTGCAAGTGCAATACCTCTCTTGAAAGGTAATTTTTTCAACAAAGTTTTAGAAATCACCCCAAGGTCTCTCTGGTGTTAGGTCATGAAAATTCTTAGAGTAGATCAATTGGTTGATGTGATTTGATGGTAATCACAAAGGACATTTATGGTCACTAAGCTTGGAGGGAATTGGGTCTATAAATGGAGTTTTACAAATTTTGAAAATGAGGAACAAGTAATACACGTTCAAGGTAGCAAACTAAAACTCCATCTTTATCATCATATTTGACTTTACAATAATGCTAGAACTTTATTTCAACTTCAATTTTGAAAGAAAGTTCAAAAGGGTAAAGGAATGAGGAGTGTCCTAAACCTACAACTAATTTTGAACAATAACAATGGAGGATGCTATAGTGGATAACCTTCCTAAAACTAAGTTCCACTTAACCAAGGGTAGCCTACAATCTCTAAAACTAGTGCAATCTTCTAAGGTCTGCAAATTTTCAACCATCCATTCACCATTAAAGCATGGAAAATAGATGTACTTGAGTGCAACAATATGAACAATTCTTAGACTAACTTTACACTATTGTTCATGATCAATGGACACCAAAAAGTATGAGCAAGGAAGATATCAACACCATAGAATTATTCACCATTAAAGTTTAGCATAAACTAACAACTAAAACAACTCAAAAGTAGAACAACAAAGCTAAAATCTAAGATTGGAGAATGAATCATGCACATGAGAAGAAAACACAAGAATCCATCAAACAATGTTATTCTCATTAATTTTCTATAGCATGCCTTTACACAACAACTCAACTCTCTCTTTGAAAATGAGAGGAGACTCCTATTTATAGTTTTCCAAAATTAAAATGAATGGACATGATTGATTTAAATTATGTGGCTCAGATTCATTTTACATTAGGGTTTCACCTACCCCCAAATATATAGCAATATAAAATACATTCTTATCTTTTTCCCTATTTTTTCATTCAGTGGCCTTGTTATTGTAGCAGTTTTGTCTTGTAGTGGCTACCATCCTTCATAGCTATTTTGACAGGAATTCACCATAAATGATGGGATTTCTAGCATTCTTATGGAGATTAGTGTACTCTATGAACTTTTTGATCATAGCCTGGAGCTTGTCCCATTCCATGAGATCAGATTGGAGGATCTGGAAGGATATCTTCTTGACCATTTCAGTAACCTGCTCCCAATGCTTGGTTCACTTAAGGGTTGCTTTGATGACTTGCTCAGATTGAATGAAATACCTTGTATCAAAGTCCATGAAGTCTGGTGACAATGTGTTTGTAGCCCCTTGCTCCATCTTCTTATGGAAGAACAACTTTTTTTTCTCTAGATCAAGTTCCAGAGCAGGCATCCCATAGTCTGTCATCATTTTTAAGTTATACTCACTGTTAGTATGGTGTTCCAAAACCCACTCAAGATCAAGCTCCATCTCATGCAATTCCTTTTCCAAGATCCCCTTTTTGTAATCTAGGCCCATTTTTCATGTTTCCACTAATCAATGATCATTGTTTAGCAATCCCAACTCCTTTTCCCACATTGTCTTGGAGAGTTTAAGGATGCGCTCGAGCTTGGGATAAGTGATCCTATGTAGCTTAGAGAATCTATGGAATGTTTTTATTATGTCTTCTATTTTCCTCTACAATCCTCAAAAACTTTTTGAATATTAGGGCAGTGTGGCAGATGTCCATGTTGGCCTCTTACAATGATTTAACAACTAAGCCCTTACAGATGTGATTTAGAGATTGGAAATCTAAAAATAATATCCATTTCAATCATCATGAAGGTGTATTTAACTTGTCAACCGAGGGATGTTAACTTTAAATGGGTCAGCACAGTATGTGCACTAGGAATCCAAAGTATCCATATTCACCCTACAGCTAAGAAAGACACAATGTTGGGAGTAAATTGCTTGGAAAGGAATAACATAAATATTGAACATCCACCAACAATTAAACTGAGTTGAAATGCATGACAGAAATGAAAATCTAAGAAAACAAATAGGAAACTACTTTGTCTGCTTTGACTGCAGGAATAGTCATAGAATGGAATTCTAGTGGCTGCAGGAACAGTTAGTGCCAGATTCTTAACTAATTAATGAACGGAAAGTAATAACTAAACTACACTAAAATAAAGGATGAAATGCTCACTAAGTGGCCCACCTTGGGTGAGTATCCCCTAAAACTAATGTAAACTTAGATGCATGAACTTATAACTTCATTTTATTCATTGGAAACATGAGTACAATAGAGTAGTGTAAATGTATTACTAGAAAACTAAGAATGTGAGTACATCATCAAATTGTGTAACCTTCCAAGAAGGAGCATCCGACTCTTATTTATACTACTAACTAACCACCTAGCAGGGCGGTCAACTCCAAAAATAGGAGGATGCCACTTTAGGGAAAACATGGAAAGTGGAGAGGTGGTAACACATGCTAAGAATCTAGTCAGACATAAAGTCTTAACATAGATTTAGCACAGCAGTAACACCTATATTCCCTCAACAACATTTAAGACCATTTACAAGGTGGTTACATTGTCAATTTGCATGAGGAATCTCTCACCATTGAGAGTCTTCCCTTCTTGACCTTTCAATGATTGCCTTGTTGACCGTTATGGCACATGACTAGCTGGTAGAATCTTCCTTAATTTAGTGGCCTCTAATTATATCTGCATGAAAATATTAGTATGCATAATAATTTCATACCTATAACTATCTTAAAGAACATTCATTAATCCACATGTAGAATTAACATAGATAGTCCATATAGCATGCCAATGTCATTGAATATTTACAAAAAAAAACTTATGCCCAATGTCCATGGTTTTGAGGAAATATCATAAAAATGCCAACATTCAAATGTTAAGGTTTATGACAATTTCAGCAAATAGATCATAAATTCTATCAAAATTAAACCATAAACTAGACTCATCACTCCCCCCAACCTAAGGCTTTGTTGGTCATCCAATAGAGGAAGGGTTGTTCTTCTGTTTAGTCAATGCCCTAAAATTTTCAACTGTCAGCTATCCTACATTAGTGTTTGTTGTTCATGAATTAGGGTCCCAATAGAACCCTTGTTGTTTGTCCAATCTGCTCCATCTTTGTCTCTTTGCAGCTATATCATACTTGTAATACTTGAAATTTGGCACAAGCCACAATAGGATAGGTGGCTGAAAAGTCAATAGAAGCCTAAATCGTCCCTTTGTCCTTCCAATCTGTATATATCTATCAATTCTCTTAATTGTTGCAGCATAGTTCTGTATAGAGTGAGGCTCAACTTGCTTTAACTCATCAGTTAGGATATTCCACCATGTGACAAGTATCCCTTCACAGATTCCTCTTTTTTTTTGCCACCTCATATTCTCTGTAAACTGCTTATATCTCAGGCATGATCCTATTGCCATAGCTTGGTTTGAAAAGAATTTTGTGCCAATCCATGTAAATGTCCCTTGGGTTTCTAGATTTAGCCCTGATGAATAGGGGAGTGTTGAATTCCATTTTCCTATAAGCCTTGTATTATTGTCCCCAACTGATCTCATTCTATACCCAAGACATAAATTCCCTTAGTTGGACATCCCCAACATACAACAATGGATTCTAATCATGATCTTGAGTCACAGTATAATTATGCAAATAGAATTCACACAACAAATTCTTCATTTTAGGAGGAGCAATCCGATAAACATTGAAAAATTCAAGAGGAGTCTCAATGGAAGGATTCAAACTTGAAACAATCCTTGCTAGCTTAAAAGAAAGATAGTTCTCCTTTAGATGCAGAGCATAGACCCTTCAAGGAGTCCTACATTCTAATATCTGAGGTACTAAGGCTACAATATTGTCCACCTTCTTCTTTAAAGCAACAATTTCCTCATTCTTATCTTCAAACACTTCATCTCTCCTTTGAATTTCCTTCTTCAATCTATGTTTATCATCTTTCCATTCCTCCTCCATACTTTGCATCTCTTTCCATAAGTTTAGAGCTACTTGGTGTACTAAAAAATTAGGGGGGTTATGTATTCCTACCAACATTTTTCCTAGCACTGATGTTTGCTCTTCATATGGTACCAGTTGTAGGGATTCTGGTTGTTCAATCAATTTTCTCTATAGGGGTACTGATTGTTCTTTCACTTGCTCTTGCTACAGGAACTCTTGCTGTAGGAGCTCTTGATTTTCCTCATACCCTTGATTCTCAACTTGTTCTACAATGTCAGCAAGATCTGTCAGTGTTATGTTTGTTGCTTCCTCAAATATGTCCTTTTCCTTGACATTCTCCTACCCCATTGGAGCTTTTGTGTCCCCCCATGATTTTTCTCTAGGCTCAAGGCTTTCCTATGGAGACATATCAAAATTGGCCTGGCTGGTCTTGATTTTCTAGGAGGGCTCTCATGTTTTTCTTTGGCTACAAGATGAATAGTGTCAGCCTTCCACTTCTTAGAGCTTGGCACTTATTTTTCTATCAGTTTCTTTTTAGCTTTTCCTTTTCTTATTTCTACTTCTTTCTTTTGTGCCCTAGTTCTTATTAGGATGCCAAGAGGAACATCATCATTAGAATCTGGAGAGGAACTTTCTTTGTCTAAGTGTTCTATCTCAAAAGAACTAATCTCTATGGTTTGTTCAGTTGTAGGAGGGTTTATATTAGGGCCTGTACCAGAAGTTGAGGCACCAGGAGTGGCTTCAACTGTACTCAATCTCCTGCTAGTCCTATGAGGTTGAGGCAAAAACCTAGGTCACAAATTCTTTGGTCTAATTTGATCAATATTTATGAATTCTTCTCAAGTCATTTCAGGCACATCATGCAGAGACTTCTCAACTAATAATTTAATCAGACAATGGTGGGAAACAAAATTATCCCTACCTTTTTGTGTCTCATCCGCCATGATTGAAAGAAAGTGGTATAGCACGTTCAACACATTCATCCTTCTCCCATGCTTCATGTGATACAAGAGTTTGAAGTGCACGAAATGTAGATTTAATTGGTGACCTTCGTAGGTGATGTATTTTATAACATAAATAGTTAATTGCTTCCATGGCTTGGGCATAGAGGTTATCTTCACACCTTGTTTGTCCACACTCAATGGAGGGTCACCAGGTTCTACAAATTTGTCCCTCTCTAACCTAGTGTCTTTGCTAGCAGGGTAATGTTCACCATCTGCAGGAAACCCTGTAACTTTTGCAATCCTCTCCTCGGTAGCTATTACCTCCAACCCTTTTACCGTGGCCTTTCCTTCAGACAATTTTTGGGAAAATTCCAATGCAATGTCTTCATTAAAATTATTCAGCTTCAAGAAATAATCTAACCACCCACAGTTTTTGAATTTAGTTTGGCAAGGTGCATCCTAGAGTAATACATCATGAAACATGGGTTCATTTTGAATTAACCCACCTCCCATTTTCCAGGTATCTGCAATCAAATAGTCATGCTACAAGGTTTCCCTTCCTACAGTCCTTCGTCTAAAAACCAAATTTCTCCTTCCCACAATATTGCTAAATTTCCAATGCCAGTGTCATTTGAATTTTCCCTTTTTGTTTTACCTTTTGGTGACTTAAGATTATGATAGGATCAATAATGGTAGTAAAGGAGTAATAAAGGAAGGTTATGATGGAGAAAAATAGTGGTGGTTCGTGTCACCTCACACATGTGAGCCGTCATCTCACTCAAAATTCAAATTGGCTCAATTTAAATTTTTGTTGACGTAAACCAACATGGACTGACACGTGGGCATAATATTCACATCTTCCACCCCCAACCTAAATTTTAGCATGTGTCCTCACATGCAAGGTGGTAATGACGATTGACAGGGATAGGGAATAATGACATGTTATGGTGAATGTCCATATTAATGTACAACAATTAAATGAATGTACTAGAAGATAATTAAGATATAACAATTAATGTGCACATACCTGAATTCATGGAAGATTCATTGCAAAGATTGTGGAGAAAGTATTGGTCACCTTTTAAGACATTAGTTAAGCAATTAATGAAAATAGAATGGGATGAGGTGAAGTGGAATGAATTAAAGTGATTGAAGAGAGAGAAATGTGGCGATGGATGGGTGGATGGGTGAAGAAGTGGACTCCCACAAAAGTGGAATTCTTTATTATGACAAAGTACATACCTGAATTAGCCATAAGGAGGGACACTAGGTCCACTTCCTTTGGCTACAAGAAGCTTAGGTGTTGCATGCTGAGTGAATTGTTGCAATAATTCCTCTTTGGAAGTTGGCTTGTGATACAATCTGAGGTGATGACCATTGATAAGCAACTTGAATCTGATAGGGTCAATGGTAGTGAGCTGAACAACACCATTGGGGAAGACTTTAGCAACCTCATATGGTCCTAGCCACCTTGTCTATAATTTTCCTGCATTATCTTGAAACCTTGAGTTGTACAAAAGT
Source organism: Sequoia sempervirens (assembly GCA_007258455.2). NCBI lineage: Eukaryota > Viridiplantae > Streptophyta > Pinopsida > Cupressales > Cupressaceae > Sequoia > Sequoia sempervirens. Next base: position 654,412,643 of record VDFB02058242.1, on the reverse strand, counting down.
GCCTAGTTGTCTGGCTATAATTTCTTGTCCTTGATGAATTTATCATGCCGCTTTATTCTCTAACTCTACACTACCTTGGTGTGATGCAAGGGTTCTTTTCTCATCTCATGCAAAGAATTCAACTATATGATTCTTTCTCTTTGTGCCTCATATATATCCATCCTCAAGTCTATTGCAATCCTAAAAGTCATGATCAAATTCAATGGGAATCATAGTTGTCTTCCCATATAGCAACTCAAATGGAGTGAAGTCTATAGTTGTTTTCCAGGTAGTTTTGTAGACCCAAACAACTTTGAGTAGCTTGTTTGCCCAATCTTTTCTATGGATAGCCACTATTTTGGTTAGAATGACTTCAATTTATCTGTTGGTTACCTCAACTTGGCCATTGGCCTGAGGGTGATATGGAGTAGACTTCTCGCACCTTATGTTGTACTCATTGACCAATGTTGTAACAAGGGTTGAAGTGAATTGAGCCCCTTGATCAGTCACTATCTCTCATAGAACTCCATACCGTGTGAAAATTTCCTCATAAAGGAATTCTACAACTTTATTATCTCTTGCATCCTTCATGGCCTTAACTTATACCCACTTGGTTACATAATAAGTGCATACTAGGATATAAGACTTACCTTTTGATGGAGGATCAATGGGTCCTACAAAATCCAATCCCCACTTATCAAATTGAGTGATTACTACCTGAGGGTAACGTAGCATTTCATCATATTTGGTTGGGTAGCCCATCCTCTGGCATCTATCACATTTTCTTATATACTTTTCTACATCCTTGTGGATTGTGAGCCAATAGTATCCTATGTTCAAAATCTTCATTGCTATCCTCTTGGCTACAAAATTCCCTCCACAGGGTTCATTGTGACATGCATGCAAAATATCATATGTCTCATCTTCCCTCACACATCTCTTCATGACATGGTTTGGTCCAATATAGAAAAAATATACAACAATCCATGAAAAAGGAAAAGATTTTTCAATGAGCACCCTTCTCTCTTTTGGAGAGAAGTGAGGAGGAACTCTCCCTGTGACCAGATAATTAGCTATGTCAGCATACTAGGGTGTTTGCACACTGATGGAGAATATGCTCATCAGGAAAAGAGTCATATATGGCTTGATTGTCCTCTGATGTAGTTAGCCTTGAAATAAAATCTACAACAACATTGGCCTTCCTTGGTTTATCCACAATGTTTATTTCAAACTCCTGCATCAACATCAACCATCTTGCTAGCCTACCTAAGATTAGGGGTTTATTCATGAGAGATATAATGGTTGCATGATCAGTGTGCTCAAAGATTTGATAGCTTGTTATGTAGTGCCTAAATTTTTTTAGGGCATAGATCACTGCCAACATTTCTTTTTCTGTCACTATATAGTTGAATTTAGCTCCCTACAGATTTTTGTTGACAAAATAAATAGCATTTTCAATGGCTCCTTATTTATGTCCTAAGAATTCTCCTATAGCATAGTCTAATGCATCTATATGAATGTGGAAAGGAATCTCCCAATTAGTTCCTTTAAGTACAAGAGCATGAGTTAAGGCTTCTTTCAAGTCAGAAAATGCCTTGTCACAATCTTTTGTCCATTGGAATTCAACATCTTTGGTTAGGAGATTGTACAATGGTGTTTCCATTTTGCTAAAGTATTTGATGAAATTCCTATAATAACCTTCATGTCTCAAGAAACTCCTAACATCCTTTTTTTTTAGGATCTACTTGAATTCCCTTGTGAGAGATGTAGTGTTCAAGAACTACACCTTCATGCATCATCATGAAGCACTTTTCACTATTTAAAGATAGATTGTGGTCTTCAGATCTCTGTAGGACTTTCTTGAGATTTTTCAATGCTTCATTGAAATCATCACCATAGGTAGTAAATTCATCCATATAAATGTCCATGTAATAACAAGAGATGTCTAAAAATATGCTAATGACTGCCCTCTAAAAAGTTGCAGGTGCATTGCATAAGCCAAATGGAAGTACTAAGTAGGCATAGGTTCCCCATGGATAGGTAAAGGTTTTCTTCTCCTGGTCCTAAGGTGTAATTTGGATCTAGTTATAGCCATTGAATCCATTTAGAAAAGAAAAGTTCTGCTTTCCTACAAGTGAGTCCAAAACTTGATCTATGAAAGGTAAGGGAAAATGGTCATTTTTGGTGGCAGCATTGAGTTCCCTATAATCAACACAAACTCACCATTTCCTTCCCTTATTGAGAATAATCACCAATGGAGACACCCATTGGCTATCTGGAATGAGGTAGGTAAATCCTACATCTAGCAATTTCTGCAGTTCTCCTTTTACAGTTTCTCTCAATGCAGGGTTAATTCTTCTTTGTGGTTGCCTCACTGGTGTAAAATCCTCTCTTATGTATATCTTATGAGTGAAAAGATTAGGGTCCAATCCCTTCAGATCATGATAGTCCCATGCAAATTCATGCTGGTGGGTCCTTAGTAATTTTTCCAATGTCAACTGCTATTCTTCACTTAGTTTGCTGTTAATATTTTGATATTTTCCTTCTGACACCTGCACTTGTGTAGTTAACTCTATCATAGCTGCTTCATTAATTCTTGGTACCTTGAGTTCATATGGCAGCAATTTATGGGACATACATGTTTCTAGAGGAAGTTTAGTTGCAAGAAGAGTGGTTGCAGGAAGAGTGGCTACAACAAAAATGGATAGAATTGTCTTCACTGGATCAACAAAAGTAGATGCATGGGAGGATGATGATTCCCCTACTTAACAATGGTTCTAGATTATGTTAGCCAATACTTCATCTTCATCTTGAAGCTACATAAAATGATTTTTTCCTAACATCATAAGTTATGCCACATAATTAACTTCCTTGGCCTCTTCACCAACATGTGGCCATACGGGATTATCCTTACCATGCGATGACTAGGCAGGAGGATAAAGAACAAAATTTTTGGTACTCTTCCCATCAGAAATGGTCATGTCTCATGATTGAATTCCAATATAGGCATCTGTTGTAGCTAACCATGACCTTCCAAGAATAATAAGATACCCACCTAGTGTAGCTTTAGGAGAAATAACCATGAAATCTGTTGGGTACTCCCAGGAAGTTAGAGTTACCACAAGGTCCTCTACTATACCATCAGGCTTAACAATAGAACTATCAACAAGCTGCAGGATAGTAGGAGTAGATATCATGCTTGCAACATTTAGTTTCTGCAAGATGTCCTTAGTCATTACATTTATTCCCACCCCCAAATCAATCAGAGCATTCTTTATTTGGATCCCATTTATAACAAATCCTACCATAGGACTACCTGGGTCATTGTATTTGGGGACAATCACTTTCCCAAGCATGATTTCAGCCACCTGTCCCACCACATGAACTGTAGTGGGGTCTTTCTTCTTCCTGATGAGATTCTTAAGGCATGCTTCCTTGATTGCTTTTCCATATATGTGAACATCTTTTATGGCCTAGAATAGAGGCATCTGGACACATATATGCTTCAGCTGATCTAAAATGTTAAAGGTTGTGTCCTCCTCTTCCTTTTATTTCATAGTTCTCAACCTCTGAGGAAATGGTGGTTCTTGTTCAGTTTGCTTGACTGGGATTGGTTAAGGATTCTTAAGTGCATTTGGTTGAATGGGGTTATTCAGAGGTTCCTCTTCTTCCAAAGGAAGCTCAGTGATAATAGGTGTGGAAGGAGCTGGTAAATTAGTGCTTGAATGCAAATGGATGTCACTTACATTCACAACATATGTAGGGAATTGATTTGGATCAATAGAGTATATTGGCTATTGTTGTGGTTTATTATTTGGGTTAGGTGTGGGTTGAGCTGGTAGCTGAGTGGGTTTAGGTTTTTTTATCTTGAATTAGCAGGAGGAGGCATTATAGCAGGTTGATGGGGCTGAGAAGGTGGTTGCATGTAACTAGTTGTTTGGTTTGTCCATTGTTGTCCTCCCCTCCATTGAGATGTTTGCTGCCAATTTCTTAGAGGTGGTTGTCAATGTCCTTGAAACTAATGTCAATTCCCCTGAGGTTGCTTCCACTAGGGTGGAGAGGTTTGATGATTAGTTTGGTTATTTGGAGTGTTACTCCAAGGCTATGGTGGATATCCTCCATAATTGGATGGATATGGGGGTTGCCATTGGTTACCAGATGGATAAGAATTGAAATATGGCTCAGCAAAAGATAGTGGATCTGGTGGCATACCTTTTCTTAGAGCCCATGGCCTTATTTGTGCAACAAAGTAGACTTGATCCTCTTCAATAGAGATTGGATTGAACTCAGGTGGAATATTCTTATTTTCAATATTAGCTACCATCTTGCATCTGCAGTCCTTCTTCCTTTGTTTGCAATGAGGGAGATATTTTTCCAACATTGCCTCTGCCTCCTCTTGTTTCTTCTTGGCTTGAAGTGTATCCAATTGAGTAGCTAGATTATTTATGATATCTTGCTTGAAATATATCAACAAGTGAGTAATTTACATCCTTGAAAATCCACTAGTAGATGACTTACCCATAGAGGATTGGTAAGTTCTCTTTTTCTTTGAAGCTTCCCTAGAATAGTTCTGGCATATCTTCTTGATATCTTCCCAAGGAACTTGGATGATATCTCCTCCTGCCATCAAGTCCAAGGCATTAATGTAGTTCTCATTAATTCCTCTAGGAAAAGAAGATTTTGAGATTCTTCATTGAGTGTATGGTGTGGAAATTTCTATAGGCAGAATAGAAACCTTGAAATGTAATCCTCCAGAATCTCATCTTCCTTTTGTTGCATCCTAAAAATGTCATCTCCTCTCATGTCACTTCCCCTACAACATTCCTTGTACTTCTCAAGGAAATTTGTCTTCATGTCCTCTCAATTCTCCATAGTATCTCTGCCTAGGCTCATAAACCATCTTAGTGAAGCTTCTTTCATAGTGGTAGGAAATATCTTAAGCCTATGTGCATCAGTGGTATAGTCATAACTCCTACAGAGTATATCAAAATCGAACAAGAAAGTATCAGTCTTCTATAACAAGTCCATAAAACTTAGGAAGGGACATGAAGCAAGGATATTTTTGACGTTAGAAACTTCATTCTAATGAGAAATGGGGAAAGGAAAAGCTTGTTGGTTAGGTCTGTTTCTATTTGCATCACCCATGCCTACTTGATGGACTTCCAAAGCAAAGGGTTTCTCAATCAGATTTTGGTCTTCAGAGAAAGCTTCAAAACTGGTCAGATTAGGAAATGCATCAACAAAGGGGTGTGGCTCTTCTTCTTCTTCATTTCTGGGAAGATTTGGAAGCTCTTCTAGCTAGAATGGATTAGGATCATTAGGAAGGAATCTCTCATAATCATCTCTTCTCCTTCCTCTATGCATATGGTATCAACTCAGCATCAACCAACTCACACAAAGAATTGGAAAAAGAATAGGGGTCATTACTTTCCTGAATGGCTTAAGAACAAACTATAAAAAATACTACATCAAGAAAAACTATTAATGACTCCAAAGAACTCTCTAGTTTGACACTACCCCCGACAATAGTGCCAAAAATGTTGGCCTCTTACAATGATTTAACAACTAAGCCCTTACAACTATGATTCAGAGATTGGACAACTAAACTGAATAGCCATTTCAATTATCATGAAGGTACATTTAACTTGTCAACCCAGGGACGTAAAATTGAAATGGGTCAACATAGTATGTGCACTAGGAATCCAAAGTAGCCATATTCATTCTACAACTAAGAAAGACACAATGCTAGAATTAAATTGCTTGGAAAGGAATAACATAAATGTTGAACATCAACCAAAAATTAAACCAAGATAAAATGTATGAAAGAAATGAAAATATGAGAAAAAAATAGGAAACTACTATGTATGCTTTGGTTGTAGGAACAGTTATAAAATGTAATTCTAGTAGTTGTAGGAACAGTTAGTGCTAGATTCTTAACTAATTATTGAATAGAAAGTAATAACTAAACTACACTAAACTAAAGGAAGAAATTCTCACCAAGTGGGCTCCCTTGGGTGAGTATCCCCTAAAACTAATGTAAACTAAGATGCATGAACTTATAACTTCATTTTATTGATTGGAAACATGAGTACAATAGAGTAGTGTAATTGTATTACTAGAAAACTAAGAATGCAAGTACATCATTATATTGTGCAACCTTCTAAGAAGGAGCATTCGACTCTTATTTATACTACTAACTAACCACCTAGCAGGGCATTCAATTCCAAAAATAGGAGGACACCACTTTAGGGAAAGCATGGAGAGGCAGTTACACATGTGTGAAATCTGGTCAGACTTATTTGTCTTAACACAGGTTTAGCACATCAATAATGCATATATTCGCTCAACAAAATTTAAGACCATTTACAAGGTAGTTACATTGTTGATTTACATGAGAAATATCCCGCCATCGAGAGTCTTCCCTCCTAGAACTTTGAATGATTTCCTTGTTGACTGTTATGGTGCATGACGAGCTGGAAAAATCTTCCTCAATTTAGTGGCCTCTAATTATATCTACATGACAATATTAGTACGCACAATAATTGCATATTTGTAACTATCTTAAAGAACATTCATTAATCCACATGTAGAATTAACATAGATAGTCCATATAGCATGTCAATGTCATTGAAGATTTACAAAAACAAACTTATGCCCAATGTCCATGGTTTTGAGGAAATATCATAAAAATGTCAACATTCAAACATCAAGGTCTATGACAATTTCAGAAAATAGATCATAAATTCTATCAAAATTAAACCGTATATTGTACTCATCAGTCTATATCACCATTATATACTACCTAGTTGAACCAATTCGTAGTGGACTTGGTACAGTTTTTCATCTTTTCCATTCTACTCAACTCCTATTGGGAGAGGAGAATGGGCATAGATGATGGACCATGAGAGCTTCTTCTTCCATGGAAGTCCACTAATAAATATAAGTGGTAAGATCCACTACTTGTGCTTTTAATTCTTCTTTCATGGATTGGTCCTTATTAATTTGTTGCACGATGGTGGCTACCAACCCTTGAAATTCATCTATCTTTCATTCTCGGTTTGTTGGGCCCAAGTTATTGGTGGATATGTTGTAGCATTGACGTTGCATGATGCTTGTATCTTTGTCTATCAAATTGGTGGAAATTTGTATTGTAAAAGACCCAGAGGCATCCACTATAATGTGAGAGCAGACCTTGGGCTTCTTCTCTTTTCTGGTTTTTGTTTGTGCCCTGGCTATTATTGCATTAAGCCTTGCTTTTGGGCCAACGACCATAGGAGCCTTCTTTCTCAATTTCCACTCTAGCCAGTTAGGAATCTCAACTTGACCCTTGGGTGATTCATGATCACCCTCCTCTCTCAGTTCCTTCTGAGGTTGCTCCTCTTCATTACTTGGAGCTTCTTGATTATTATTTTCCTCTTCATTTGATCCTTTTATTTGTATAGCCTTCCCTTCATCTACTTTAGTGGAAGCTATATTATCCTTAGTGATGCTTTCTTCTTGGGGTGTCTTCCCTTCTTCATGGAACTCCGGCTCAAAGCTCTTTTTTGGCATATTTTCTTCTTCTTTATCTTTCTCTTTTTCTTCCTCTTTTTAGGAGGTGCTTCTTCTTCCTAGACTAGGCCCTTGTCTTGGCCAATTAGTGAAGGATCTTCTAGTATCTCCACATCCACATCAATATTAACTTTCTTCTCAGAGAGGTTCCCTTTAGGATCAACCTCTTTGCTTGCCTCTTCACGTTGTTGGGGGCAGCTCCTCATTTGACTCTTGATCTGATGTTTCTATCACATACCATTCATTAAGAGCCTTAGCATCCTCTTCTATAGTGTGTGACTTCTCATCAAAAGCCACATTGCCCAAATTTATATTTAGCACACATTTTTGGGTGCATGACCAGCTAGTGGCGTAGTTCCTTTCCACCTCTTTTAATATCTACATTGTGGCCTCCATTTTTGGTAGCTCAATAGGTGGCATAGGAAGAGGTAGGGTAGTAGCAATTTGGGCCATTAAAGCCTATAATTTTGGGTCAAGGATCAACTTAGAGATTTCAATAGGTACCTTTTGCATCTATGCTGCAAAGGCAAGCGACAAGATGGGCGACAACATAGAAATTGAAGGCATAGAAGGAAATGGAGTAGAGAATGTGGGAAATGGAGACAGGAGTGAAGAAGAGGACAATGGGGATGTAGTAGAAAAGGAGGAGTTTAGTATCATTATTGAAGTAGTCGATGAGATGGAGGCGAGGTGGACAAAGATGTCCATGATAGGTGGAGATGAAACGGGAAAAACTTGAGAAGCAGAAGGTGGAGGAGTGACAATGGTGGAAGCAATAGCAAGAGCAGAGGTGGTAGGTGGTTAGCATGGCCACTTGACTTCTTCTTCTTCTTCATGGTGTTCCTCTTCTTGAATAGTGGGCATCTCAAGAGAAAACGTCCCCACTCTTTTTTCTCTTTTAGATGATTCTCCTTTCGTGGTCTTTTTGGAATACACCTTTTGTTTTGGATTTCGTTCAGGTGCATCCTTTCTTTTCTTTGACCTTGTTGCTAGTGGGGACTTGGGAGATTCTTTTGATGGGAAATTGGTTGCACCACTACCAGTTTTACTTTCAAGCTCATCCTCAAGCTTTCCATAGGTTAGCTCTGCACCCTACTCCTTAAGTTGGAAAATTTGTGCATCCACCCACTATCTTGTTCTATTTTCATTCAATGGGTTGGGTCAATGTATCGAGGTCAGTGACCTCTTCTACACTCCAATCTATAACTAGAAAGGGCACATCAGCTAGGGCATGGCATCTATCATCAATAATATTATCTTCTTCCTCCACTATCTGATTGGGCACAATGAATAGATTTATTGACTTCACAAGCTAGGTCACCATTCTCATATAATGCCTCATTCACACTTCTTTATCATCTTTACAATTGTCCTAGAATTCCTCAACATGAGGTGGATGGGCTACTCCCCTCCAAACCATTTCTTTAGCTTTCCATAAGGGTCCACTCTTCCTCTATTGGTGTGGAGATCCAAATTATACTCACTTGACTAACTCCTTTTTTCTGAATATTCTGCACATTGGGCAGCGGGGAAGGTGTACATTCCTTGCCCAAAAGTTAGGGGGTACAAAATCCTAGCTTGGTGTTTATCACTTAGCAAGGTGTGGTCATTTTGGAGCTTCCGAGAAACCTCCAACAAGATGATGCAATCATTTGGATAGCGCAACAACTAGTAGGGTTTCCCCGAGAACCCTTCTGCTCTAATATATGTGAACTTTAGGAACTATATGAATAGATACCCAAATCACCTGATGAAGGCCCTCATGTTGTGTGATACTCTTCTCTCAAAATATCCTCCTAGGATTCTAGTTATGTACGCGATGAAGGCGTCATTCACCCTCTAGTATTCTCTCTAGAAGTTTTTTATATTGTAGTTGAGGGTAGCAGTCATAAACCTTGAGTTCTCCTCTCTTGGTTCTTAGTGGGCCTGCACTGAATAATCCTTTATATGGGAACTTCTCCTCTAGTATATATACCAGATATGATGTCATATAAAATTTGGGAGTATTTTTTACGACCATGAGCTGATTGTGCAAGTTGTCACTGATCATCTTGGCTCAATGGAAATTGGTCTTTCCCAGAGGATTTCTTCAACGAAGTAGAACATCCATTCCTCGAAGAAGGCAGTAGTTGGGAGGCCCATTAATCTACTTAGTAGAGTGACCAAATCATGATATTCTTTGAAGAATACAATCTTGAATAGCTCCCAAGGTACTTTTCTAGTGCGATCCCTCTTGTCTTTCAACCAATGTTGATTAATTATCCTTTTGCACATAATGGGGTCCTGCTTCCATATGTTTTCAACAAATCCTTTCTCAGTTTCTTCCATTTCATCAAATGTGGGGATGTGTAATGTCTAGCCAATAGATTTAGCAAAAAATTTGGCCAATACCCTTCCATATTTATCAATGTTCTTTTTGGAATGATAACATTCTCGACAAGTCATAACCAATTCTAGGGCAATTAACACGGGAGGAAAGCCAGCTACCTTAGCGAGACCACTTGCCCTAATGTTTTGTTCATTTTTTGTAGTAGGGTTACTGATTTATAGCAGGGGTAATCAAACTCAAAACAACCTTAAACAAGTGATTACTAATCTCTTTGTTCATCAAAAAGTGGGTTTTACTTCACAAACCCTTATTCTTGCTTATAACCTTTTAAAAAGGCCTTTAGACATATATTTTGATCCAGACCTGGTCTACAAAAAATAAGACCCATTTAGGACACCCATTTGGCCATTATTGAATATATCTCAAAATTAGGGTAGGGTTTTTTCTACAGAATGCCTCAAAATTGACTGTCCCGCTTCTTGACTAGGCCTAATTAGGTAAATATGCATTCAAATGAAAGGAACAATCACCTATAAATTTTAAAAATAAAATAATTAAGACAATTTATTTAGTGAGGCTGAATAGGACCTTATTACAAACCTTTCCTCCAATTTTTATCAAAATCCAATGGTGGAAATAAGATTTATGCCATTTTTCCCAAAACTGGCAAGTCTATGATAGATTTAGGTGAGTTTTAGTAAATTTGCAATAACTTCCTCCAAACTCAATGAAAAGCCACCAAAAAAATTGTAGATGAAATATGATTCAATCCTCTATCATATCAAATCAATTTTAGATCATTAAATGTAAATTAAAGTTTGTACAAAGCCAAATAACAATTAGATTTTCTGGAAAAACATTGTTTTGGACATGCAAACTTTGTATTTTCTTCATTCCATTCCTTTCCAAAACCTTCCCAACCTTTGGATACATGTTTACAAGGTATATTTATGCTATTAAAGCCATTTTACAATGGTTCTCAATCAACTTTTCAACTTACAACTGTTCATATTCCACCAATGTGCAATTTGACAACATTGACACTTTTTTGCAACTAGACACCTCCATTCACCTAATGACCTAACTTAGACTCCAACACACATGAAATGGTATTTGAAGACCTTATTACATGAAATTGAATCAAGCACAAAAAAAAATCACTTTTTGACCCCTATTGGGGCATGAAAACCTGGGTGCCCCTGCACCATACTCCTAGGGAAGAAAGATTCAAGCTCCACTTGAATGGAGAGTACAACAACATGAGAACTATGCTTGAAAGCTCTTGACTGATGTCTTTAGATCCCTGCATATTACTTTCTTTGAAATAGACCCATGCTTGCTTCATCTTGATTATAAGTTTCTTGAACACTTGGAAAAGGCAGCTAGATAAACTATGTTGCAACTCACCTTCCAAAGATACCTTGTACAATGACAGATGAAATTGATCAGTCTTCCCATCAGATGGATGATACTCTTCCTTCTCCACTTGGATGATAAAAATGGTGACATTGTTCTATGAAACTATTTGGTTAACACCATCACTAAATATGTCTTCTTTTCCTAATTTTTACACTCTCTCAGTGACCCTTCCAACATAACAACAACTGACTAAAGTAACTTGGTCTGCAAATCCACAATAGCAACCTTATCTTCCCCATCTGCAATCTTGTCTACTGCTCTAATAGTAGACATAAATATCCTTACATCATCAAACTCAAATGGTATATGTGTAACATGGTGAACTAAATGGAAATCTTTGTTCTTGTATTCAAATAACTAAAAATTTGAACCTTGCATTGTGTGAACTGTAGGCACCAAAATCTAGTCTAAGCCTACGACTTCAATATTTCTTCATAATTCATATCTCCATGGTCATGATTAAATAATGTCAATTATTTAATTTTTCTCTAAAGTTCTTCATTTCTTTATTAATTAAATAAATCTATTTATTTAATTAATGTACCTTAACATTAATTCTTCTATTAATTAAATAATTTTAATTATTTAATTAATTCTCATTTTTTTTATTCTATCTAATTAATTAAATAAATCCTTTTTATTTAATTATGTTACTAATTAACCTTATCTTTCTTATCAAATTAAATAAATTATTATTTAATTTTCCATTTATCGTATGTCAACTATAATTAAATAAATTCTTTATTTATTCATTTTAACCCCTTCAACACTTAATTAAATAAATCTTATTTATTTAATTATTCTTCAAATATCCAGTCTTGAATTAAATGAATTATTTAATTCATAAATTATATTTTAACGCATTCCTCTATATTTAGATAATTGTGCAAATTATCTAAGTATTCACTCTTGACATCTATTTTAATCGGCCAGTTAACTCTGGATTTAGTGTCTAAATGGATTTCACAAGTAATCTCTTTGTCTTATCATTCAGTCATCTAGTTCTAACTCGTTTGCATGTACATGTGTATTAATTAAATACTTCTATTTAATTAATTAAATCTTGTGTGTGCATTCGAACAAAGAGTTGTTTTAATCCATCTTTATCTTTGTCACGCAAAGACTATTCTTTTGTTTTCGAATACCAAACTCAAAGATTAAATTATTTATTTAATCTTTATTTCTATTTCTAAGTTGTATCACTCATGTCACTACTAATAGTTATCAGAATGCATGTCTAATCATTTGATCTCAACCATCCGTTGATCTTTCGATCTTGGCCTGTCATTCGAATGATCAATTTTCTATAAATTGATCCACCTTTCATCATTCCAATCTCTCTCAAAATTGTATGACTTTTGGAGCAATTATCTTAAATCTTCGATGTCTCATCATTATCACAACACTTAGGCTATGCTTGCATACAAATACTAAAAATTTGAGGGAAAGTACACTACACAGATGAAATGGAGAAGAATAATGGAGGTTATTCAATGGAATTGATCGCATGTTTGGTAAAATAGTTTCTTTTATGCATGTTGTTCTTATCTTTCCTTTGTGCTCGATTATCTAGCTTTGAGGATTTTTAGTATAGTTTGAATGGATTAGATTTGAATTGCTTAAATCTCTTGTGTGTTTTTCTATGAGCTACATGTACCAACAATTCACTTTGTTCCACTTGCACATTAGACTCAAATCCACTTGCTTCAAACAACTGCAAATGATTGATCCTTTGCATTGGGAATAAAGAAGTTGAAAACTCAGCCACAACTATGTCCATATTTTCCTTCAACATGCTTTGGATCTCCCATGAAAAATTAGATATGGCAACTGTTTTCATGATAGTTTGGGGTTTGATCATGATTTTAAAATCTACCTTTTCCTCTTTCACTATGACTTGTACAAACTCCTTTTCACTCACCAACATAGCACTAGAACTCACTTGTGATTCATTCCCTTCCTCTTTCTTGGATGGCTTTTTCTCTTCCATCACTAATAAATATTCTCCAATATCTAGTTCTACTATCCTCTCTTGCCTTCTTCTCTTCTGAATGATCTCCTTGATAGACCATTTGACTCTCTTTCTTATTGGTAAATTCCAACCATTTTCCTAGTTTGCTTTATCAAGACACTATTGTATCTCAAGATCCATTTGTTCTTGAATTTTTTCTTGAATTTATTTCATTTGTTCCAAAGCTTGTGTCAACTCTATTATCTCTTGCTCAATATTAATTATTTTTACCTCCTCATCTTTCTTCTACATCTCACTTTTCTCTCTTCTTTTCTCTTGTTTCTTCTTGCTTGGTAACTCCTTACTCTGCAAGTCTCCATGGATGAATCTTCTCGACGCTTCCATTTTTCTTTCTCAAGTAGGCCTCTTTCACCTTTCTTCTTCTCAATTCTATTTCTCATCTTCGTGATACCTTACCTTAGGCCTCTTTCTTTTCCCTTGGCCTAGTCTTTTGGTATCTTGGCTCTTCCTTCAACCTATAACAAAGACAATACACAAAATCCAAATTTGTTTGTGCCCAGATACTAATTTGATGCATAGTAGGGGTAATAAAACTCAAAACAACCTTAAACAAGTGCTTACTAATCTCTTTGTTCATCAAAAAGTGGGTTTTCCTTCACAAACCCTCATTCTTGCTTGTAGCCTTTCAAAAAGGCCTTTTAGACATATCTTTTGACCCATACCTAATCTACAAAAAAAGGAGACTCATTTATGATACCTATTTCACCATTATTGAACATATCTCAAAATCAGGGTAGAGTTCTTTGTATGGAATGCCTCAAAAATTGACTGTCTCACTTCTTGACTAGGCCTAATTAGGTAAATATGCATGCAAATGAAAAGAACAACCACCTGTGACTTTCACAAATAAAATAATTAAGAAAATAAATCTATTGATACTGAAGAGGATGTTATTACAAATATTTCCTCCAATTTTTATCAAAATCCAATTGTGGAAATAAGATTTATGACATTTTTCCCAAAACTGGCAACCCTAGGACAAATTCAGGCAAGTTTTAGTAAATTTGATATAACTTCCTCCAAACTCAATGAAAAATCACCAAACCAATTTCAGATGAAAGGTGATTCAATTCTCTATCATCTCCAATAAATTTTAGATCATTAAATGAAAATTAAATTCTATACAAAGCAAAATAACAGTTAGAATGTTTTGGAAAAATATTGATTTAGACATGCAAACTTTGTATTTTCTTCATTCCATTCCTTTCCAAAACCTTCCCAACCTTGGGATCCATGTTTACAAGGCATATTTATGATATTAAAATCATTTTCCAATGGTTCTCAACCAAATTTTCAAATTACGACTATTCATAATCCACCAATGTGCAATTTGATAACATTGTGCAACATTGGCACTTTTTTGCAACTAGACACTTCAGTTCACCTAATGACCTAAAATAACAAAAAAAAAATCACTTTTTGACCCCTCTTGGGGCATGAAAACTTGGGTGCCCCTACACCAGTTAATTCCTGAACTCATTAATATCCACGTGCCCCAAGTTTGTATCTGACACCATGTCCCAAGTGGAGGTGATCTTGGAGGTACACTCCACTCCATTGAACTGATACTTCATTTGGTATTTTTCTTCTTTTCCTCTTGGAATATTTGCAAGATTCTTTCCCTTATCAACCTTTCCCCTAGGCTTTGCTAATGGTCCCTCAGCGGGTTCCATAAATCCTACATGTAAGGATGCAGTAAGTGTATATCTATATATATAACGAGGAAAACATTAGTCAAACTTACAACAATGAGAATTAGATCCATTCATACATCATTAAAAGATCATAAAATTCCTCATCATTTAATATTTGGAGTTTATTTGTATCATTTAGGTGAATGTGGGCTAATAGTGTGGGTTTCTCCAAACTGGAAGCCATCAAAATAAAGGTAGTGAGAAAATGGCTCTAGGGCCATGAAGACCTGTAGGTAGCCACTTGCAATAGAAATTCCATATTGTTCATTTGTCAACAAAATTTCTTGTAAGATAATTAGGCACGTGTAGGAATAGGTTGTAGGGTACTTGACATCGTTACATTGTATTTTGATACTTTGCGAGTCCAAGATGTACTGGAGCCGTGAAGTAGAATTTTGTTTGAAGCTTAGTCATTAAAGAGTGGAATTTAGGGAACAACAACCCACATGTGGATTTTTTCATTGTGGGACCTATGTAAGACTTGGACACTCAGCATTGCGCTTTAAAGCTTAATTTTTTTGGAAAATACAGGAGGAAGTCATCAGGCTGCCATCAAATGTTTGTCGTTAGAGAACAACCTTGGAGGAGTGGTGGTTCACAGGCGACAGACCACACAAGTACGTTTGCAAGGACCTTGTATACTCAAGTTTTGGCGTTGACGAACTTCAAAAGATGAAAAGGAAACCACTCTTGCAGAACCTTCCATGGGGGAAGAAATCAACATTTAGCCATTAAAGAACAACAAAAGAGGTGGGGTGATCTGCATATGGCCACTTACAGGGGCTGGCCCACAATAGTTTTGACTTAGCATTTTCATTTGGAAGACTCTTGAATACAGGATGATGATGAAGCGACCGGAACCCGCACTATAGGCGGATAGGGTGACCTCACTATTAGGAAACGACGTTCATGGGATGGCGAGCCACATGCAACAACCTGCATGAGCATCTGGACTTAGTGATTTTTAAGGTGAGGAGGCTCGGTACATTTGACAATGGTGGTGAAAGCAAGTCTTGCACTATGAGGAGTCGTTAAGTGTCACCCGCTAAACAATGATGATGAGGGAACAGTGGCCCGCAAGCAGAAGTCTGCATGGGAACTCGTGCATGAGGTCGAGGTCCTAGCCATTTTTCTCTAATATTTTCAATTTTAACATGGGTGATGGTAGCAATGGTGTGAGCTGCAAAGGGGGGCCTTGCCATGCAAAGAACAATGAAATAAGCATGAGGTTTCACATGAACATGGAGACATGGTGTTGGCTAGTTTGAAGGGATTTCAAATGATGAGTTGAGTAGTTCATATGGGATCAATGGTTGAAAAGACCGTCGAGTGAGTTGGGGTTTTGTTTTCCAATATTTTTACATTAACTAGTTCAAATGCTAGCTATAGAAAAACACTTCTTGAAATTTTAAGTGATGGCTAACTTGGAAATGAAGTAGAAATCTGATGGAGACCTGAATTGAATTTGTTGTAAGCTTGTGCATTGCAAGCTCCTAGTTTTCCATTGAAATTTTTAAAATTGGGGGGTGAAAATGATAGGTTCAACCCCCCTTTTATAGGAAAATTGGTCATTAATGCATGTAGTAAATTCCAAGTATGTCAGTAGATTGGGTAGATTGATTTGAGAAAACTTGATTTGGCATGGTCGTTAGATGGTAGGGAATGATGCGGGACCTGCTATGTGGGTGGATGCTAGGACTCCACCACTAGCTAGTGGCTAAGCAATGATGGCAGCCCGCAGATGTGAGTTTTCCAAGCTCTACAAACACTGGGGAAAAGTGCAAAGGGAAACCTGATGTCTAAACCTGCAAAGGAAAATAACTTAGCAAATTTTGGGGTGGTGATTTTGGTCAGCTGGAATGTGATGACTTTGTGATGTGTGACCAACTTAAGCTCAAAAATGGGGGCACACAAAATGAGGCAAAGGAAGCAATGACCCGGTGAGGGAAAGAAGAAAAGAGGGGTTCCCTGGTCTGAACGGGGCGTGTGTGCTATAGGCACAACACTACCTAGAGAATTTCCCCCTTACAAGCCAAAATTTCCCCCTTTAAATACAATTTGATATTCTAAATAGGGGATTTAACAATAATTATTTTCATATATTCGTACCCCCTAATTTGAGCCTCATAATGTTTTAAACAATGGATCCCCTTAATTTTTGAGCTTAATTTAGGTTTCAAGGCTTGTATTTGGGGAGTCTCGGGCTAAACCCGAGCCCCTAACTCCTTGGATCATCGCACATAATAGAAAAAATCAATTTTTTCCATAATATTTCCCAAAGAAATTGCATGGCTTAGTAGTAGGGAGTGGTGGCATGCAACTTTTGGGTTGGTGGTTTGAACCACTGACCCTCCTTTATCCTTCATCCAACATCAAAATTCTTAAAATAAAATCACACCCGCTTAATATATGAAGAGCATGCGTGGTTCATTAGTGGCACTTGAAAATAGGTATGGGGAGGTCGTTGGTTTGACTCTCCCCAACAACCTTTTATAACAACCAATAAATAATGACTTCCAAAGGGAATACCCAGTGTTGCCACATGGCACCTAACCATTGAGACACATGGCATGATATTATTTTCCCACATATTGACATGTGTCATAACGTGGTTGGTCCACACCACCTATGCCTGCCACCTCAACCTCCTACCACATGTCATCTCTTGGTTAGTCCACACCACTTGTGCATGCCACCTCAACATCCTACCATGTCAACATTCATATGGCCATGTCATGCTGAAATTAGCACCTGTACCTGGTCAACCTATCTTTTTGGAAAAAATTGACCAACCATATCTCGCTCATATGGACTTCATTTGACACAATTCAAGTGGCATCAAAATTGTCTCAATGAGCTCTCCAACTTGGTATCGTTTCCATCTAATTTGGAGATGATCATTTTTTTTGGCTTAGGATCTACATCTAGAATCCCTAGTGCCATTGAACTTTGACCAAGCACAAATTTTTCATATGACCTCCTTTTGACGTGATTCAAGTTGTGTCGGGACTGTATCTATGAGCTCTATGCAATGGCAATGATTTCATTAGATTTTGGGACTATTAATTTTTTAGGTCTTCTAGATTCTCCTAGATCAAGGGTAAACTTTCCTCCATCTCATAGATTAATTCAAAAGGGATAAATTTGGTGGTTCTTTTATAAGTGGTCTTATAAGCCCAAAGTACTGCAAGTATCTTGACATCACAATCTGGTGTAGGAGCACTCACCTTCTCTTTGTATTTTTAAGTATTTGTTAGGAAGTGAGTTATGTGGTCATGTGTTGAGTCTTTGAGTCTAAATAAGGTACTAAGGATCATCTTGAATGATTTGTAATAGGTTTTTAGGTTTGGTATTAAGTTTTGATGTAATAGCAAGGTATCCTTCCTCACCATGTGAACTTGGTGCATCTAGGAAAGTTAAGGAATTAAGATGCCTTGATGCAACTAGGTATTTGAGGGGAGTCTCCTTGATGTTTTGATGTGTTTTGTGGTGTTTTAACACCTTTTAAATGTTCATTGTAATCGGGCTTCTTGATTGTATTCCCCTGCCACTCTGCACCTCAATCTATTCTATTTACATCACACATGTTAGTTAAGGTGATGTCTATAATATTTTCTAGAGCCTCACTTGTTCCATTGGCTTGTGGGTGATAATGGGCACTCTAATTATGGGTTATCATGAAACTTGCTACTAATTTTGTGATCACTTTGTTAAAAATTATTTTTTTTAATCACTAGTTATACTTAATGGGCATTTGAATCTTCTAATGATATTTTGATATATGAAAATTGTGGATATTTGTGGTACAATCTTTAGTCGGTTTTTCCTTCACCCATTTTGTCAAGTATTCTACACTAGTGATGATAAATTTGACTTTAGATAGTTTTACTAGTGGGTCAATGGGTCCAATAAAATCAATAGCCCATTTTTCAAATGGTACCTAGGCTAACATCAATTGAAGAGAAATTCCATCTCTTGTTGTGGGGCCAACTCTTTGACATGTTTCATAGTTTTTATCATATTTTTGGAATATTTATTTAGGTGGGCCACCATAGTCCTACTAGTTGTACTTTATTGGTGGTATCATTTCCAACATTATATCCGCTAGATATCACTTCATGTTCTTCCCTTAAGATATCATTTCTCTCATGTTCATATGTCTTCTATCAATGTGAAAGGAAGGTACTTCCACAATAGTATTTGTTTGTCTTGTGGAGATATATTAGTTGGGTATTTTCTTGTGGATATTAATATGGTGACATCATGTAGTTTTATTGGCATTGTAATTATAGTAAACAATTTTGCATTGTGTGGGTCCTCTCCATGTCTATCAAGTTCTTCTCTAGTGTCAATTCTTAATAAATAATATGGACCTTAGTTATTCCTTCCCAGTTTGACCATGATGTTAAAGTTAAATTCTTGAAACAATAACATCCATCTACATATCCTTTCCTAGATTATTGGTTTTTTCAATAGATATTTTAGGGGCTCCTGGTTAGTTTAAAATGTGAATGATGTAGATAATAAATAGTGGCATAATTTTTGAAAGGCATACACCATCGCTAAATCTTCTCTCTATAGTGGTATAGTTATTTTTAGCATGAGAGAGCTTCTAACTTACAAAGGAAATAGGATGGTATTTTTTTCCATGGGGTTTTAAGAGTACTTGTCCTATGGACGTTCCAAAGGAATCCACACATACATGAAAAGGATCTATCCAATTTGTAAATTTTAATATAGGTGCTTCCACCATCTTTTGTTTGAGTATATCAAAATATTGTTGACATTGTTTTTCCAATTTATAGCCTTATTAGTTTTTTATTTAGTAAATCCTCCAATGGTGCTACTACCATTGCATATCCTCTAATGAATATCTAGTGGTATTTGATATAAACCAAAAAAAAAATAGCTTTTTTGTTGTTTTAGGTGGTGGTAGGGTCATGATGAAGGCCACCTTCATTAGATCTATCATTAATCATTCCTTGCAAATGATATGCCCCAACAATGTGCCAAAAGGATTCACAAATATGTGTTTGTTAATGTTTAGAGATATGTGAATTATTTTTCATATTTCCATCATCGTGTGGAGTGTTTGAGTGTGGTTTTTAACCAACCCATTTACCATCCAATAACCCAAATAGACTTCTAAAGAAGTTATGAATAAATTATTTGAATGTACTAACCATTATTCAACTACTTACTACCAGAGCATTCTTCAACACAAATGGCATGATTGTGTACACAAAAAAGTACCATTTTGTTGTAAAAGTGGATTTTGGTTGGTCTTCTTATCTAATATTGACCTAATGGTAGCTGGAAAATCCATCAATAAATGAGAATATTTCCCTTCTTGCAACAAATTATTATATTTCTTTTTAGTTGGAAAAGGATCATGGATACAAGCTTTATTCATCTCCCTAAAATCAACAAATATCCTTATTTCATTAGTCTTCTTGTTTTGTACCACCATGGGGCTAATCCATTTTGCATCCTTAATTGGTTTTATGATTTTGGTTGTCACCATATTGTCCAACTCTATTTTTACTTTATTTTGCATATTGGGATTGAGTTGATATGGTCTTTTATTTTGCATTTTGGCTCATTCTTTCAATTTCATATTCATTACTTTAGCTTCTGCCTTGATCCATTTCATATCTATGAATACTTGAGGAAATAGATTGAATTACATTGGAAGCTAGTTATTCATTCCAGTAGTCCCCAATTTTAGCTAATTTAGGACTCTTAGTAGATGTTATATTTTCTTCCCTTTGTTTGAGGGGTTGTCTATGTTATTGATCTTTAGACTCATTAAGCAATTTTAGTTATCTTTCACTTTCTTCTACTTGTATATCTTGTTTAGGATATGAGCTCCTTCTTCTTGATGCGTATTATAACACCTTTTCTCTCTAAGTGGAATTAGTTTATTCATCCATTATATCAATTTCCATACCCCTTCTTTCGAGGGGGTGGTGGAATTTGTATGTGAGTTTGTATATTAGTTTCTTCAACTCAACTAAATATAATATTTTTTTTTATCCTCATTAGCATGGTATGGATAATTTTATCTTCATCCCAAAATGAGGTGGTGTCATTATTTTGTTTTGGTCCTTCTCTCTTGGCTTATGTACCATGTTTATACTATTAATATTAATTTCTAGTAGAAAAGTTATGTATATAGCCTATTATCATTTTCTTTCACCCCTTCCATGTGGTTATACATATTTGTAAGTGTTCCTCTAGAGTAGTTGATCCATTTTATTTTGGATTATCATATATTCTCCTTCTTGCAGATATCTAGTTCTAATAAGAATCTTAAAAGCATTCTACTGAGGAAGAGTATCATTATGATTTTGCACCAACATGTGACATTGCAGACCAATGTATCTTTTAGTGTTGTAATTTGTGAATCTTATTTTATAAAAGTTTTCTCCATCTCTTCCAAGTAACTATTTATATCACCAACTCTTGAAAATTTTAGTTTAAAATGTGTGATATGCCCCTTTGGATGTGGCTTATATGTTTCATCTCCCTAGGGATGAGAGACAAGATAATATTTATCTCTTGTTCTAGTGTGTTTGATATATTATTCTTATTTTTGGTACCTTTTGATACTTGTTTAGGGTGTCAATTTATACCATATAACTCTCCTAAAACCATATTCCTTTTGGGAGGTCAACTCAACTTCTTCCAAAACCCATGAATTTAATGCATCCTCACTATCTATGCTACCATCCTCACTAGTTGTGCTACCATAATCACTTTATAATTCAATTTTTCTTTCAGTATTACCTAGTTCCTCCATTATATTTGTTTTAGGAAATTTAGAGATTGAATATCAAATTTTAATTTTATTCTTCATCCTTCTCCTCAACAATCTCCTCTACATAGGAATTTTTTTTAGTATCTCCTAAAGGAATATGAACTACTTTGATATCATCCACTAAAGATATTTCCTATTTTCTAGAGTCTACTATTCCATTTTCATTCAAAAATCATTATAATCCTAGCAAAGGCCAAGAATATATTGAAAGGATCTTTCATGGCTAATACTTTGAAATTAATTGCTAACTATACTCCTTGCACATTGAATTTTATTTTTTTAAATGATGTGCTCATGGTTTGCATACCTAAACCATCCACTAAGATGATATTGGAGGGATTTTTGTTAGTGTTGGCCTTCCTAATCTCTCTCAAGTATTTTGTAGTATTATATTGATGTCTACTCCCAATTCTACCATGATATGTTTAACTTTCTAGTGATTAAGATGAGTAGTTATCATCAATGGTCTATTCTTCCAATCCCATTCGCTTTGTACTTTATGGATATTTTCTTATGTATTCCAGTATTTACCAAACATATATAGTTTTACCAAGAGGTTCTTCTGTTGGGCTAGAGTAGCTAGCTTCTTTAAGGCAATAACTTTTCTTTTTGAAAAACATACACTTTCTTCATTTTTTGTTGAATGATTACACTTTTTGCATTTTTCATATTTTATCATGTTGGTTCTTACTAGGCTAGAAATATTCAATTTTTTCTTCTTCTACATTAGATTATTCATTATATTCCTTATAATCAATGTTTTTGTTTCTAGTGGTATTGGTCCCTTGGCAGGTGATTACTGCAATATTACTTTTCTTATTTCTAATATTTTATTTTTATTTTTTATTTCCTCCTAGTACTCTTCTCTAGAGTTATCCTTACTAGTAGTTGTGTCAAATGACTATTTATCCTACTTCTGACCTATCCTAGCTCATCACAGAGAATTTAATGGTACTTTTCTTATGACTTTGGCCCCTTTACTTTGCCCTTGGATTTCATCACTCTTTGATTTGGGTTTTATATTCTAGTTCTATTGTTCCCTCTCACAAGTATAAATATCATGATCCATATTTCCAGAGAATGCACAAACTTTCTCTTGTCTAGCCTTACCATATTTAAAACAGTTTGCATTATCTCTTCTATAGTTCCCCCATCCATATTCTCTACCTCCTCTATAGAACATAATGACTTGTTGCCTTCATTATAGTTTTGTGAAGGGGTAAATTGTGTTGCATTTGCATTCCTTTTTTCCCTCCATGGTATTAGTCTATAGCCATGATCTTGTGTATATAGGGGACATTCCACAAGTTCCTTAACATATGCCAAAATGTAATGACGAAAATTGACCCCCTTCTTAGAGATAGGTTGATTTCTCATTTAATATGGACCTATTTTAGTATCATTGCATTAAATGGCCCTTTAAATCATGATTAATAGGCCCCTAAGACCCATTATTTCATATCTTAAGGCTTATTTCAACTAAAAACCTAACAAAATCATTTAAAACATAAAAAATCTTGAAACCCACCTCAAAAATCTAGGGTGGGACTCATTCGCCTCCTAGTTGGGGCCCATTTTCCACCTTAGGTGAATGAGTCCCATTTGGGGTCTTTTTAATTTTTCAGAAGCAAAAAAACCTTTTTAATTCAAATTTTTGGCAGGATTTTATCCTCCTAGATTTGATGTCAGCTTGTAGTGCTGTAATTTTGGAAATTTTTACATAATTGAGTATAAATACAAGTTTCTTTCACTGATTTGAACTCCAAGAATTCAAGTGTTCATCTTCATATCAAGTTTGAGTTCACAAGAGCATTCAAGTGTTTACAAGAGCATTCAAGGGTAGATTATCAAGCATTTTAGAGAAACATTCAAGTATCAAGCATCATGTCAAGGGCTTCATGCATCATAAATATTTTGGAGTTAACAATTGTGATGTAGGGTTTCATGATTTAAGCAAGCATTCAAGTCAAGATCCATATCATTCAAGCAAGAGTCAAGATCTACATCCATTGGAGCCATCCCACACATGTTTGGAACACTTCATTGATAGGGTTTGGTGAGTTGCAACATCCTATTTTGTGCATTCATCATTCTCCATTCCTATTTCATTCTATTTCAAGGTTGACCAAGGTAAATCCTTATCTGTTGCAAGTATGAGCAAGTTTGGTGGTGTTGTCATTAATGTTGTCATTGATTTCAACACAATTTAGTATGTGGTAGATTGTACATGTATAGTTGAGATGCTATTGAGATGTTGTGAGTACATGGAGCTATCTTTATGATGTTGCAGATGTGTTGAATTTAGTTATGAATGTGTTCTGGATATTCTTTGGTATGTGCTCTACATTTCTCCTATGTTGATCCTATGCTTGTGCAGATATGAATGTTTTCTAATGGTGATCTAGTGGTGATATATCCTGAGTTGTAGCTTCTGGTTTGATGGGATGTGAAAGTTACATTCATCGATGTGTGAACTATTTTGGTAGAGTTGGTCTTATATGGACTAGGAGAAATTTTTCTCCTCTACAATCCTCTGCTATTCTATTTCAGATCTTACGGATCTAGAATGTGTCTTATAATGGCGTTCTCTTGCTTTTGGCAAAGATGCATGTGGTTTGGTGATCCGAAAGTCAAGTTTTAGAGTTGATGTATGTGTTTGCACAGTCTAGATGGACTAATGGAAGGATTTTGGTGTTCGAAGATTCTTGCACTTATTGTGGATGTATCTAAAGGAACCTGAGATGTGTTCTCGTACATAATGAAGCATTTTGTATCATCTGTGTGTTATCTTCTTGTTAGAAAGCATGTACATCAATATTCATTTGTGTTTTCATTAGGTTTGGTTGAACATGTGTTTACACTTCATTTGAAGAATTAAATTTAATTAAGGAAGCATGTGGTCAATCCAAGACATTATTTTTGGTCTTGGTTAAGTATTTTTATTGGTCCACTCTCATTCCTTTCCACTGCGAAAGTGTTGAGTTTCCAACCTAATTTGAATTTATGAAATGAGGCGTATGTGGCCGACCTTGGAGAAAGTTTCTAAGGATGTAGATGGTATAAAGGAAATTATGGTATAAAGGAAATTCAAATTATGAAGAATTAGATTTTGATGCAAAGTGACAAAGTAAGTCACAAATCAAAAGAGTAGAAGTGTGTGAAAATGAGTTGAGGCAATAGTACTTCATTGTGTTAGATTCATGAAGGTAGTGAGCTGAAGGTTTTTGCAATATTTTAATCAAGGCTACTGATGTGTGTAAATTGCTATGGTGGATATTTTGTTCTCTTTTGTATCAATAGGTAGTGAGCCTGCTTGTTGGATAGTGAGTCCTTTCTGTAGGCAATGAACCTTTGTATCTGGACAGTGAGTCCTCTTCTGGGAAGTGAGCCTTTGTAATCAGGTTTTTTATCTCTTTATATTGTGAGTTAATCCTCACTGTGGTTTTTCCCTCATTGGGTTTTCCATGTAAAATTCTAGTGTTCATTGTGTTAATTTTACTTTCTATTATTTGTGTTTCATGTTCAAACTTAATAACAAAATAGTGTGGTTGTGAAATTGATAAGTGTTGAAGTTTTAAGGTTGATTTTTTGTGACAACTAATTCACCCCCCCTCTTAGTTGCCTTGCACCTTTTAACAATTGGTATTAGAGTTTTGGTTCCTTGGTGTAGAGCTTAACCACTTAATGAAGATCTGATGGTGCATAAGTTGGTGATCCCTATGTTAGATGGATCTTATTACAATGATTGGAAAGTGCAGATGAGGGGATATATTGTTTCTCTTGGTTACAAGACCTGGAAGGCTATTGAGATGAAGTATGTTGCTTTGGTGAGTGGTCCTACTACTGCAGATGAGGTTTTTTCTTATGAGGAGAATGAGAAAGCGAGGTATGCTATTTACAGTGCTTTATCTAAAACTGGGTGAACTAAGGTTCTTTCTTTGTGCATTGCACATGAAGTCTAGAAGAAGTTGGAAGAATTGTATGAAGGAAATGAAAGAGTATTTAATTGACAAAGAAGTTGGCAGCAAAGCGTAGATATGAGAATCTGAAAATGGAAGGTGAATATTTCACAAGCTATTTCCAAAGGGTTGAGATGACAACAAATGAAGTTAGGAATCAAGGGGGAAACCTAACAAATGAAGATATAATTGAGAAGATCTTAATCACCCTACCTGATTGTTATAATGATAAGATCTCAGTTATTGAAGAAATGTATGATCCTAAGAAGTATACTAAAGAACAATTATTCAACACCTTGACAACTCATTCGAGATGAGAAAGTTCAGGAAAGAAGAAAATAAAAAACAACATTTAAGGCAATGAAGATTGAAGATGATCCAGACAGTGATGGTTCTGATGAGTTGGAAGTGAATTTCACCAAAAAGTTGAAGAAAGGTACTGGAAAGTATAAAGGTATGTTTCCCTTTAAATGTTTCAGTTGTGGTATTATGCTTCAAGATGTCTGAATAGAGTTGTACATAAGAAGAACACAGATTATAAAGATAAGGATAGAAAGGATAAGAAATACAAGAAGTTCTATTATGTTAAAGAAGAAGCCAAAATTTATGATGATGAATCTAAAAATGAGGGTGATGATAGTGAATGCTTGTTTTTAGCTTTAGGAAACAAATCTATATCTACTAACCCTGGAAAATGTGCAAGGAAGAATGCTCTAAAGAACAAAAATAATGAGATGGAAGGTACTTTGGTCACCGAATTTCATGCAACACATGATGAAGACTACTAGGTGATTAACAATGGATGTTCTAATCACATGACTGAAGATAAGAGTAAGTTGACTAAACTTGAAAAGTATGATGGTGGTTTGGTCATGTTTGGTTATGATTCAGGAGCTAAGATTTGTGGGAAAGGTACAATTAGTTCTGATGGAGTACACAACACTGATGATTTATATTATGTAAAGGGTTTGAGGCATAACCTTTTGAGTGTTGGAAAGATGTGTAGAAATATTTTTAAACTTGTGTTTCAGAATAATACCTATGAAATCAAAAAAGGATCCAAAGATATGGTTGCTACTGGAGGGAAAACGCATGGAAACATCTATCAACTTAAGGGAGTTAATGGTCAATTCCTTGTATCTCAAATCAATGAAATTTGGTTATGACATCGGAGAATGGGATATATAAAATTTGATAATCTAGTTAGGATCAGCTGAAGAGGTGTTGTCCGAGGTTTACCTAGAATCACAAAGCCTGCTAACACTATTTGCAAAAGTTGTCAATTGGGGAAACAAACAAGAAGCGGTTTTAAGGGAAAAGATAAATCTACTATCAGAATGTTTGAATTAATTCATACTGACCTCTATGGTCCAAGTAGAATAGGAAGCCTGAATGGTGATAGGTATTTCATTCTCCTTATTGATGATTATTCTTGAATGACATGGGTTTGTTTTCTTATGGAAAAGACAAAGTGGAAAATGAAGTGAATGTGAGAATCAAATGCTTGAGATCTAATAGAGGTGGAGAATTCACTTCTAGTGAGTTTAATATATTTGGTGAACAACATGGCATAAAAAGATAGTTTTCTGCTCTAAGAACCCCTCAACAGAATGGGGTAGTTGAGAGGAAAAACAAACAATACAGGAAGCTGTAAGAACCATGATGAAAGAATCAAATGTACCAGATGTGTATTGGAGAGAGGCAATACACACTATTGTTTATGTTCTTAATAGAGTTCATATTAGAGGCAACAACATAAAGACTCCTTTTGAGTTATGGACTAGTAAGACTCCTACTGTGAAGTACTTCAAGGTATTTGGAAGCAGATGTTACATTAAAAGAGATGATGAAAATCTTGGAAGTAGATTTTTCATTTAAAATTTAGTTTTTATAAGTATGTAGTCCTTATTATAAGCTTCCCAAAAAGTATAATTTTAAATAAATTTAATTTTATTATTATATTTATTTTTTATTTCTTGTGAATGTAGGTTTTTCATTGAAAATAAATCTCTTTGTTCTGCACATGTGAAAAAATAGAAAATTATAAAAAAATTTGAAAAATATGAGTGCACCAGATATTGAAGTCCTTGATCCAACCAAAAAAATAGAATTTCAATAGACACAAAAATAGTTATGCGTTATACAGTCAACCTATGTCAGAATTGTAATTGGTTTGACTTCGAAACTAGATTAAGGAAAAAGTATTCAATAAAACTCTATGAAACCAATTGGAAGCACTAGATATCATAGTTACAAATCTAAATTATAAAATAAATAGAATTTTATCCTTCATGGGAAAAAGGTTATGCGTTATATGGTAAGCGTCACTCCTTAAAAATGTTGTTTACTAAAAAAACTAGTTTTCGAAGAAGATGGAAAAAGAAGTGCAATATAATTCCAAAAAAATTGAAAAAAATATATTTAGAATCTATAGAAAAAATGTCACAAATCACTAGTTTGCATCATCAAATTCCTCACGGTTTATCCACTATAGGTGCCCAAAAGTGAAGATTTAGTTAGAAAAAATATTTTAGTGTCTAGTTTGGCCAAAAATTGTAAATGAGTGTTGTGGGATCACCCGAACGTTTGTTCTAGACTAGCACCACTCAAAAAACTCCTAGCCTTCTCCATTTACACCCTATTCATTCTTTCTACAACTCCATTCTTTTGTGGAGAATATAGTGTTTTCTTCTATCTATGAATACCACAATCTTTACAGAATCTATCAAAATCATTAGAGAATAATTCACCGTCATTATCAATCCTCAAAAATTTAATTTTCTTTCCAGTCTGCAATGCAACAATTGCTTTAAATTCTTTAAATCAACTAAAAAATGCAGATTTACTCTTTAGAAAATATTCCCATGACCTACTATAATCATCAATAAATGAAACATAATATGTGGATTTACCAATCAAAGGAACATCTATAGGTCTAAACACATTAGAATGAATAAGGTCCAATACATCAAAAGTTTTATGAGAACTCAAGAAAAACTAAACGCGGTTTTATTTTCCATAAATGCAATGCTCACATAAATCAAATTCAGCATTACAATCAAACAAACCTTCAACAAGGTTTTTTATTTTTCAAGGTCTTTAAACCCTTTTCTCCAATGTGGCCAAGTCTTCGGTGCCATAACATAGTTTTCTCTACAAGTAACTTTGTCTCGAAAGAAAGAGCACCCTTTGGTACCCAAAGTCCATGACCATTTGTTGAAGGTGAAACCCTCACTTTTTCCACAAACTTACTTTTCATAGAATACTATTGCACTCAACAGTGCATGCATCAAGCTTATACAATGTCCCATATCTGAGACCTCTAACAATCACCATAGCACCTCTAACCATCTTGCATCATGCATCATAGAATACTACCTAGACACTCATATCTATTAGAATACTACCTAGACACTCATAACAAATTTTGTGCTAATCTAGGGATATGCAACACACCATTAATCCTTTTTATTCTACCATCAAGAAACTTGATTTTAACCTTACCATTTCCAAAAATGTCTAAATGAGAATCATCACCCAAGTACACCTTATCACCATAAAATTCTTAATATTCAGAAAACCAATCTCTATTAAAGGTCATATGAAAAGATGCACCGAAGTCAATTAGCCATGCATCATTACCCACACAAGTTTCCAAAGTTGCAATGAATGCATCACCATTTTCCTTCTCAGACTTAGAATCCTAATCAAATTTCTTCTTTTTCTTCTTCTTTTCTTCTTTGCGGTCCTTACAAACATGTCCAGGCTTACTGTAGTTCCAACAAATAACTTTGGACTTTCCAAGAGACTTAGATCTCCCCTTGGACTTGGATTTGTCATGCTTCACATTATTATTTCCTTTTTCCTTAGGTATTCCATGAACATTCAGAGCCTCCTTGGCATTGATGGATACCTTCCTCTTCATCTCTTCAAAAAGAAAAGAACCCACCACATCTTCAATCTTAAATATAAGAGAAGTACTCCCAATATCTATAACAAGATAATCCCATGAATCAGGCAAAGAATAAAGCATAATTTGACATTTCTCTTCCTCATCCATTTTGAGACCAACTAATGCCAACTGAGCCACCAACATATTGAATGCTTCCCAGTGGTCTGTGATTCGTCCACCCTCTCCCATTCTCAAGGAATACAGTTTCTTCCTCAAGAAAATCATGTTCATTAAATATTTGGCTTGATACATCTCATCAAGCTTCTTGCATAGTTTCTATGTAGAGGTCTTCTCATGGACATTAATTAAAATAGAGTCTACCATGCACAATTTGATTAGACCTTGGATTTATAGTCCATAACATCCTATTGAACAACCTGAGTAGGACCTATAGGCCTTGAAACATTCTCATCAACAACATCCCATAGATCTTGATCTATCAACAGATCCTCCATCTTTAGCTTCCACATCTCAAAATTATTTCCAAAACATTTCTCCACCTCTATTCTCCTTGATGAACTTGCCATTTGAAAATTTTGGCAACAAGATCACAAAGTGTCTTCTGCACAAGCTCTCACTCAAATCTAGATTAGTTCAAAAAACCCAACAACCCACAACTGAAACCAAAGGTGATCAAGATCTGATACCACTTGTAAGGAAGCTAAGGTAGCATAACAACTTCCTACACTAATCTTGAGAGGAGAATAATGAAAATCCTTTACAAATCTTTAGCAATTACAAAAACTTAAATAGAAATAGACATAAATATCATGCATGCCACAACACAGTGATTTATGTGGGGAAAACCCTTTCAGGAGAAAAAAACCCACACTCCAAAAGTCGCCCAATATATTATTCATAAATGACAAAGATTATAATATACTTGCAGAGAAATCTTCTCACATGAGTATCATCACCAGAGATGAAGAGAAAACATGACCACTATCAGACTCTCAGAATACATCACCATCTACCTCAGGTGTAATACAATTCCCTCATAAAATAGGGTTACATTCTAGGGCAAGATAGGCCAACAAAATATCAACCATTAGATCTAAAACCTAATAATGAATGATCCAGATTTACAATATATAATTTATTTAATTTTTGTCGACCATTTTAAGAGTTTATTGAAAAATTTAACATGCTCACATTTTTCTCTTTTCTATCATTGTATACACCTATCGATGTAACCAGGATATACATATAAATTTATATACATCCTATCAACAATAAACCATATATAATTGCAAGGTTGAGACAAATTTTCCCAACACATTAAAGGTTGACACTTGTGACAATACTAATGACAACATAATGCAACCAACATCTTACTTTCTCAAGGGTTGACATCAATGCAACAACACTCTATTGACATTAATGACAATACAAGTTTCCAATAGTTGCATTTGGATCTTGAGGAATAATTGGATATGAAATATTGTAGCATGTTTTTGATTAGGGGACAAATAGGTTTTGATGGGACACAAAACCCAATACAAGAAGGTTTTGAAGGGACCTAAAACCCCTTACAAGGTAAAGAAGTTGCAAGAGAAATAATCAACAAACCAATTGTAGCCCAACAACAACAACCAAACACAGATATTTTGAACTAAACATGCTACAACCAATAGGTTTGGAAGGGACCTAAAACCCTCTACAACTAGGTTTTAACCGGGGACCCAAAACCCAAAAAAACTAACAAAAGCCACCTAAAACAGTTAGGCAACAAAGCATCCTAGCTACATCAAACCATCTACTCAGGAACAAAAACACTAAGCCATGAAATTTATGGAAACAAAAGTCCCCAATAAAAATAATCATTCCAACAAGATTCTCAACCTCAATACGAGAATTTCAAGGCATAACAGAGGGAGGAAAAGTCTCTTTATAAGACCAATCCAACCAAGATGTTGACTCAAACTCCATAAATGAAGGAAAGAGCGCCCCTCTATAGGAAAGGATTGCATGAACAATTTTTCCACCAAATTTGGAGATCAACAATAGCCACATAATCCACCTCAAAAGGAGTAACTCCCACCTCAAAAAAGACAAAAGCTAAGAAAACCAGAACAAGTAGCTTCCAACCAAACCCACAACATCCAACTTCACCTCTATAGAAGAGGAATCCACCTCAATTGGAACATTCTTCACCTCTATAGAAGAAATAGGCTATAGAACTAGGTGCAAAGCCACCAAACCAGCAGAAAAAATAACCAAACAATCCTTCGACATACTTAGCATCATGATTTTAAAGAGAAACAAGAACAACAAAATCGTCTAGGTCTTGAAGATAGACAAGAAAAATAACCCAGTTGACCACAAAAGAGTCAAATAAAGAGAAAAAAAAAATATCTTATGGGTCTTCAGATAAGACATGAATAATAACCCATTCGACCCCCAGATGGCACAACAGTCGAGCCATGATAAACCCCAAACTGAAGATGATACAAATCTGAATGCAGAGGAAAATAAACCACAACCTAAAGAAGATCATAGAGAAGCATAAAGGGGTCCCAAAGACAACCAAGAAAACTCAGTCATAGTAACAGAAAGCACCTCCAAAAGACAACCCTCTTTGATAATGAAGGCCAAATAAACCACAAAGGGTACCCAATAGCTCTGAAAGAAAGCCCAAGAAACAAAAATAAACTCCAAGATCCTTGTAGCACAAGAATGCACCACACCACCAATAGCCACGGTTGATCCAGTACAATAAGGGAAGACAAGCTAACCCTACTTATAGCAAGCATTGTCGAAACCAAGCTTGCAGATGAGAGGCAAGAAACCCCAAATCTCCCAGGAACACACCACACCTCACGAACCCAAACCTCAGCCACATCATAAGGGGGGAAATTGACAGAGAAGATCAATAGCTCCAAGATCTTCTCATCAACACCCATCATAGCTTTATGGTTGGTCAACCCAAGATAGAGTCTAGAAGGAAATCTAGCCCAAGAGCAAGCCACTCCCCACACAACACCTAGTGAAAAATCTAGAAGAAAGAACATCCATGCCCAAGCATCAACGAGAACACCTAAATGAGAAGAACACACCGCCCCAAAGGAAACATCATCGCTGATAGCAAAGGATGGAATCCAACTCTAGCATGTGACTCCCAACTTGTGAAAGAAGCAAATAAATACTTCCAACGAATCCCCAAGAAGTGCCAGAAGCCAGCAGATAGTGATATCAACATCATCATCATCTTCTTCTTTAGACATGCCCTCCTCCTCACCATTCAAACACCCACTTCTGCCTAAACTCCCACTCCCACTCATCGCTCCAAAATAGTGATGCATTTGTGAAATATTGTAGCATGTTAGTTCATAATGATGTATTTAATATTAGAGAAAAAATAGATAGATACATTGTTAAGTATTAAGGGGTAGAAAGGGTAATTATCAATATATTTTATTAAGACTTAGTAAGTCAAGAACTAGAAATAGAATATACTAATACTCATCAAAATACCATTGTCATAATAACTAACGTCATGCAACACTCCTTCAAGGATAGAAAAAAATAAGGATGCATTTAGAGGGATATGTCCCTAGACTAAAAGATGGTTATAGGAACATCAAACCTCACCACAAAGGATATGAGGAAATATCATAAATGAATAGAAAGAAAAATATGGATTAGTAATATAATAGATTCTATCAAAGCATATATGTTGTATATATAATTGTAGCAAAGAATATATATGTTATATACATAATATATGATATGAATATATGAGTAGACCTATCTTGGTGTTAATGATTATGTGAAATTTTTTAAGAAATTATATTATGTAGATGTGGTCTATTATACTATCATAATTTCCTTCTTATTACAAAACATTAGGGTTAATTTCTTTGACATAAATAATCCAAACATTTGGCTTGTATTTTACTATCAGTATTTTGTTCCATTGTTGGGACCCTAATTTGTTGGTGTACATAAGAAGAGAAATTGTAGAAATAAGGAATGCAATTTGTGGTAAGGAATGATACTTGAGGGAACCATTTATTCTTTCAAAATAAGCTTAGTGGTTGCAAAACTATTTTTTAGACTAGCAAAACTACAACTTGGGAATTATTAAATCCACATTCTTATAGAAATCAAAACTTGTATACAAAAATGAAATTACATCTATAAAATTTCATATTTTTTCATAAAAAGTATGAATATGCAAACAAATTCATGTTTCAAAGTTGTTAAAGATCATCTTTCTGACCTACAACACAAGTTTCTAGTTTTCCATAAAGTAAAATTGCATCCTTTCTAGATCAAGATTTTCTTACCACAATCTTCTTAGTTCACGACTTTAGTTTAAATATTAGGGATTCATTGGATCCACCAACCCAAGATATAGTCCATTTTTCATTTTTTTGTGAGTTTTTATGTTGCAAGTGTTAATTTTCCATCTTTATTTTCTCACAAATGCAGTCTTCATTTTGATCATTTAATAAGAGTTTTTAGGCCTCTAATTTCATTTTTTCTAGGTTAATATCATCCTAATGGTTTAGCTATCAACCTAGACCATTTTTGTTCCCCCTAGACTTTATCTTTGTAGGATTTCATCAAGTTTTTCATCCCTAATCATGGTTTGACACCTCCACTCTATAAAGTGGTGCCTCTACTTTCCCAAAATTGCATCATTTTTAGCACTTTCCATGCCTTCTATTATCTAATTTTTGATAGATACTTATCATTTAAGGTATCCTAATGTATATGCAATCATTCCCCCAAGTTATTTTGTATGCACGATTCAATTTTCTAGTCCTAATCACCATTTGATGACTTTACATAGTAAAGTGATGCCTCTAATTTCATATATTCCCAACATCACTTTCATCACTTTCCACACCTTTTATTCTCTATTTTTCTAGCATATATTGGTCATTTAAGGTGTCATAATCTCCATATAATTATTACACCAAGCTATTTTGTAGGCGTATGTTCATTTTCTAGGCCTAATCACAAAGTTTCACCTTTGCAACTAAAGTGATGACTCTACAACTAAAATTACACTTTTTCAATTTATTGCCTTTACAAATAAATTAGTATTTTTTTATTTTCTCACCTCCATCCTATATTTTAATGGCTCCACTTTGTTTAACTCTTATTTATTATTTTATGGGATTTTAATAATTCATTCTGATCTTTCTTATCATATAAACCCTATTTTTGTAGCTACAATAATTAGCCAAATATTTATCTTGAAACTGCTAACATTTTTTTATTTGTATATTTGTTTGTCCAAGGCATCTTTTTTCTCAAATTAGCTTCACTCTAATTTTTAAGGTGAATGGACATTGTTTACTATATCTTAGAGTGAGTGGTGTATATTCTCTCCTCTTGCACCTTTTTATGATCTTTAGGATCAAAAATATCACTTCCTCTCTTTTATTTTTTTTCATCCCAAGGAACCTAATGTGTGTATGCTCTCCCCTTGCACTTTATGTAATCTTGGGTGACCATAACCACTTTCATCATTCCTCCTAGGGGGGCTGCCTATGGATTTTATCACCATAAGAGGTGACCCCAACTCTATAATTTTAGTGAAGCATAAAAAGGAGGGTGTCAATTGAAAACAAGCCTCTTGAAAGTAGAATTTATCAAATGGGCTAAGTCCAAAAGAAATTTATAACTTGGTGAAGTGAAGGAGAAGGGTGGGTTACTCTCCTTTCCTTGTTTTTTGATACTATTCCCTTTCATCTATAGAATTTAGCCTAATGAAACCTTTCATTATGTAAAGGACACCCCAAAAAACCTTGTTCATCCTAGTCTAAGACCTTTCAGCCATCTCTTTGTATGGTGCATCAAATACTACTTAGGCTTAATAATTTACCCACATATTACTTTCAAGTTGGGAGATAAAAATTAAATAGCACTAGCCTAAATTTTAAATTATGACATTCTTCTAGATGTAGTCATAAAATATAGTGTTTCCATTTTAATAATGGGTAAGTGCACCAAGATGGTTCCCAAAAAAGGGGCTTAAGTGGCCACTTTTTTTCTGAAATTAGGAAATACTGACCTTCGACGTGAAATTGAGGATAGCTACACTCAAAAATTTTAGATGGAACAAAAACAAGGACCGTAGTGCTCCGAGTCTACTCTCTAAACTACTAATTTATTTTGAAAATGGTTGAGATTAAGGGGTTCAAAAGAGGGACACACACAAATTGTTGTTGTTTCTGTCAGAAAAACATAACATAGCAACTCTTGTGTGACCCGAGCACGGTGGAATTTTTTGTAGTATTTTTAAAATCGCTCGGTCAGTTAGATAACAGTGTGTAGTAAGGACTGGATATTTTTGATAATTTTTTAATGAATATTTGACTTTTTATTAATTTTCTAAGTGGGCACTTCCTAAAAGCAGAATTTTGGCCGTGCTCCCCTAATATTTTTGAAACTAATAGATTTTTTTTTTTTTTAAATTGTAGAATGGAGTATAGTTTCTAAAAATGTAATTTATTTCAAATTTTGATGAACGGTTAATTTATAGTGAAAAAAATACCAAACACTATTTTTTGAAGAAAAACGGATATACAAACAAAAGAAATTATGGATGAAAGGCTTAACATTGTTAGAAAGTGAAAAAAATTACATTTTGGAAAGCTAATAAAGAACCTAACATTACCCATGTGTTCGATTTTCTTGATATTGAACCAGATGCAATCTTGATGGTGAGCACGAACCCGATTATGTGAAAATTTGTTGAATTTGGAAAAAACACGTCTCTGGTCTTTGGGAATTCCCTCCAAGCCTTTGGGTTGGTATTCCAAGGCAAAAACCAAAGCAAATTTGCAAAGAAAACAATAACGCAAACGCGTTATTTGTTAGTTTGGCCACAAAAGTGCGACCATTTCGGTGCACTTACCCTAATGTTTAAATAGTTGGAACTAAACATTTTTTAATGAAAATGGTAAATAAACATTTTTTATGGATTACCATTGCATTGGGAAGAACTATTAATGCTTTTATTATTCCTTTCCATTGGGATTTAGAGCTACTATTAGGATTCAATCACTACTATAGAGGGGATGAATAGAGCTATTACTATGAGTCAGGTTTATTATTTGTATTTCTTTTATTTCTTATTTAGTTTCTAGACACCTATTTTGTTCCCACCTATACAAGATTTTAAAATATATAGGAAAATAGATAGATGTTGTTCCATCAAATGTAATGAATAGGTGTCCAACCTAATTAGTCCAATTTTTCCACAATATTTCCATTTCATACTCAATCTATTTTTTATTATTCTTGATAGTTGATGGTGAGATGTTTGCAAAAGAATAGAAGATCTTAGTGTTTTTATCCTCTAGTTCATACTATAAATAAGACATTTGAGGGTAGCCGAGGGAAGAGGTAGGCAATGGTTTCATTTTTTCTCATCTCAGTGAGAGGATGGTTTGGTCTAGTATGAGGATAAGCCTATATATCTTAACTAGTGATGACTAGGGGACAATGTAGGTGTACCTCCTTCATTGATCCTAGATATTCATTCTATTTTCTAACATTGCAAATTTTGGATTTTCTTGCTTTTTCCCTCATGATTCCCAATCAAGCCCACTAAATTTAGATTTTTCTTCACGAATCTTGAGTAGGTTAGTTTTTTTTATTAGTTGTAAAATAGGTTTTGAAGGGACCCAAAACCTTTTACAAATAGGTTTTAAAGGTCCTAGAAACCCTATCTTAAAAGAGAATGTTTCCAAAAATAAACTAGAGCCAACTAGCAACCAAGCCACAACATACAAACTGCTTAGAAAATAAATCCTAAGCTAAGAAAAACAACAAGAACCAACCAACCACTAAATAAAAACCTTACATATGCTTCCTAAAGATGCAAAAAATAGATCGCATCACCCACCTTAACTCTACACCTCAATAGGAGAATAAATGGAAAAATAAAGAAAGGGAAATAAGAGTCCCCTTACAACTACACCTATCCTCTCTAGCAACACCATTATCCAACTAAAGTAGAAGTAAACCACCAACCACATCCACAGGAACAAGCTCCACCTCTAAAGGAGAGATATCTACTTTAATAGGAGATACAAACTATGTCACTAGGAAGAGAGTACATAAGCCACTAGAAAGGACAACATAAGACCCCTTCAGCAAGAACACTGCCTAGGGTATTAAGTAAAAAAAATTGAGCACAACCCAACCATCAGCACAACACCATAATAAAGGGTAGCATACGCCCCCTTAAAGGGATTTAACCTTTGACCCCTCATGGCATGAGGGCCGAGACCACTTCCATATGGGAAAACCACAACCCCCTTAAGGAAGAAAATACAAAATAGGGGATAAAACCCCATCCACCCCCACATGATTAGGGTTAGTTGGAAAATAATCCAAGAGTAGAACAACACTCCCCAACACCTTCAAAACCACTAAAAACCAACATATCTTAAGCAACAACATCCACATTTGCATTATACTAAAAAAACCATTCCTATGGGAACAAGGCACCTTCAAGCCAAACATAGAAGAGAAAAGGACCTCTTCCATGCCAAAGTTTCCACCATCAAACACCACAAAGGGTCAATAGAAAAAATGGGGTAAACCTCAAAATAAACCATGCAAAACAACAAGCCTCTAAATAAAACTAGAGGATGAAAGTACAAAGAAAAGGAAGCTCCATTGAAGACCAAGCAAGCATAAAACCCAACATCCCAAAGCTCTCATCCTCTATAAAATTTCTAGAAAACTATAGGCTAGAAACTTTAAGAACAAAATAAAATTGGGGGACCAACACCAACTGAACCCTCTCCATTCTCACAAGATCAGGGTTAACCAAAGAATATACTAGGAGCAGAACAATAGTAGCCATAACCCAGATCATGAACAACTATAGAACAACAATAGCCAAAACCTATAATAGGATTGATTGCCTAAAAACACAACATTCCCTATTGCCTCCAAAACCACCACAAACTAGAGGACCTTAAGCAAAGGGATCACCAACAACCACCTTTGAATAGACTTGGAAATACCAAAACAAACCTTCCTATTAGAACATGACATCTTTGAGCCAAACATGGAAGAGAAAAGGTCCTCTTCCATGCCACATCAACCACCATCAGCCACCACAAAGGAGTCGATGGCATAAAATGGGGAAAACCCTAAAAAAAATCAAATAGGTTGATAAACATGAACATAGAAAACATGAGGATGGGAGTAGGAAGATAACAAGAAGGAACAAAAACTTGACAACCCAAAGCCAACATCCTCAATAAACATGCCAGCAAGAGAGATAAAAACTACATGTTAGCCACTTCTAGGGAAAAATAAATTGGAAGAACCAAAACCAACAACTCAAACACACCACAAACAACATCTAGACCATCCTCCCTATCCTTAGAATCACCCTCCCCATCACCTCCGTCGCCTACTAGGTTCATTGTTACTCTATGATTACTATATATAAAAAATGAATTTTAGATAATTTTAATTTAGAATAAAACAAAATAGGATGTAATGGGCATTGGCGGATCATTTTAGGGATGGTTCAGAGAAGATTGTGTGGGAGTATGAGTCAATGATGATGAGATTGGTTAAAGGTAAATGATTCTATATGTGATCCATTGTTAGGGACTGTCTACATGCAAAATATTATATCTTTTGGCCATTTTTGAAAATCCTTTTCCCATCAACACTCAACCAACATGTAATCAATTGAAAATAATTAGAATTTGATATTCTTATCAAATATTATTACTTGCATGCTTCTAATGCAACCTCCAACAACTGATATAAGTTGATTGTCATGAGATGTAACATACTTAATCTTTCCATGCACTTTAAAGTTTTAATGTTTGCCTTCTCCCATCTTGTATCTTCTATCAATGTCTCCAATGCTTTGCAATATTCTAAACCTTATATAAATTCTTAACTTTGTAGCAATGTTTTAGTTTAAAAACTCAAAGAGAAGTTAATTTTACAAAATTGGGAAGCCCATCCAACTTGGGGCACCTAATTATCTCCAAACCTTGAATTTTTATTAGGCCATCATGAATACCTCTTATGTTTCTCCTTGTTATACACTCTTATAATTCTTTGTATTTGACTATATTTGGTAGGACTTCTATCTCTATTAGATGTGCATTCATCTAACTTCCCTTACTCAATCCAATCAAATAGAATTTATAGAATTTAAACACAATCTAATTTGATACAAAAAAAACTGATTTGATTTGAAATCTAATTTGATCTCAAGTTATATACATATACAATTTTAGATCCAACTTTTTCACATTCCAAGAAATTGTTTATGAGCAAGTATATGGGATTACCATGGGACCCCCCTTGTCCTCGGTTGTGGCCAATATTTACATGAAGAATTTTGAAGAAACTTCCCTCAATTCCTTTCCCCTTAAACCTAAGTGGTAGAAGTGTTATGTGGATGATAGTAATATTTTTTGGCCTCATGGTCTTGAGAAATTGGAAGACTTTCACTCCTACTTTAACAACATAGGTCAATGTGTTTCTTTTACCAAAGAACTAGAAGTAGACAACAACTCTCCTTCCTTAATATTTTTCTCACTAGAAAGCTAGATGGTTCATTGGCCCATTGGGTATTTCACAAAGAAACCCACACTAACCTCTACCTTCATGCCTCTTGCCATCATCATCAGGCCCAAAAAATGGGGATCCTCAAAACTTTGGTTGCCAGAGCCTTTAGGATTTGTGATAATGACAACATTGACCAAGGGATTTTCCACCTCACTCAAGTCTTCAAATTAAATGGGTACAAAAGAAAGTATATCCTAAAGTAAATCAACTAATTCAAGTCTAATGTGATTCCCAAACCCAAAGAACCTTTCCCCACAGACCTTTCAATTGCCTCTCTCTCCTTCATTGAAGGCCTCTCCTACAAGATTTCCAAGATTCTTCAAAAAAGGGGCTTGTGCTAGACCTTCAAGCCTATTTGTACCCTCAATCACCACATCTCTTCCCCCAAAGACCCCTTAGACCTTCTCCATTGCACTAGTGTCTACAAAGTCACCCACTCTTGTGGCACACCATACATTGGTGAAATAGGCCAATCTATTGGCACAAGGATCAAGGAGCACAATGCCGAAATAAGACATGAATGGATCCAAAAATTGACCCTTGTAGAGTATTCCTCCTTTGCCAAGCATGACATCTCATTAGAAGATACTCAAATCCTACTCAAGGAGGAAAAAATATTTAAGAGAAAACTCAAAGAGACCATTGAAATAAACCACCACCCCTCCAACCCAAATCATGGTGTTGGTTGGATTCTAAGTTTCTCTTGGCAACCCTTACTTACCGGTATTAAAACCATTCCGCTCCAAACCTCAATTCTTTTGCCACTTTGTGATTTTAGTGCCACCCCTTCACCTCCTTTTTTCGCCTCCTTTCATGATTTTTGGCTTTCATGTTTAGTTTTTTCCATTCAAATTTTTTATATTATATAAAATAATTTAAATACATATATTTTTAATTAAATTTAAGAAAAAAAACATAATTCATTTTCTATGATTTAATATTAATAGTTTAAATTTTTTTATCTAAATTTATGAGTTTAAAATTTGATTTTATTAGTTTTAATATATTTTTACAATTAAATATATTTAAGTTTAATCAATAGAATAACTTTTAGTTAAGTTTCAATTAAATATAAATAAATTTAATTTTAAGAATTAACAAAATATATTTTAATTTTATTTAAAAAAATTAAAATAAATAAACGTAGCCTTTTTATGCAAGGCATAAGTGTGTATATATTATATATAACTTTTATTTTTAAAAAATTAAGTTTGAATAAATATTTTATATAACATCAAAACTTTATTTTTATTTTCTTTTAGGAATATTTTTAATAGATAAATTAATATTATTATTTCTATTTTTTTTATATTTGATATAAAATTTAAAATAATTTAATCAATATTTATATATAAATAAGTATTTTTATAAAGTTGAAAAACTAAAAATTGAGAATAAATAAGTATGAAAAATGTTTAAAGTTTAATAAGAGGGATTGGAAAAATTATTTTAAAAGTCAGAGATAAATAATATTATTTAAAGATTTATTTTCAATCTCCTCATCCACTCAACCCTCTTTTAATTATCTTATCTAGTTATTACCAATCATTCATTTCTCTTCCCTTGTCTTACTCTCATGATAAATCATGAAATTTGATCTAAATGTAGAAAAAAAAATACTTACACAATCAAATTCAGAAAATTCATGCAAATAACATTATTGACTAAGAAATTATTACACCGAAGGCATTCCCTCAATGAAGTTTGCCAATCCATTTTCTGCATCGACGGTTGAAAAAAGGATGCAAGACCATCTAGAGTAGATCTTGATCGTTCATTATGCCTTTGTCGTTTTGCCTTCTGTCTTGTTCGCACATTTACTGTGGATGGGAGTAGGTTTACGCTGTGTGTTGCAGCTGCCTTCTGCACTCTTAGATGCATTTACTCTGGATGGGAGTTGGCTATGTTTCGCAATACAAGTTGTGATCATTTTGCTCCTTCGCAATAGTTGACAGAAATACAACATTTTCGCAATAATCTATAGGTAAGTCATTTGCCCCGATTTCATTTGCCCTCGTTGGTGACCCTCTACACAGCCAGGTCAATTTTTCTTGAGCTTATTTGTTATGTTATTGTTGTAGAGGTTGGAATCTGGTTTTCCCTTCATAATATTGCTCCTGCAGAATCTTACGGTAAGTTTGAGCTCGACCCCCTTTGCATCTGCAACTTCATCCTTTATTGCTTTGAGAACTGTCCACTTGCTGACTACTATGATCTAACAAGTAGGCAATCCCTGTGCAATAATAGTGGCATTTTAATTTTGTGTGAGCCCATTGAATGTTATATACAGTTTTTTGTTTGAAGGTGTAATTTGATATAATTTCCGGTGTTTCCCTCTACACTAGCCAAGTTGCCTTTGGTGCCTCTAGCCAGATTTTAAAATACAAACCCTAATACTCAGAATCAGGGATCCAACCATCACCAGTATCTCAGCGGGTGAACAAAAAAATGTGACCATTTAAGCCACAAAAAAAAGCGATGAGATATTTCAACAAAAAATTACATCCAATATTCAGTGTGCCCTGCGTCTAATATTTACCATCCAATATTGTATCACAGTGTTGATGCTCATAATTAGATGATAGGTCTGTTACATGTTTAAATGGACAGTGCCAAGCAAAACAGTCCATATCATTCTTTTTTCTTGAAGACAAAATCTTGCTTGTGCTGATTGTGTGGAGTATTTATTGATGGGGAGGATTTCTCCTTAAACCTTGCCGGCGTATTGGCGCTTAACAGTAAAATCTATTAATCTGACATCTAAGTGCTCTGAACGGGCATGGATTTCATAC
This sequence comes from Sequoia sempervirens, assembly GCA_007258455.2. NCBI lineage: Eukaryota > Viridiplantae > Streptophyta > Pinopsida > Cupressales > Cupressaceae > Sequoia > Sequoia sempervirens. The sequence continues at coordinate 654,369,538 of VDFB02058242.1, read as the reverse complement.
TTCATAGTCTTTGCACCAAGCCTGATTTGCAATAAAAGTTGTATAAAAAATTAAAATTTATTCCAACATGTCTACATGTCTTACCAGAGCATTTCCAACTATAATATCTGAAAAAAATTATCTTCCATGATGCTTTGATGGATGTCCATACCCCTTCCAAAGCTCCCATTTTGGCACAATCAGGGAGCATTCTGGCAAAAGTTGTGTAATTTGGCTTTACACCTGCCAATTGCATTTGCTTGAAAGTTTCTAAAACCTTTTCAACAAATCCATTTTGTACATATCCTGCAATCATTACAATCCAAACATTTTTTTAGGGATTCTATCAAACAGTTCACGCACGCCTTGGTAATACTTCCACTTTTTGCATGCATGTCTATTAGGGCAGTCGTGACCATGATATCTGACAAAGTTCCTCTATTCTTTATTCTTCGATGGATGTAAATACTGTTCCAAAGCTCCTATTTTGGCATGGGCAAGGAGGATGCTAGCAAAGGTTGTAGAATTATACAATAGATATTCCCTCACATTTTTCAGCCATTGTACTGGTTATTGTCCTTTGCAAAAATACAAATTATACTAGTTCTTGTACTTTAAAGACAAAATGTCAAAACTGTATAGCATATGATGTTGCACTATTGAATGCAATGAACAATAGAGCTCAGTTCATCTTCATATCTTAAAAAGAAGTGACAATATAATATATATGCATACCTTCATTTATAATGGCAGAAAAATTTCAAGGAAATATTCACTGTATTAAAATGAAGTGACAATATAATATATATGCATACCTTCATTTATTTTAAAAAGAATATCATAAATTAATATATTTATCTCCACAAATATTCAGCGTACCCATTGCACATGAAGGTGCAATTACTAATATATGTATCTGTAAAACTTCCTAATTTAACAACCACTTAACAATTTCTCCAAAAGAAAACCTGAAACAATTTACCGAGTACATTCTCACACTAAATATATCTAATTCACTAACTTTCCAAAATACAAGAAGCATCTTCTTTAATTATTTATCCCACTCAACGCTCCACCGACACGGTTTATTGCTTTCTCTGAAGCCGGGTGTTATATGTATCTGTAAAACTTCCTAATTTAACAACCACTTAACAATTTATCCAAAAGAAAACCTGAAACAATTTAAGTCTGAATGCTTCTGGATTTGATTGTGTGGAGTCTTTTTTCATCAACGTTTCGGATCACACTCTGTGAACCATCATCAGGATAGAGAGTTGAAAAAGATGAGAAGAGTAAGTTGCAAACCCAACTTATATAAGAAAGAGAGAGGAGAAAGATGAAAGAAGAAGGGGGTTAGGGTGAGGTGGCAACACAAGGGAAATGCTAAAAAATATAAAACAAGAAAGATCAAAAAGAGGAAACCATTCAAATGCTAAGAAACTTTCTTCAACCACATCCTATCTTTGTGGTTCTTAGCATTTGAATGGTTTCCTCTTTTTGATCTTTCTTGTTTTATATTTTTTAGCATTTCCCTTGTGTTGCCACCTCACCCTAACCCCCTTCTTCTTTCATCTTTCCCCTCTCTCTTTTTTATATAAGCTGGGTTTGCAACTTACTCTTCTCATCTTTTTCAACTCTCTATCCTGATGATGGTTCACAGAGTGTGATCCGAAACGTTGATGAAAAAAGACTCCACACAATCAAATCCAAAAACATTCAGACTTAAATTCATATGGATTGTGGAAATCTAATTAAATTGACTGAAACAATTTACCAAGTACATTCTCACACTAAATATATCTAATTCACTAACTTTCCAAAATACAAGAAGCATCTTCTTTAATTATTTATCCCACTCAACGCTCCACCGACACAGTTTATTGCTTTCTCCGAAGCCGGGTGTTAGATTGAATGTCCACATCAATCAATCCCATCTCCTTTCCGTACATGTAGCAGTTTTCCAAGCATTTTCCTGAATGTTTCGACGAAACTGAACTAATAATTGAATCTCCACCCCAATCAATCACTCGGATGTTTCGACGAAACAGACCTATTGCTTTCTGGGTTGTTTTTTGTACATGCCATCCTTCATCTTTTTTCGAAGCATTTTGTCTTTTTCTTCACCCGGATGTTTCCACGAAACTGAACTCACCTTATTCTTTGTACAGGCGCGGCACTGAATAATTTGTAGGCATTTTCTTCCCCTGTTTTTTCCCGTTGCATGTTTCGAGGAAAGGACTTGTCTAGTTTGTAAACGTTTCTTCACCGTGCTTTTCCCCGTAGTTCAAGGGAAAAGATTGAACAAGCCTGCAGTATGATCTATTTCATTCACCCTACCCTTCTTCTTCCCCAAAGGCTTATATTTCATTGCCAATACTGCAATCAAATCATATGCGCTCTGCTCTCTCTCTTTCCATCCGTTTTACATTTGAATTGGAGCTAATGGCGTCTTCTTCACAGCGAAATCGGAAATCAAATGCTTTCTCTGGAATAGAACCTGCTGGCAAAAGAACGAAGATTTGTGAATCTTCGAGATTGTATGATGTATTCATCAATCACAGAGGCCCCGATGTCAAACAAACTTTGGCTACTCAGCTTTACAACTCTCTTGAGCAGCTGGGAATACGAGCATTTCTTGATTCCGAAGAGAAGGAACTTGGAATTTCGTTTCCTTCTACTATTGAGACAGCCATCCGCTCTGCTAAGGTACACATAGCCATCTTTTCCAAAAGATATGCAGAGTCACCTTGGTGCCTGGCTGAGCTGGTTCTCATGAGACAAAGCAATACCAGAATTATTCCTGTATTTTATGAAGTGAAGCCTAGTGATCTCCGTTACATTGAAAATGGAGCATACGCTGAAGCATTCATGAAATATCAAAACAAGGGCAGGTACCTGGAGAAGCTTAGCGAGTGGAAGGAAGCCCTTCAAACTCTTTCATTTATAGCTGGAGTAGAATTTCACAGGTAATCTTTCTATGGTTTCGGTAGTTCTACTTTATATAATTCTGTTTTCCTTCAAATCTGGTTTACTATTTTCTCATGGAATATTTTCTGCTTTCATTTTATAAAGTTTAAGTGACTGCAAAACCATGGTAGCGGCAGTAGAAAAGGAAGTACAAAGAAATCGATGTTTAAATGTTGCAAAATATCCAGTAGGGCTTAACAATCTTGTGGAAGATTTTGAAAGGCAATGTTTTGATGAACTGGTACAAGATTTTGAAAACCAGTGCAGTGTTGAAGAAAGGAAAAATAAGCCAAACATTGTTGCCATTTTCGGCATGGGTGGACTGGGGAAGACAACTCTCGCCAAAGAGTTGTTTAACCGAAAGTGTTCAAATTACTCTAGAGCAAGTTTTTTGTTTGATGTGCGAGAAGCGGCTGTTAGAAGGGAACTACCTTGTTTGCAAAGTCAACTTTTCAAAGATCTCTTCCACGAAGAACATAGTTTTAGAAGTATAGATGAAGGAACAAGCTATCTCAAAGATAATATACAAAAGAGCCACTTTTTAAACTTTCTAATAGTTGTAGATGACATCGATCATGTAGAGCAGTTAGATGCTCTATCGATCGAGGATATCTTAAATAAATCAGGTAATACTCTGGTTATTGTCACAAGCCGTGACGTTGGAGTTGTTATATCCGCAGGGATTCCTGTTGGTTATCCTTTAAAAGTAATGCACAAAAACCACGCGAGGGAACTCTTCTGCTGGCATGCGTTTAAGCGACCCGTTCCATGTACCACGTACGAGGCGCTGGTTGATCAATTCGTGGATGTGTGTGGAGGGTTACCTCTTTCCCTTCAGGTTCTAGGACGGCTTGTTCGTGGTAGAACTCACAAATATTGGGGATTAAATTTGAAAAAAGTTAAAAAGATGCTGCCTCAAGATATAAAGCAAAGATTGAGAATAAGTTTTGACGCATTGGATGATGAAGAAAAACAGGTTTTCATGGATATTGCCTGTTTTTTTGTGGGCAAACCAATGTCTATGGCCGAAAGAATATTGGAGGCATCAGGATGGGATGCTCAAAATGCACTGGAAACACTAAAAGATAAATGTCTTGTAGAAGAAAATGATGATTTTAATGTATTGAGAATGCATGACCACCTGAGGGACTTGGGAAGAGAAATGGCACTTGAGCGCAGCTCTCCTCATCGCCTGTGGCATCCTCAAGATTTGGACTCTTTGGTATGCTTGTTAACCCTCCAGATTTGTTGTTAGCATCGTAATATTCTAAATCTTAAGTTGTTACTTCAAAAATTGAAAACTGCACTGATTGCTTCTGTGTATGCAGGAATTGACAGGTTTCAAAACCAATGCCAGGTGTTTCCATTCCATTTTCGACCATTCCATTGACTCTCGAGTTACATTCTTTTTAGGCCTATCAGATAGCTGTGTTGAGACTTCAACTTCCATACTATGGCTCGAGTTTGAGTTGAATATCACAGTGACACAACAACCAAGCATCCCTTCATGGTTTCCTCTTCAAAATTTGCAGTATTTGAAAATCATCGGTGGAGGATTCAGAACATTGTGGGAGAATCCCAAACAGGTATTTTGATCTTCAGTCAAAATCGTAATCTTTGGTAAGGCTATATAGTGGAATGCATTATGTTATTGTTGTCTCCGGACTCCTTTTTTTTTTTTAATCATTGAGAGCTTTATTAAAAAAAGTTGTAATTGAATTTCAGGCGCCCCACACTTGAAAGAGCATTTTTCAAACCTCTTTGAAAGGGTTTCCAGGGTTAATAGGAATATCAGATAGATAGAGAATGTGTTCTTAGATGCCCATAAATTGCCAATCCAAGGGTTGTCTTTTCTAGAATGTCTTTATGTCTCTGGTCTTCCAAATTAGAGGGGGACCAGGCTTCATCTTAAAAAGAGGACAATTTAAATCTTTGGTTATCGTGAATTTCAAGTTTAACGGTAAAGTAGATTGGAAAAATGGAAGAATATCTAGTAGTGTTAAGGGCCTAGTGAGTGGCCTTAACAAGTTAGAAATTAGCCATGAAAAATTTCTATCCAAGATCTTCAATAGTGCAATTCACTATCCCAGCCTTAAGTCTATCGATTTTGATGCCGTAAAAAATGTTATGGAAATAAATTTAAAAAGGGTACTAAAATTAGTTTTTAGTTACAAATTGTTAAAAACTCAAAAGACCAACACTCAAACGTTCGATATTACAAATGTTCTGTTTAAATTTTTTTGAATGTACAGACCTTGTGTATGAAGACTTTCGTCTCAGAGGTAGGAAGTGTCTGGAGAGCATAGGATTTGATGAAAACGAGAAGATGAAATATTGTGAGTTGGATGGCTGTCAGAATTTGGAAACAGTAAATTTTGGTTATGAAGAGCTTGTAGTATTAAGCATTAGGGGCTGTCCGGAACTTGAAAAGTTGCCAGCGTTTATAGGTCCCAGCTGACTCGATACAATTATAATTGATGAGAGGAAGAAGTTTAAATGTCTTCTATTGGATGGTTCTCATAATTTGAAAAGTGTGTTAGGCAACTTTGAGAGTCGCTGGCTAGATATTAGTGATTGTTTCCTAAGCTTGACAAGTTACCAAGAACACTCATTAGGCTGTCTGTACAAATTTGCAGAGATCTGATTATTAGTAATTGTCTTGAGCTTGAGGAGTTGCCAAGTCTCTATAGACATAATAGTGTGGGAAAAATTGAGATTGGGTCTTGTGAAAAGTTGTAGAATTTTACGTTGGCAACAACGCTCATCAGTTTGCCTATAAGAAGTTGTGAAGATTCTGAAACTAACACCCAACTGTTTTTTGACTTTAATTGAAAACCAATTTTAAAGAGAAACAATTAATTAGTAATAGCATATATCATCATCATAACAAACCACATCATAACAAACCACATTAATTTACAGCCATAAACCAATCAACATGTACTCAAAAAAATCTTGACACTATACTGCAGAAAAATACACAATGACGTCTATTTTTTTGTCCGCAAGAGGGAATGCCCTTTTAAAGAGTCTGCGATCCAAAAAAAACAGTAAGAAAAAGCTTAAAAAGCCTAGCTTTGAATGCAATTCTATTAGTGTAAAGAAAACAATTTAAACATTATAAAAAATAGATCTTTCATGTATCTTAAAAAATAATAGAACTAAAAGTAATCCTAAAAATAGAGTTCCTTCCATGCAGATTTTCCCTAATCGGCATCAATTATCAACAAGCTGCAGAGATTTGCACAGAGTTTTAGGAAGTGGCGATTTTATCAAACTTAGAGAGCTTATTATTAGTCATTGTTTTGAGCTTGAGGAGTTGCCAAATCTTTCTAGACTGAGCTGCATGGAGAAGATTAAGATTCACTCTTGTGAGAAGCTACAGAACATTACGCTGCCAACAACACTCATTAGTCTGTCTGTACAAAGTTGCAGAGATTTGCAAAGAGTATCAGGAATTGGTGACCTTATCAAACTTACAGAGCTGTTTATTACTGAGTGTCCTGAGCTTGAGGAGTTGCCAAGCCTTTGTAGACTGAGCTGCTTGGAGAAGATTAAGATTGACTCTTATGAGCAGCTACAAAACATTACGCTGCCAACAACACTCATCAGTTTGTTTGTACAAAGTTGCAGAGATTTGCAAAGGGTATCAGGAAGTGGTGACCTTATCAAACTTAGAGAGCTGTTTATTACTGATTGTCCTAAGCTTGAGGAGTTGCCAAGTCTCTGCAGACTGAGCTGCATGGAGAAGATTGAGATTGACTTTTGTGAGAAGCTAAAGCTACAGAACATTACACTGCCATCAACACTCGTTGGTCTGTCTCTACAAAATTGCAGAGATTTGCAAAGACTATCAAGATTTGGTGACCTTATCAAACTTACAGAGCTGTTTATTATCGAGTGTCCTGAGCTTGAGGAGTTGCCAAGTCTTTCTAGACTGAGCTGTCTGGAGAATATTAAGATTCACTCTTGTGAGAAGCTACAGAACATTACCCTGCCAACAACACTCCTCAGTCTGTCTGTAGAAAGTTGCAGAGATTTGCAAAGACTATCAGGAAGTGGTGACCTTATCAAACTTACAGAGCTGTTTATTACCAAGTGTCCTAAGCTTGAGGAGTTGCCAAGTCTTTCTAGACTGAGCTGCATGGAGAAGATTAAGATTCACTTTTGTAAGAAGCTACAAAACATTACTCTGCCAACAACACTCATCAGTCTGTCTGTACAAAGTTGCAGAGATTTGCAAAGCGTATCAGGAAGTGGTGACCTTATCAAACTTACAGAGTTGTTTATTAAAGATTGCCCTAAGCTTGAGGAGTTGCCAAGTCTCTACAGACTGAGCTGCATGGAGAAGATTGAGATTGACTCTTGTGAGAAGCTACAGAACATTACCCTGCCAACAACACTCCTCAGTCTGTCTGTAGAAAGTTGCAGAGATTTGCAAAGAGTATCAGGAAGTGGTGACCTTATCAAACTTACAGAGCTGTTTATTACCAAGTGTCCTAAGCTTGAGGAGTTGCCAAGTCTTTCTAGACTGAGCTGCATGGAGAAGATTAAGATTCACTCTTGTAAGAAGCTACAAAACATTACTCTGCCAACAACACTCATCAGTCTGTCTGTACAAAGTTGCAGAGATTTGCAAAGCGTATCAGGAAGTGGTGACCTTATGAAACTTACAGAGTTGTTTATTAAAGATTGCCCTAAGCTTGAGGAGTTGCCAAGTCTCTACAGACTGAGCTGCATGGAGAAGATTAAGATTGACTCTTGTGAGAAGCTACAGAACATTACACTGCCATCAACACTCATTAGTCTGTCTGTACAAAATTGCAAATTTACAGAGCTGTTTATTACCAAGTGTCCTGAGCTTGAGGAGTTGCCAAGTCCTTCTAGACTGAGCTACACGGAGGAGATTAAGATTCACTCTTGTGAGAAGCTACTGAACATTACTCTGCCAACAACAGTCATCAGTCTGTCTGTAGAAAGTTGCAAAGATTTGCAAAGAGTATCAGGAAGTGGCGACCTTATGAAACTTACAGAGCTGTTTATTACCAAGTGTCCTGAGCTTGAGGAATTGCCATGTCTTTATAGACTGAGCTGCATGGAGAAGATTAAGATTGACTCTTGTGAGAAGCTACAGAACATTACGCTGCCAACAACACTCACTAGTCTGTCTGTAGGAAGTTGCAGAGATTTGCAAAGAGTATCAGGAAGTGGTGACCTTATGAAACTTACAGAGTTCTTTATTACCAAGTGTCCTGAGCTTGAGGAATTGCCATGTCTTTATAGACTGAGCTGCATGGAGAAGATTAAGATTCACTCTTGTGAGAAGCTACAGAACATTACGCTGCCAACAACACTCACTAGTCTGTCTGTAGAAAGTTGCAGAGATTTGCAAAGAGTATCAGGAAGTGGTGACCTTATGAAACTTACGGAGCTGTTTATTACCAAGTGTCCTGAGCTTGAGGAATTGCCAAGTCTTTATAGACTGAGCTGCATGGAGAAGATTAAGATTCACTCTTGTGAGAAGCTACAGAACATTACGCTCCCAACAACACTCACTAGTCTGTCTGTAGAAAGTTGCAGAGATTTGCAAAGAGTATCAGGAAGTGGTGACCTTATGAAACTTACGGAGCTGTTTATTACCAAGTGTCCTGAGCTTGAGGAATTGCCAAGTCTTTATAGACTGAGCTGCATGGAGAAGATTAAGATTCACTCTTGTGAGAAGCTACAGAACATTACGCTCCCAACAACACTCACTAGTCTGTCTGTAGAAAGTTGCAGAGATTTGCAAAGAGTATCAGGAAGTGGTGACCTTATGAAACTTACGGAGCTGTTTATTACCAAGTGTCCTGAGCTTGAGGAGTTGTCCAGACTGAGACTGAGCTACATTGAGAAGATTGAGATCGACTGTTGTGAAAAGCTGGAGAGAATATCGGGTATTGAAGAGTTGCATGTATCAGAATATATGAAACTTTTTTATAGCGGGAACGCCGTAATACGGAATTGCATTCATAAGTTGAAGGTAATGACTTCAATACTCCTTTTTAACAGGCTATAATAAATTTAAATTTTTACTAAAGTGTTCTTTTACTTCGTTTTTTACCATCAGCTTTGTTTTGTTATTTGTTCTTGCAAGATAGTCTGTATTTTCCTAAGTAATGTTTGAAGTGGCATGTAAATGAAAAGAATTTACCGTGGATGAAGTGAGAGTATTTTGTCTTTTATTTCAGAATGTGCCAATTGAGTTGAGTATGATTGGAAGAGCAGTGGATGGAGCGGAGTCAAGTATAGAAGAATATCTGTTTCCGTATGCTCATATTGCCGCCCCTCCATTCGGTCAGAGTAATTTGCTATTAAATGGTGTGTGTCTCAAACCATGGGAAGTAACGTGGGCAGCTGTTATTTTCTGCTTTGTGGTTGTGGTTGATAGCTCTACTACTTTGGACTTGAGCGAAGATTACTATATCAAGACTTGGGCTAAGGAGCGTGAAGGAGAATGGATAATTACTCTGGTAGCAAGTGATTATCGGAGTAGTTTGATTATTAATGGGATTGCGTATGCTTTTTGGCAAAGAGGAACATTGAAGAAGAGGGTTGAGGCAGCGGTGAAGAAAGGTGAAGAGTGGAAAGGTGTGGATTTGTTATGTACAATTGTTGATAAGTTATATCATTTATAAATTGAGTTTTTTTAAGATTATTGTAGTTTATTTTGTAAAGATATAAGATGTCAATTCATTTCATAGAGTTTGGACTGTATTTCATAGGATCTCTACAATATTTTTTTTGAGGAAATTTAGATAATCTTTAAAATAAAATGACTGTACATAATTGCTTTCTTATAAAAGAGTGAATATTATTTATTTATTTTTAAAATAAAATATTTTTTCTTTAAAGAAAGGAATTTTATTTTCTAATAATAAGAGATACATGTGGGTTTAGTTTTTGCCATGGTCATGTACGATTTTATTTTGATATTCAAATTTGAAATTCTTTAATTTGTAAGAAGTTTTGTAACTTCTTAAATTATTTGTTATTATTTTTAATTAAGAGATGGATTAATAAATGATGGTTTTAGTAATAATTATTTACTAGTTCTTGTTATGGTAATTATACTCGATATTTTAAAAAGGTTTTAATTAATTAATAATATTGGTAACTCTCAACTAATTAAAAGCAAGCATTTATAAAATTAAATGTTAATATTTTTTTTAAAATATTAAGATACACATTTTTTAATGGATTGCAACAAAAGTTAGGTTCCTATCAAAGGATTTAGTTCATAATTATAAATTAGATTTATCTTAGCAAATTCAATTTAGAACATTGTAGAGAAGAATATTTTTATTCTAATCCACATTAGTGACTGTTGTAGAGCTTTTCAATCTCAAAACACATTGATTTTTGATTCTTCATTATTTGACATTCATTCATTAGAGTTAAGTGATCTATCATCCAATTTACTTTCTATTCAAAACATAATTGTACAATTATCTAAAATTTTAGAAATTCATTCATACCATTCCAACTACTCTTTAGTCTAGGTTAAATTTTCTATTTTATATGATTTTTTTGGCTAGTCTATTTATAATTCATTTTTTTTATTTTTAGATTTAAATTATCCTTTTAATTTTTCTTCTTTACTGATAAATTTTCCTTTTAGTTTTTTATATTTCTTTATCCTAAGCCTATCTTTTACTCACCCCACACATCCTATATTTACTTTAATGTTAACTCTTTGCCACACTTTAAGTTTGAGTTGATATTTAGAGCTCCAATAGATTATATCTTCCTTTTTGTGTTTCTTGAGTCATCCTCTTAGGGTTGTCACTCTTAATTTTGAGCTTCAATCCCATGCACCTCAAGATTAATACATAGTGGCATGAAATTGAACCTTGGAAAGTGGTAATTTTTAGGCAATGATGAATGTATTGATATGGTTGCAAATGTAGATGCAAAAATTGATTCCTAAAAATTGATTATATGGAAATGTGTGTGACTTGTGTGTTGACAAATGACTCTCAACCCTCTTGATATGATCTTTGATGTAAAAGATGTGTTGTAGATGAATGGAGGAATGTGGGTGCTTAGTGTAGACACCCGAAATTGACCATACCTAACCACACTTGATTTTATTTTATCCTATCCATATACTAAATAAATATTTATTAATTTTTTAATTAATCTATCCATCACCTTTATCCCGCTTTGATCTAGCCAATTAATTAAATAAATATTCATTATTTAATTAATTAATTTACTCATTACCCTTATTCCTCACCTTTAACTAAATGAATTTACATTTATTTAATTAATTATAGCCTTATCCTAGAATTCTCCAAATAAATAAATTAATTAATTTCTAATTAATTGATTGATTTAGGGTAACTAATCCCCACTATCTTTTCCTCTAGTAAATAACTCTACTTTATACCTCAATCATTGCTTATTTAATTCAGTCATTGATTCCATTAATATGTATCATAATATAAACTAGTCATCATGTGATAAATATCCCTCCCACCTCTATCCTCTCGCATGTGAGGATACAAAATTCAAACCTACCTATACACCCTTATCCCTCCTATGACACTTGTGACATGACTAAAACTTCAATCAAAACCCTAATCTTGAATTAATCCAAGCCATCAATCAATGAATCCATCTTGGCCCTTGATTTCCCTCATGAAAATTCTATAAGCGAGAGGCCTATCATCCCATTTGATCATCTAATCTCATCATAGTCTTATGTTGTTGAATTTTCTATTGAATCTACTATCATAATAGGGTTATGATTTTGCATTTTCTATCTAATCCATCTTCATTATATCCTTATGCTATCTATTTAATCTCTTATCATCTTAATTATATAAGCTATTTGTTAGTTTTATCAAAAACCACATTCCATACATCAAAAGAGAAAATCAAGAGAGTGTTGGCTACAACTCTTCTTCTAGCACAATTAAAGCAGAAAGGAATAATCAAGGTAAAAGATTCCATTTATGTATTTAAAAATTATGTTACTAACCTTGTTCATTTTTATTGTCTTCATTTTGGCATTGCCTAGTGGGATCCTCATCACTACATCTAACATTTTTGTCGATTTTTTTTGAATTTTCCATTGTAGGTTCCAAAATGGTGTTTTTAATTATGTTTTAGAATTTCCATTCAAAAATGACACTTTCATTCTTCCCTTTAGCACTTGCACCTTTCAACACTTTGATCCAAATCTCTATACTTACACCTTTTGGCTCTTTTTCTTTGCAAATTGGTGTTTTCGCTCTATCAATTAATGCATTCTCTCTATAAATTGGCACTTGCGCTTTAGAAATCAATGCTTCTTCTCTATAAATCAATGCTTACACTTTTTTTTTCTTTTTATCTTATTTTATGTTCTAGATTTTATATCTCTAGGAGTGTTGGGTGCAACTTTTATTCTAGCTAAATCAAAGGAGAAATGACAAATAAGGTAAAATGTTCCATTTGCATTTAAATTTTATGTTTTTAACCTTGGTCATTATTCTTCTCTTCAATTATGCGTGTGTAGTGGAACACCCATCCTTGAATCTAACATTTTTGTCAAATTTTTTTAGTCTTCTATTGTAGGTTCTAGAATGGTACTTTTGACTATGTTTTAGCACTTTTGTTCTAAAATCATACCTTCACTTTGCACATTTGTGCCTACACCTTTCAAAACTTCTACTGCACATTTCCATGCTTACACCTTTTTGGCACTTTCACTCTACAAATTGACACTTTTTCTTTGCAAATCAGTGTTTTTGCTCTATGTAGTGTAGAAAAATGTACCCCTTTACATTTTCACACTTGTTTGGGACCTTGTGAACTAAATGGACTTAATTGTACCTTATTTAGGGTGTTGTAAAGCGTACCTTTACACTTTCACACTAATCTATGGGTTTATTAATTAATTAGGCTTCTTTATGCCTTAATTGGCCTTATTTTGTGTCCACGATCCTTAATTAATGCATATTTCTGAAGATAATCCTAACATACATCTAAGAACCAATCAAAAATTAATGATTTTGGATTGTATGGCCCAGATTTAGTGATTTGGGACTCATATCCCACCTTGGACGTATATATCCCACCTAAGTTTTGGGACCCTAGCACTAATTTCACATTAATCTAAGCATTTCAAGTGAAAAATGTGTCCCAAGCCTAGCCTAATAGGACTCATATGTCACAACTGGCATATGATTCCCACTTAGCTTAGACCTAATTTAAATTGAAATTCTTGGCAAGATTTTAATCACCTAGATCTAATACATTGGCTTGTAGTGTTGTAATTTTGAGAAATTTGGCATAAACAAGTATAAATACAAGGCTATTTCACTCATTTGCACCTAACAAGATCTAAGCATTCATGATATCAACCTAATACTTTCTTGAAAGCATTCCTTATAGAAAATTTGAGTTCACAAGAGCATTCAAGAGTTTACAAGAGCATTCAAGAGTTGATTATCAAGCATTTTTTAGCATTATTCAAGATTCAAGCATCATGTCAAAGTCATATGTGCATCATGTTTGTTTTTGAGCTAACATTTGTGATGTAGGGTTTCATGATTCAATCATGAATTCAAGTCAAGATCCATATCATTCAATCAAGAGTCAAGATCCACATTCATGCTAGCCATTTCATACATGTTTGCAACATCTTATTCTAGGGTTTGGTGAGCTGCAACATAGCTCATTTGTTCATTCATCATTCCTTCGTTATATTTTATTTCATTTCAAGGTTTGATTACCAAAATGGGGTTTTCCTTGGGAAAACCCATTTCTACTAACAAAACAACATGTTCCCCCTATTTACTGTGATTTACAAATCTAGGTTGAAGATATATTGAAGAACAATATTGGAGAAAGGGTATGTGCAGGATCATAATGGGCTAAAAAGTGGCAATATGATGGGTATGTGTAGGGTATGTGGCTGACAACTTGTTTTTTTACCCAAAATTGATGAAACAAAAAGGGTTTTTAAAGGAGATTCTCAACTTTCCACCAATATAAATTATGCTTTAGTTTGAATTTAATAAATAATTATTATTCATTTTCTATTTGAATTACGACTAAAGTCCTGTTTGATAGGTTGATTGAAAAACATCTATAGCTTTCAAATGGTATCACATTTTTGAATCAAAATATGCATCACATTCTATGCTTCACATACTATAGGATTAAAAAAAATGAATTTCATGAAGTTTTGACCAAGTTAGCGTGGTTACACATACAAGTTTTTATATTTTTTAAAAGTTGTAATAAAAAATTCATAATTAATTATTTACTTGGAAAAAAATTACAAAAAAATATGCATCACATCGTGACATGAGTCCTCTACTTATATATAAAATATTATAATTTTTTTTAAAATCATTTTATCATGGTTAGGGTGGTTAGACAGACACCTTTTTTTTTCCCTGAAATTTAGTACTATTGTATTGAAATTTTAAATTTTCACCAAATAGATTTAAAAAATAAAAATAAACCTAGTAGTTTAGAAACTACATTAACTTTGCTACATATTCTATTCTTACATATTTTTGAAATAATATAGATAACTTATTCAAATTTTTACATCAAGTTGCCTAACTCTGATTTTTCTAAATTTTTTGCCACTTAAGGGCCTATTTTATCCATGATGATCCTGCACATACTCGAAAAGTTGTCAAGTTTGCAAAGTTGTCAAAGTTGTCATCTGGTTTTCAAGATAACTAAAAGACATTTAGAGAGAAAAAATTAGTATTTCAGATCCAGAAATCAGGATTGGAAGGAGTAGAGATAGGAGAGCATATTCAAACTTTGACCCCCTGAAAAAGCTAAACATGAGTGATACGCCACCTCTAGCATATGAGTCCTAGTATAGTAATTTTTCCTGATTTTAGTAGTTTCAAACTTGACACTGTCAGATTCTTCTTTCCACCCAAAAAACCTAATCTTGGACTAAATCGCCTAGCTTGGCATATGAATCTCGATGAGCATTAAAGTCAACATTTTCAATATTCAGACCTTGTTTCGAGCTTCTATAGGTTTCTAGGTGCACCTTTGTACTTTCTTAGTTTACTATTCTGATTTGCATTCATTTCTAGGTCATTTATGTAAGTCTTGCACATCATTAGGTTTTATCATTGGGTATGTGCAGGATCATGATGGGCCAAACAGGCCCTTAAGTGGCAATGAAAATTCAGAACAATTAGAGTTAGGCAACTTGACGTAAAAATTTGAATAAGTTATCTATATTATTTCAAAAACATGTAAGAATAGATTCTGTGGGAAATTGAATGTAGTTTTTAAACTACTAGGTTTATTTTTTTAAAAGCAAAATCTATTTGGTGAAAATTTGAAATTTCAATGCAGTATTACTTAAATTTCAAGAAAAAATTAAGAAGTAGGTGTCTGTCTGACCACCCTAACCATAATAAAATGATAATATTTTTATGAGATTTTAGATGTAAGTAGAAGACTCATGTCCGGATGTGACGATATTTTTTGTAATTTTTTTCTAAGTAAATAATTAATTATGAATTTTTATTACAACTTTTTAAAAAATATAAAAACTTCATTAATGTCCACCTTAACTTGGTCAAAATTTTATGAAATTAATTAATTTTTTTTAATCCTATAGTATGCAAAGCATAGAATGTGACACATGTTTTGGATTCAAAAATATGATACCATTTGAAAGTTATAAATGTTTTACAATCAGCCTATCAATCAGGACTTTTGTCATAATTCTAGTAGAAAATAAATAATAATAATCTATTAAATTCAAAATAAAACATAATTTATATTGGAAAAAAGCTAAGAATCTCCTCTACAAACCCTTTTCATTTTATCAATTTTGGCTAAAAATAAAGTCGTCAGCCACATGGGCAAAGTCCAGAAAAACAAAGTAAGCTGTTAAACACGCTTTTTGTGTTGACTTTTTAGGATTGGCATCTCCTAACCAAATACCAAAGAAAACCCAAGCCTATTCCCTAGGCAATGAATTTTGTGTCAGACATATCAGATATCAGATTTAAATCAGATATCCGAATTAAATCGGATATCCGATTTGAATCGGATATCCGATCTGTTCACATAGCATTTTAAAAAATGTCAAGACTTTTATAACATATGATTTAACATATGCAATATATCTCGTTTGTCGTTTATAGTTTATTTTAATATATTTAGTTTAGAATATACGATTTGGTTTATGTATGATTTTTAAATAGTTTATAGTTTATATTTTATGTT
>VDFB02058242.1:654278681-654349263 GCA_007258455.2 Sequoia sempervirens | reverse complement strand
CAATAATAGCCAGCTTTGATCCTTTCAGAGAGGTATGCAAAAGATTACAATAATATAGATTGGTTATTCTAAGCATCTTTTCTATTGTATGTATTTTAACTGCTAGCTTGATGGTTTGTACAGGTGCTTGTCAGTCCAAAACGTGAACATACTACTCTTGTGGAAGATTATGCCTTGAATGCCTCCAATAGGAAAATTTTGTAAAATTTCAGTTTTGAAATGTGAAAAAATGTAAGAAGGGCATAATTGTGTAGTGAGACAATTCTATAGTAACTTATTGTAATTAATCGAGCTACAACCGGAGGTTTTCTTCCTGGTTCTTTCCTACCGGTATGCTCATTTGAACCAGGTTTTGTAATATCTCCTATTTATATATAATAAATTGCATTCATTAAGTTCATATATAACTTTGACATCTACTATGCTCTTGTCCACATGAAGAGTGCACCATACATGTTAGAGTATGTTAATCCCATAATATGAGAGTATGTTACAAAACAAAATTATATCTAATGTCTTCTCCAAATTAAGAATGTAAATATGTAGTCCTTTTAAAAGAACAATAAAACATGGGACTAATTTCTTCATCAAACCCTTTAAGAAAATTTAATGTGTATAATGCTAAATAACACATATTATATTATAGATTCCAAAAAATATATCAACTATAAGATATTCTCTCCACTTCATATAATTTGATAATAGAATATCCCTTGATGCTATCTAAATTTATTAGAAAACACAAATCATTAAAAATTATGTTATAATATGTATCTTAGTCATCTAGTCAAGGTATTAAATTTACCAAGGCTTCCTAAAGTTACAGGGAAAGAAGTTTAAACTACAAGATATAATGTTATTCAAACCTCTTTAAATCTTGTGATTGCACAATAATAAGGTTTGTAGGTGTGAATGATAATAGCATGTGGCATAAACATATTGAAAAGAGTTGATCTCAACATAATGAATAAAACTAGATTCTTTATCATACTTAACCTATCACCTTGATGGTAGTTTTTTAGAACATGTTTTTATTATTATTGTTATATTGTAATACTATTTAAGATGACAATTACAATAAAAAATGACGTTGTTATAACCTGCACAACAAAATTACAATTAAAGATGACGTTATAACATGCACAAGCTTGATCCAACCTTTTAGCACTTACAATTACAAGAGGATCATCCCTGGCATAAACGTACCCATACGGACGTGTTGGAACAATCCGTTTGGTCGTACGAGTTGCGGAATGAAAGTTGTACCACTTTGCAACTTTACACTGCTTGCATCTGGCAACTTTTCCCTCCACTGAAAAGTCATCACCACTGAAAAATGCTTCTAAGAGAGGCTTTTATAGATGGTCCCAACACGATCCCGTAGCCTCCAACGGAGAGTCTGTATGCCCCACGGTCTCCGAGAAATAGCCCTTCAAATATTGCTACCTTTTAGCACTTTGGACTCTTAAGGGAAATCATTGGTCCAATGTAGCTCGGAGTGATTCAGCGTATTTGGGTGCAAAAGAGGACCATACCTAGCGTAAACATACCCATACGGACGTGTTGGTATAGTCCGTTTGGTCGGATGAATTTCGGAATGAAAGTTGCACCACTTTGCAACTTTACACTGCTTGCATCTGGCAACTTTTCCCTCCACTGAAAAGTCATCACCACTAGAAAATGCCTCCGAGATAGAAAAAACCAAGAGAGGTTTTTGTAGATGGTCCCAACATAATCCCATAGCCTCCAACAGAGAGTCTGTATGCCCCATGGTCTCCGAGAAATAGCCCTTCAAATATTGCTGCCTTTTAGCACTTTGGACTCTTCAGGGAAATTATCGGTTCAATGTAGCTCAGAGTGATTTGGCATATTTGGGTGCAAAAGAGGACCATCCTTGGTGTCAACGTACCCATTAGGACGTGTTGGAACAGTCTGTTTGGTCGTACGAGTTGCGGAATGAAAGTTGCACCACTTTGCAACTTTACACTGCTTGATCAGCAACCCAAATAAAAGCGCTTCATTGTCCAAACCTTCATTGTGAATTGAAAAAATTCAATGCTTTAGGTGTGATAAGTTTGGTCACTTTTCCAAACATTGTTCAGATAGACCTAAGCATCAAGCCTCTGTTGCATATGTAGATGATGTCTCTCCATAGAAGAATGAAGAGCCTTGTTACCATGCAATATAATAAGACCTTGAAGCCTTATGCTTACAATAATTATAAAAAGAAATCCCACATAATTATCACATAAGATAATTGTCACATCCCTCCTGTAACCAACTCCCATATGGAAGAAAACTAAATAAATAAATATGATTTTGACTTAATGAAAGTTGGCGGAGGAGACAATTTGAATTTATGAATACACATTTAAGGCTAAGTAGTTCATTATTATTAGGCTAAGTAGTGTTACTGTTTTCTAAATGGTACAAAACAACAAATTTTTAAGATGTATTTTATTGAGCTATTTTTTCCCAAAGTTCTTTTGATGCTTTAAAACTCCAAAATTATTTCCCTGCTTTGACTTACTGATGCTTTACTTTTTTCATGATATTATAGAACATTTTTATGGGTTGTTGGAAAGTCTTCCCTTGGGCTACTAAGTTTGGTTACAAGTGATTCATCCAAGTTATTAATCTCTATCTTGTTCTTATTAGATATAGTCCTCCTTTAATATATTTTATACTAGACTCCAATTGAAGTAGATTATTATATTGTATGAAGCAGAGATTCATTTTCATGCCACATTGTACTATACCATATACGCTGCATTTTGAATAATGTTTTAGTCAAATTTGAAAGTAGTAACTGGGGTAATGAAATAAATAAAGGAAGGAAAGATTGCAAATTATGTTTGTTTACTTGCTCCTCTTGTTCAACCTGATAGTGACTATAGAATCACAAGCTATGCTAGTAAAAGCAATGGGAAAGAAAGGGGTTAAAAGAGGGAGGCCAACTACATCAAAGAAGGAACCATCACCCTCTCTGGAAAATAATGAAAATACAAGTAATAACATACACAATAAGAACCTAGAAGATCAAAATCAAACGAAAAGGGGTAGCGCAAAGGGGTTGAAAAGAGAACCATATCCTGTTATGGAATATGAAGAAAAGGGAAAGAATGATGGAAACTCTGGTGAATTGGTGGATCGAAAACAACTTTTGGAGTTAAATCACTGTGAAGGTTTTCTTATTACACCTATTTTCTTGAATCTCATAAGCTAGCTTGGTTACAGTTTGTGTGTGAGTGACTAATTTGTGTGCTCTTGAGTTCTTGTGATTTTGTTTTTGCATGGGTTAATTAATTTAATTTGAAAGTCTAGGTATGTGTTAGTGTATATATAAAGATGATTCCATTATATGTGTGACATGCCTTTGTCATTGTGTTGGAATGTTTCAGCATGCTGTGTTTTTCTTGGCAGTGAAAGAAAAAATTATTTGTAGCATTGGTATTCATGTTTCCAACCTGCTAAAGTATCCTCAAAGATAAAGTTCTACTCTTTGTTTATTTTAATTTTCATACTTGCACATTTCATAGTTTTCTAGTATGTCACTTCTATCTGATCTTGTCATAGTGACTTATCAATCCGCTGAGAAGCATTCCAGGGCAGATATAATAGAAATATAGGACTGAACAAAAGATGAAAGTGAGAAAAAGTTACCTAAAATTCAGTTGGCATTCATTTGTAGTATCAAAGCATACATAAAAGGGTGCCTAGGTCTATGCTTTATCAACGTTAAGTGGCAGAAGGAGAGGTTTGTTATAGAGCATCAGCCAAAACATGCACCTAACTGGAAGGTGAGTTAGCGACATGAGGCTTTTGAAAGTGTGCCTAGCAGTCATGAAGCAGTGAGTAGCAGGTAAAAATGGTGCCTGGGAGGATCTAAAATGATGTTTTGAGTGGCATGATGGATGAGAATAGGCACCTAGACTGACAAGACTAACTGAAATTGGTGCCTAACATTTATTTGACTAAGCTAAAAGGCAAGTACATCAAGGATAGGTGCTTGGAGTGGATGTTTATGCAATGTGAAGGAATGGTTTGAGTTTGAAAGATGTGCAATGCAATGTAATCAATAATATGAATAATTTTTTAATTATTAGTTATGTACTGTGAAGTAATTGCATAACTGCTTAGGTTGACTTTGTAAAAACTATATTGTAATTGAAATTTTTTCATCTATCAGCATCTAGTTGTTACTTATGCAATGTGAAGTAATGCTTTGAGTTTGAAAGATGTGCAATGCAATGTAATCAAATATGAATAAACTACATAATATAACCATTCTTTTTATGCTATTGTACATCAAGATATTTAACCATTGCTCACTTGATTAAAATTTCAAAGAGTTTAATTATGCACATGAGGAGGCAAATTAAATTTTGATTGTCAACTTCTATATATCAAATTATCCAATAATCAAGTGTATGTCCATATACAAAAATGGCATCAACGCCAACTCAAACAAAATTTTACAATATGTGGCATATGCCATCTCGGTATCTATTCAATATTTACATGCCAAAATGTCTATCTCATTCCTAAACTATTGGTGGATCATCAAAATGGAGCCTCTTTGAAGCACTCGTTGCCTCTGAAGGTAGCTGCATAAGAAAAAGTCAAACCACAATTGAGATTAGTTATACTATATAATTTAAAATTGAATAATTAACATCAAAATCAATATACATTAAATTATAATTGAACTCTAAAATTGTAATCTTGATTACCTAAAATATCTGTCTCTTCAAAGGGTCAGGAGTTCTAGAATATTCCCCTCTCAAAGAACCAACCAAACCATCTTTTGTAATTTCAATCTATATAGGTGAACAAAAACATAAAAGTGATCCAAGTTAGCATACAATTATCAGTAATAGGAACATATAAATACCAAACACAAAATAAAATGAACACATACTTCTTTAGGTTGATCTTTTTCTTTATCTCCTTTAGGTGTTTGACACCTCCTCCTTGAGGTGCTTCAACACCTACTCCTTCAAGTGTTCCAATACATTATTGCTTACAGTTTGTCAACAAGGACGTATAGCTCAAATCCCGCACATAAAACAATCTATGTCGATATATGTATAATCAATATAAGATCTTAAAATTCTTAATTCAATCAAATTTGAGTTCAATTACCTTCCCCTTATCCAACATTACACTTCCATAATCTGGACAAGGTTGCACCTCGCTCGCACAAGGTATTTCCTACAAGAGGAAAATAAGATAAACATATAAGTTATTATATAATTTCATTTTAATGACAATTCAAAGGACAAGAAAGTATATAATAAATAAATGTAAATGAGTGAGTGCAAAAATATATACTATGTGCATGTCCAGGCCAAATGAAATGGCCCTCAGGGTGCTATCCATCACTTGTGTCAGCTCCTCCTCGAACATCAACTGTTAAATAGACCATGTAAATAAATATTAGTACATTATACTATCTCTTATTTATATTCATTTAAAAACAAATGCAAGTGATGAATTCACAACTTAAATTTTACCTGTGTCACTATTCCAGTGTCCTCCTCTCTAGCAGGAGAGGACTCTATACGGTGTGCTCCACTCCCCTACGTCTGATCTATAATGTCCACATCATGGAAGTCATAATCGGAAGTGTCTAAGGGATGCTCGGTAGGCTGTACAAGAGGACCCAAGCATATTTGGTGGCACATGGAGCAAGTATGTGGTACACAAATATGTGGACCTGACGAGGATGATGCAGCAGCACTCGAGCCATCACCAACATCACCAGAATGTGGCTGAGCTACTACAAAAGCATGTGAAACCAAAAGACCACTCAAAGGGTGAATAGCGTGGATAGTCTGTGTGGCCACATCCTGCATAATATCTGGATGGTATACTGGAGGTGGTGAAGGAAGGCAAGGGAGGGGAACATATGGGCAGGGTATTACTCTAACTGCCCCTGCTCTATCCTAGGGCATACCTCCACCAATGCCCTGGAAGGGTCTAATTTCAAAGTAATTGACATGATGCCCTAACAAAAACTCAACATATAATTTTTTTATAAAGTAAAATGGTATATCACAATTGTTGTTCGGTGGTTTCAAAAAAACCATACACCAACGATCCCAAAAGTTTTCTACAATGTCTCTATGAGTGCACCATTTTATAGAAAGTTTTGTTTTATTAACATTAACTAGAAAACCAGTGCGGGGGTTAACAAATAAAGAAGCTATTTGGGCTTTGGTTATTCCAAGATCTTTCACATCATCATAGGCCAATCCACATGCATAATATTCTCTCATGTCTTCTTGCCACGAATGAAAGGCATTATGTTCGAGGAGAGGGTTTCTATGTTTTTAATTATTTCTTTCATTGTCTTTGACATCAAAGATAATCGAGGGAATCTCATATAAACTTTAGAAATGCCCCTTAATTGTTGCAATTTTTCAAAAATTAATTCTTGAATTGATGACTGTGGAGGTGGTGGAGGTGGTGGTGGTCGAGGTGGTCGAGGTGGAGGAGGTGGAGGTGGAGGAGGTGAAGGAGGTGGACATGGTGGAATTTGTGCATTTTCATTGTCAGTAGCCATAATGCCTGATTAAATATAAAAATAAATCAATCTAATTAAAATTAGACAATATAAATGAAAATATTATAAAAATACCCTAGTTTTTTTTAAAAAATCCAACAAAAACCCTAGTTTTTAACAAAAATCTATAAAATTCTCTAATTTTTAGTCCAAATACATAAAAAACACTATTTTTAAGTCAAAATCCATTGCAAACATTCAATTTTCATCAAAATCCATGCTAAACTCAAATTTTTCATAAAAAATCTATCAAAAAACCCTATTTTGAAAAAAATCAACTAAAATTAAACAAATCTAATTGAAAATTTGATTAGAGCAAATAAAAAATCAAGAATCTAACCTTTTGAAGATGGATTTGCACCAAATCGGATATTTGATTTGCGGAATCAACTTTCCATTGTGTGCCCGCCGCGGTTAAGCAAATGTCGAATGAGAATGAGTTTTACTCGGGAAATAGAAGTATATATATGTGTCTAAAATCAGATATCCGATTTTGAAATCTAGGTTTGGGCTTTGCTTCGGTAGTCACCCGAGCCACATAAAGTCAACTCGGCATTTTCGCGTTTTTGAGTCGTAGAAACATGTATTTTTTTCTCCATTGCCACTTTTTGGCATACCATGATCCTGCACATGCCCCATTAGGTTTTGCATGTTACTAGTCTTTCCAAGCCCTAGCTTGG
The DNA here is from genome assembly GCA_007258455.2 of Sequoia sempervirens. Lineage (NCBI taxonomy): Eukaryota > Viridiplantae > Streptophyta > Pinopsida > Cupressales > Cupressaceae > Sequoia > Sequoia sempervirens. Next base: position 654,342,015 of record VDFB02058242.1, on the reverse strand, counting down.
TAGTGAACCCCCTTTTAGTCTTTAATCACACCCTAGGACACCTTATTGTAGATCTCTTTCCCTCATTCCATCCCTAGATTGAGATCTCTAAGGTTTTCTTGAATGAACTAAGCGAAATAGGTCTAGGTCCTAAACACCTAGTTTGTGTTCTATCTTCCCAAAAGATAGAGTACTCCCTATTTCCTAGGTTTCACTCTATAAATTGGTGCTTTTTCTCTACAAATCAATGCTTCCTCTATTTCTCCTTTCTATCCAATTTTGTGTTCTATTCTTTATAAATCTCTAGCTTGAGTTTTTCTTCTATCTTTTTAAGATCTTAAGGATATATTTTTATTAGTTAACTCCCTATTTTGTAGAGATCTAACCCTTTCTAGTAGGTGTGGCTCCCTACTTCTAGTATCATTATTTTTCACTATAGATCAATGCTTCTATCATACCTGTCTAGTGTTGATTCTAAAGTTGTGCTTTCACTTTGTAGTAGTGCTTCCATTCTATCACCGTGATTTTCTTATGTCATTGGAATTTTCATTTTACCTTCGTGCTTGTGCTCTATAGCTTCCCCTTTGTTTCATCATCACTCTTCTGCTATGCATAACAATTCTCTTTCTATTAATGTGAGAATATATTTTTGTATTTTTATTTCCTAATTTTTTCTCTTGTAGTTTTTTCTTTCTACTCATATTTTTTTTGTATTTTTTTGCATTTCTTATCTTATCACCCCTTATTGTTGGGGTGAGTGTCCCAACACACACTAAAAAAGGGTCCAAATTTTTTATGATTACCATAATGCTAATAATCATTTTCTTTGATCACTTTGGAATCTAACCTGTTGTTGCGCAGCTTGAAATTACTTGTCAAAGATAAAATTCATAATCTCCTAACATCCTTCTTGCATATTTTATTGTGCAATACTTTCTTTTTCCCACTATGAAGGAGGGGATTCACTTCTCCAGTGTCTCTATGTTGAGAAAGAGTCTGCAAGAGAAGAATATCCCTTAGTCACCTTGATGACACCACCCCCAAATAACGATAGTTTAAGATGAAAGAGATTGCAAACCATGTTTAAAAGAGAGTTTTAGGAATGATCACAGACATACAACTTTAAGGATTGAAAGAGAAAATCATTGGGATTTTTGAGAGAGGAGTGTAAGAGTTACTGATGAACTTGAGCATCCATGATCACTTGCAAAACAAAGATACACCTTCTACATGAGAGCAACAAGAGGATGAATTGCTGGAATACGACACAATAACAGAATGATGATATTATCGCATACAAGATGATACCATATGCATCAACACTCCCTTGAACTGACTAAGTTGATATGAACTCATCTAGACTAGATAGGAGGGAGAGGTGAGTGTTGATTATATAGCTGAATATGGTCATATAATTCCAAGAGGGGTAATAACTCCCAAATAACCAAATTAGGTGGGAGTTATGTCTACTTGGAAAATTCCAAATGTGTGGCATAACCTACTCAGAAGGAGACAAGATAGTGGTTTTGTGAGGTGGCATAAAAGGACAAAAGAGGGTGTGAGACTCAAGCACCCAAGTGTGGGTGAGAGCATCACATGTAATCGATGGATTATGCCACATGTACTCACATAAACCATGTCTCCTATAACCTAAGGTATGCTTAATAATGTGTAAGAAAAATAATATTAAAAAACCTACACTAACACCCCCCTTAAGCATAGCTTAGGTGGGGGAAAAGATGAAACAATGAAAAGATGGGTCTCGGCTACAAGGCCATGTTAGGTACGCATGCACATTGATGAAGCCTCTCAAAAGATGAGAAAGAGAAAACCCATAGGAAAAAATGGCTCCCCAAGAGAGAAGAAGAGAGATCATTCAATCCCCCAATATAGAATCTCTTTCATTGTTGGTGAATGCTCGACACAAGAAGCTGAAGATGATCCAAGATTGCCGAACAATATTCCTCCCCTCAGGAAGCAAGAAAACAAAGGATGTATGCAGGATATCTTCCCATTCCTGAAACGAATATGAAGGAAGAATGATAAAAATGTTTGATGTCTCTGAACTCTGCTCAGGTGTCCTCATGTCGATGTCGAAAGCTGTCACCATCGATTCAAGTGTTCTAGGCCACACTATAGAAGATGACAATCCAAAACCTAGTGGAGATGGATGTAGAAAAAAATTTGAAGACAAAAATATCTCCTCTGAAGACAAAGGCGCTTCCTCCAAATGGTGCTCAATAGTAACCACAGTCATGTCAAACTATGAAGAATGATCGTGTGGGTAAAGAACAAGAGGGTCAAAAGGTTTCCCCTCAACATTTCAAGAAGATAAAGAAACTTCATCAAAGAGAAGATGTATGTACTCAATTTTGTCCTCCAAGTCTACAAGATAGGACTCACAAAAAAATCCTACAATGTCTATCAAGTACTCATCCCAAGTAGTTATGTCTAGAAGACAATGAATGTCCTACTTCATTGAATCAATAGAATCCATGGATGTAGCAATACTAGTATCATAAAAAACAATAGGTGATGTAGCAGATGAAGTATCAACACATGTCTCATGAACCTCAGTTGAAATAATACCAAGATTCACTTGACCATACTAAATCTCCTCAAAAGTGTCCACACTAGATGCCTGAGTGTGTACGTTAGTTGAAGGAACATTAGAGGAAAAACATGAGAAGGTGTATACTCGAGATTGATGATCTGCCTCCCCAATTGCAACAATATCTCTGCTATGCAAATCCCAAATAATCACAAAATTTGGTGTGAACTCAACACTCTTTCCTTCCCCACCATGTGTGATCCGATAGATAGAAAGGATATTTGTTGACAATGAAGGAACACAAAGGACATCATTGAATGATCCTTCTTCTATGTCAATAGATCCTTTCCCACAAACACTCATAAATGTGTTGTTAGCCATCAAGATGTTTGGTGATGAACAAGTTTCAAATGAAGAGAACATACTTTGTGATGAAGCCATGTGATGTGAAACCCCATAATCAAGGATCCATCTCCCTGACTTAGAATTTGCAATTGCAACAAGTTCTTTCCCCTTTTGTTTCTTTGACTTTGGTTTAGAAGAAGATGATGAATCCTTTGACATAGTTGAAGGAAAATTGATTTTATTCTTTGCTAAAAGATTCTTCAACTCATCAATTTGTTTTGAATAACATTGATGTTCATCATTTCCCATATTTCTTGCAATATGCACATGGGGGATTCTCCTTCTTAGATGATTCCCCTTTTGAGGAAGAGGATTCAATTTCTTTCTATGGCTTGTTCTTTTTCTTCTTTTGTTTTTGATTAGGATGCCCTGATTCTTTCTCTACCTTAGCCTCACTAGCCACCAATGCTTGTGACTTGGAAACCTTGATGAGACCCATTTGAATCAACTTTGCTTCCTCTTGGATTAGAATATTTGAAAATGCATCAAATGTAGGCACAACATATGTAGCTCCCATAGAAATCCTATTGGTGTGAAAGCCATAAATAAACACAGAATACTCAGGACCAAGCTTGGATAACACATTTAGAATCAAATGTAAATCCTCCTTATCAATCTTGCAATCCCTTAGTTGTGTCCTTAGTTGCTTAATCTTGGAGTACAGTCTTAGATGTGGTCAATTTTTTTGGATCAAGATTCATCAAATCATTATCAATTTGATAACCTCTAATCTTATCAGTTTTACCATACAAGTTTTCAAGAGTCTCCCAAGCCTCCTTTGATGTCTTGCATGATTCAAGATGAAATTGTAAATCAAAAGAGACTAGTGAACAAATGTAAGCAATAGTTTTCTACGATTGATCTCCCACAAAGCTTTTTCACTAGCATCAATAGGTTTAGGAATAGATCCTTTTACATAGCCTGTGCAACCTTTTCCCCTTAGATAATTCCATACTGATTGTTTCCGTGATGCATAATTATATGGAGTTAGGAGTTCAATGTTATGTTTCCCCATTGCAAGAAAACACAACAAAGAAATGAATGCACTCAAAACACCACAAAAACACCCCCCCAAAATCACTCAATCAATGATCCCCCCAAAAAATATGACGGAGGCACTTTATAATTTGGTGCGAGTACAATTGCCACTCACAGCACAAGTGAGGTGGTCTTGATTTTAGTTTTTACAGATGCCCAATATAGGCCACATAAAATAAAGTACAATTTTCTAACAAAATGGAATCAATCTGATCATACCACTATGAATTACACAAAAAATTATGACTTTAAAAAAAAATTGCACCAAAAAATGTTACCGTAGGAGCAAGATATGAGCTCCCAAAGTTCCCAAAATGAGGACGAAGCAGCAACACCTGTGAGAATCTAAAATTTTTGGAAAATCTAGACTCGAAAACCAAAAAATAATTGAGCCACCACAAAGAGCACAAAAAATAACCCAAATAAAAAAAATTGCTTGCAAAAAGGACATCATGAGCTCAAGTTATGGGCCTCTGAAATTCGGCTTCAAAACTAAAAATGCAATTGGAGTGGGGGGCAAAAAATTTCAAACCAGTGCTAATGTCATCACTAATGCGTGATGATGTTAGCAAAAGTTGCAATTAAATTTGATGGCCTCTTGAGTGTCAAAAAGGAATATGCTTCTCCGAAATGGAATATTCCAGCCACTGGAATATGTTGCGATCAAATAGAATATTCTCTGACTTTGCCAACGAAGGAATCTGTGCGGGAATCGTTGAATATTCCATCAGAGCTTGTATGACAACCAGATTTTCTTCTTTCATTTGTTGGATTCTTTCTTTTGAAGTTGTTGATTGAAAACTTCACCCTGGTTATAAAAAATTTGCCGCTACTTTCAATCTTTTAGACGTTGGTTGACTTTTAAATGGAGTGGATGATGAATTTTTGCAGGCTAGATTTTTGAAAGGACTGCCCGCCGGTTATGAAATGGGGCCTGTGGATTAGGCCGGTGGTACACAGTGGATAGGGAGTACCCTGTAGGTACAATGTATCGTGTAGAGGGTACAACTCTCCACAAAAAAATCCACAAAAAATGCCTTTTTCTTTTCAAACCTTTTTGGTTTCTTTTTTTTTCAAAAAGCAAATGATTTTTTCAAAAAAAATTTCTTTTTCAATAAAAATATATATATTTTTCAAATAAAAAAAAATGCTCAAATAAATATTTTTTTTGAAAAAAGTTGGAGGAAATATATGAAAATCCACCTCGATAGGCATGCAAGGAGTGCTCGGGCAATTTTTTTTTGCTCCAAATTCAACTTTGTCTAAATTGGACAAATTATATATGAAAATTGGGGTTTTTGGGCCTTCTGGACTTGATGACATAGCCCATTTTGGCTCAAAATGCTCCTAGCAAATGCTCAATGCTGAATTCCTCCCAAATTAAGAAGGGGCTTACAGATCTAATGCTCTAATACCATGTAAGAGTTGCTGATGAACTCGATCATCCATGATCACCTGCAAAACAAAGATACACCTTCTACATGAGAGAAACAAGAGGATGAATTTATGGAATATGGTGCAATAAAAAAATGATGATATTATCACACTCAAGATGATACAATATGCATCAACACTCCCTTGAACTGACTAAGTTGATATGAATTCATCTAGACTAGATAGGAGGGACAGGTGAGTGTTGATTATATAACTGAATATGGTCATATAATTCCAAGAGGGCTAATAACTCCCAAATAACCAAATTAAGTGGGAGTTATACCTACTTGGAAAATTCCAAACATGTGGCATAACCTACTCAGAAGGAGACAAGATAATGGTTTTGTGAGGTGGCATAAAAGGCCAAAAGAGGGTGTGAGACTCAACCACCCAAGTGTGGGTGAGAGTGACACATGTAATTGATGGATTACACCACGTGTCCTCACATAAACCATGTCTCCTATAACCTAAGGTATGCTTAATAATGTGTAGTAAAAATAATATTAAAAAACCTACACTAACAAGGAGGAGCTCTTGACCAAAGGATGGCAGTGCAAGAACGAGATGTTAGTGCAATGCATTGTAGTCCCAGAGATGTGATGGAATCCTACAAAAATAGAGCAATAAAACCTCAAACAAAACTCGAAAGGGTCTACTAACTATTCCAAATCTGAGGTCTATTTAAGCTTTTGATTCAATATAAAGTCTAAATGTAGGTAAATTTCAAGGAAGGAAATACATTAACTTACAAGAGATCCTATGCTTTGAAATATCCCACAAAGCTCCACACGAGCAATCTACACACAAGATAAATGAGGAAAATGTTGGGTATCTTTTGGGGCTTGCGATAGTCAAATCCCCATTTTGGTGCTCCCACCTCCATGGATAGCCAGATAAATAGAGAGAATAATAGAAACAAAGACACAATGATAATAAAATCAAATCCTGCAACAGAGGAGAACCCGTACCACAAAATAGACATCAAAGTGATAAAGCAAACCTCGCTATGGAGGAGAAATCATATCACAAAATAGAAACCCAATAGATATTATGCTATAAATTTGACAAGAAGGCAAGAAATCGATACCAATAGTCCATGGATCCCTCTTGGCTTGAAAGATGTGATGCTTGACACTTGCAAGAGAGCCTTGGCCATTGTTGAGACACAAATATGGTAGAGCTTTGTTATAGAGACAAGATCTAGAAGAGAAGATAAAGCTAGAGTGAGAGAGAGTGAGAAGTATTAGAATGAATTGCAAATGATAGTGAAAAGAGGAGTTTGTTGTAGGTATGAATAAGTATGGTGGTGTTGTCATTAATTTTTTTCATTGATGTCAACATAGTATAGGTTGTTGTAGAGAAAGGAAACAAGTGATTGCAGGTGGTGCATGTATAATTGAGATACTACTGAGATGTTGTGAGTACATGGAGCTATCTTTATGGTGGTGTGCTGATATGATGAGTTACCAAGTGCTTTTGAGAAAATTAATAAATAGTGAAGACATAATTGTGTGTGTGTTTAGAATGTGCTACGGTATTTGCTCCACATTTCTTCTATGTTGATCCTATACTTGTGCGGATCTGAAGTGTTGTTTGAGGGAATCCTTGGGTGATATATCCTAGATTACAACTTCTGGTTTGATGGAGAGTAAAAGTTGTGTTCATCAATTTGTGAACTGGTTTGGCAGAGTTGTTTGTCTGTGGACTGGGAGAAATGTATCTACTTCACAGTCCTTTGCTAGTTTTTTCTAGGTCTTACAGATCTGGAAGAAGGATTTTAATGGTGTTATCTATGTTCTATCAAAGGTGTTTGTGGTTTGGTGCTCTAGAAGACTAGTTTTAGGGTTACTATGTGTGTCTGTATAGTCTAGATGGACTGATGGAAAGTGTTCTATGTATGAAGGTTGTTGCAGTAGATGTAGATGAATTTGAAGGCATCTAAGATGTGTTCTAGTGTAAGATGAAGCATGTTATGTGGTCCGCATGTTATATTCTTATTGCGGAAGCGTGTACCTCAAAGTTCATTGGTGTTTTCATTAGGTTTGGTCGACCTAGTGCTTACACGTCATGCAAAGGATAAGTATCAATTAAGGAAGCATTTGATTGATCCAAGATGTTGTTTTGGGTCCTAATTAAGTGTTGGTTTGGTTCGCTCTCATTCTCATCCAGTATAGGAATGTTGAGTTTCCGATCTAATTTGAATTTGTAAATTGAAGAGTGTGTAGCCGACCTTGGAGAAAGTTTCTAAGGTTAAAGATGGTATAAATACAAGGAAAGATGTTAAGGATTACACACCACAAGTGTTAGAAGTAAAGTAGATGTGAGAGATTGTGCGAAAGTGAATTGAGGCATCGAGAACTTCATTGTGTTAGACTCCTGAAAGTAGTGAGATGAGGGTGTCTGCAATTCTTTGATCAAGGCTGTAGATGTGTGCAAGTTGTTGTGGTGGATCTTTTGTCGCATTGAGATAGTGTTCTCTGTGTAACAATCTTCTTTCTATCTTTCTTTGTTTGTAGGTAGTAAGCCTCCTTTCTAGACAATGAGTCCTATCTAGACAGTGAGTCCTATATTGGGCAGTGAGCCCTTTGGAAGTGAGCCTCTTTGTAAACGGTTTTGCAATTACTCTTATATTGTGAGTTAATCCTCACCGTGGTTTTTCCATTATTGGGATTTCCACGTAAATCTAGTGTTTCTTGTGTTGATATTGCTTTCTATTATTTGCACTTCATGCTCATACTTAATAACAGATTAAAGTGGATGTGGAGCTAATAATTGTTTGAGATTTGTGATGAATGTGATTGGTGATAACTGATTCACCCACCCTTTTAGTTGTCTTGTTCATTTCAACAATTGGTATCAAAGTCAGGTTCCTCATAGAAGAGCTTAACCGCTTTAGGTAGATCCAATGGCACAAAAATTGACAATCCCTATGTTTGATGGATCTAACTACAGTTTATGGAAAGTGCAAAGGAGAGGTTACCTAATCTTTCTTGGCTACAAGACTTGGAAAGCTATTGAGACAAAATATGTTGAGCCAGCAAGTGGTCCTTCTTCTATAGATGATTTATGCCTATGAAGAAAATGAAAAAGCAAGGTATGCAATCTATAGTGCTTTATCCAAGACTAAGCTAACAAAAGTTATTTTATTAGGAATTGCTTATGAAGTTTGGGAAAAGTTGAAAGATACCTATGAAGGAAATGATAGAGTCAAATCATCAAAGAAGTTAACTAAGCACAAATATGAGAACTTGAAAATGGAAGAAGGTGAAGACATTGCAAGCTACTTTCAGAGGGTTGACATTGCAGTAAATGAAGTCAAAAATCAAGGTGGTACTATGAAAAATAAATATGTAATGGAGAAGATTCTAATGACCCTACCAGAGAGCTACAGTGACAAAGTCTCAACCATTGAGGAGGTTTATGATCCAAAGAAATTCACTAAAGAACAACTATTTGGCACCTTGACTGCATTTGAAATAAGGAAATTTAGAAACGAAAAGGAGAAAATAGAAACAACCTTCAAAGCCACTAAGATAGAAGATGATCCAGATAGTGAAGGTTCAGAGGAGTTGGAAGAAAATTTTACAAGGAAATTGAAGAAAGGTACCGAAAAGTACAAAGGTATGTTACCTTTTAAATGTTTTAGTTATGGAAATAGTGGTCACTATGCTTCAAGATGTCCATGTGTGTGTTTCGAATGTCGAGAGATCTAATGTACTCAACACAAATCTTAATGAGATGGTTTACATTCAAAGTTTGAAGCAAGTAAACCTACTCTATTCGTAATACAATCAAATCTTTCAAATACGTATCATTGTCCTCTATTTCTAGAGATTTATCAAATTGTTTGGCCCTCAAATTTCTATGGGAACAATGGTTTTTAAAATTATAACCTAGAAAATGATATTTGATGCTTAATATGCAAGCTAAGATGATTTCTATGTGCAAATGTGTGCTGGAATGATTAGTGGTATCCTTCTAAATGAAACAAAATGATGGAAAGGATAATGAATATGATAATAAACAAAGGATGATGTTGATGATGAATGAACAAATGGAGATGAGTGAGATGATATGAAACTATAATGAACTATCCATGATTATGCATACGATCAAATGCAAAAATAAAAAAAACTAATCTAAAATGTAACTATGATGCAATGGGGATGATAAAATGTAACTATGAAGCGATTAATTAATCTAAGATGAGAATGCAAAGTAACACATGATATGAAAACTAAGTATAAGACTCCACGAAAGCTCCAAGCTCCTGAGATAAACCATAATAGTAACTTTACTCAAATTGTCGATGATAAATGCTAAGGTGAGAGGGTGAATTTATAGGGTTTCTCAAGCATTTGTGAGGTGTCACCTATTAACAGTCTAGATTCGAAGGAGAAATAATAGACAGTGGGGATGAAAGGAATCAGGATGTTGTCCCCTTGACCAAGGACAACATTCCATGTGTGTGGAGAGAATACGTTGATCAATTGGAAACACACAAAATGTATGGGATTCCCAAGTGTGTGAAATAAAGACCCATGTGCTCCAAATTTGTTGGAAGTGTGGGGGAATAAAGCCATGTGGTTTTTCCCATTGGTGGAAGTGTGTGAGGAGAATGATAATTAATAATTAGGCTTATTTATTTTCATGTGACCTTTATGAGGTGGCACACAAAAATTTGTAGAAATGTGCTCTAGTTCTTAATTAGGATTAAGGAAGGCTAATTGAATAAACACGTTTAGGGTATTTTGTTTATTTAATTATATGTGATTTTGTAGAATTAAAAGAAGAGTGAACAATATAAATAAAGTAAGACCTTATTTGTATGTAGTTGAAGCATTAATCAAATAGGTTATATTTAATTAATTGAATTTGATGAATTTTTTTAGGTGTATACAGTCCAAACAGATCCATAAAAAAGAAGAAAAGAGACAATAAAGAAAAAAAGGACAAAATTTTTAATAAATTGTATTATGTTAGAGAAGATGTTGGAATTTTTGATGATGAATCTAATATTGAGGGTGATTAAGATGAATGCTTGTTTCTATCCTTAGAGAATAAATTAGTGTCCACTAACCATGGAAGATGTGCAAAGGAATGTGCTTTGGAAAACAAGAAGGAAGAGATGGAAGGAACTATGGTTACTACCTTTCATGCTAGAAAAGATGAAGATTATTGGGTAATTTATAGTGGCTGCTCAAATCATATGACTAGAGACAAAAGTAAGTTTACTAAACTTGAAAAGTATGATGGAGGATTAGTCATGTTGGGAGATGATTTTGGTGCAAATATTGTTTGAAAAGGAACAATTAGTTTTGATGGAAAACACAGTATTAATGATGTCTATTATGTTAAGGCATTAAGGCATATTCTCTTGAGTGTTGGACAAATGTGTAGCAAAGGATTTAATCTTTTGTTTCAGGATAATACTTGTGATATTAGAAAAGGGTCCAGAGCTATGGTAGCTGCAGGAAGAAGAACATATGGAAACATTTATCAGCTTAAGGGTGTTGATGGTTAGTGTTTTGTGTCTCAAGTTAATGAAATTTGGCTATGGCACCGAAGGATGGGACATGTAAAATTTGACAACCTGATTAGGATTAGTTCAAAAGAAACTATCAAGGATATTCCAAAAATTACAAAGCTTACCAATACTATTTTTAGAAGTTGTCAGTTGGAAAAACAAACCAGTTGTAGCTTTAAAGGAAAAGAACTATCAATTACTATAATGTTGGAATTGATTCATACAGACCTCTATGGTCTGACAAGAACAAGAATTCTTAATGGTAACAGGTATTTAATGCTTCTTATTGATGATTATTCTAGAATGACATGGGTTACTTTTTTTAGGGAGAAAGCTCAAGCTCTATATAGATTCCAGGTGTTCAAGGATATGGTGGAGAATTTACCTCTAATGAGTTTAATATGTTTTGTGAAGAGCATGGTATAAAGAGGCATCTTTCTAAGCTCCTAGAACCGCTCAGCAAAATGGAGTTGCTGAGAGGAAGAATAAGACTGTTCAAGAAGCTGCAAGGACTATGATGAAAGAGGAAAATGTACCTGAAGTATACTAGAGAGAGGTAATTCACACTACTGTTTATATTCTTAATAGAGTTCAGATCAAAGGTAACAACACAAAGACTCCTTATGAATTGTGATATGGAAAAATTCCTACTGAAGGTGTTTGGAAGAAAATGTTACATTAAAAGAGATGATGAGTGTCTACACCTAAAATCGGTCAAGATAATTAATTAATTAAATACAAGTTATTTAATTAATAACCTCCTTTAATTCGTCTACTTATAAATAAATTCTAAATTTATTTATATAGTTCGCACTTTTCTAATTCTACAATTTCAAATCACATTCTTCTAATTTTAATTAAATAAACAAATTCTTATAGTTTGTTTTATTTAATTAATAATCTTCTCACTAAATTTAAATTCCCAATTTGAATTTAGGCACATGTCTGTAACTTTTCCTCTTGTCACATCATCAAGTGTCTCATGAATTTAAATATCTCTAATATTTAAATTGGAAATATCCTCAACAAATTTGAAACAACCTTGGACACTTGGCTCCTCCATTTCATTTATTCTTCTAAACACTTAGAAAAGTGCTCTTTTAAAGAGAACATCCTCCATGATTCCCTCTAACTTTTTCCTTCTCCACCATTCATCTCTCCAGCTGAAATATTGACTGTTGGTTGCTGCCAAATCATAATATTCCTTGGAAATCTTAAAAATACAACCCATTCTCCTGCATTTGGCATCCCATCTTTGAGAAAACTTACTTTGCAGAATTTAACTTTGAGCATTTGAGAGCATTTCGAGTTTAAGCATAGAACATTTAGAGAAATTTAGCATTTAGAGTTTAGAATTTTAGAATCATATAAAGTTTAGAACCATGGCTTTGTTTCATAATTGCATCTTAGTCTCTTTATCTTCCATCACAACATTTCCACCATAGCATTTAGCATCATTATCATAGTATTATCTTCATCTATAGACAACAACATCAATATCATAGCATCATGGCATCAATCATATAGTTTATCATCATGTAGGAATTAGATTATTGCATTTTACAACATCCATTCTCTAGGTTGTCATTCTAGAAGTCATAGTGCATGAAAAATCCAAAAGCCATTATGATTCAAGGAATCCTTAGAGATAGGAAACAATGGAACGATTTTAGTGATTGATTTTGTTTTGAATTCGATTAATTTTGTGCTTCAATTCTCTAATATAATACATTTCATTGGGTTTGTGTGTTTTATTTCTTTACTCACAATTCACACGACACAATGAGAACCTAGGAAATTTTGATGCAATATATGATGAAGGTATTTTCCTTGGATATTCAACCAAAAGAAAAGCATATATATGCTACAATAAAATATTGAGAAATATTGTTGAAAGTGCAAATATAAAAGTTGATGAAAATATGCATAGATTAGTTGAAATAAGTGAAGTTGAACTAGATGAACCTATCTGCAAACAAGAATAAGAAGAGAATAAGGAAGAAGAAAAAAAATTGAAGAAGAATAAGCTCCAGAACCTACTCCTAAGACTCCAAAATATGTACAAAAAAATCATCTGGAAGAACAGATAATTGGAGACAAAGGAGAAGGTGTAATGACAAGAAGAAAAGTGGTGGTAGCTAAGGTAAATTTCTATTTACTTTCCAAAATAGAACCTAAAATAGTGTGTGAATCATGCAAAGATGAAAATTGGGTTAGAGCAATGAAAGGGGAATTACAAAAGATAGAGAAAAATTAGACATGGCAATTGGTTCCTAAACCAGTAAACAATAATGTAATTGGTACAAAATGGGTATTTAGGAATAAGCTGAATGAGAATGGTGAAGTAGTAAGAAACAAAGCAAGGCTTGTGTGCAAATGTTATTCACGGGTTGAAGGACTAGACTTTGAGGAAACATTTTCCTGAAGGAAAGAATGGAGGCTATTCAGATTTTTTTGGAATTCTTTGCTCACAAAGATTCAAGGTATACCAGATGGATGTTAAGTTTGCATTCTTGAATGGAGAATTGGAAGAAGAGGTCTACATGGAACAACTAGAGGGATTCCAATTATTAGATGAACCAGACATGGTTTGTAAGTTGAAAAAGGAATTGTATGGACTTAAACAGGCTCCCAGAGCATGGTATGCAAGGTTGGAAAAGTATTTGACTCAGCAAAGGTTCAATAAAGGTAGATGATATTATCTTTGGAGGAAATGAGGGTATGTGCAATAAATTTGCAGAGGAGATGCAAAAAGAGTTTGAAATGTCTATGATTTGTGAGTTGAATTTCTTCCTTGGACTTCAAGTGAATCAAACGGATAAGGGCATATTCATTTCACAATCAAAGTATGGTAAAGAATTACTGAAGAAGTTTGGAATGGATGACTCCAAACTAGTCTGTACCCCTATGGTGACTAGATGCAAGCTAAGTAAGGATGATGAATCTTCTAAAGTTGATCAGAGCAAGTATAGATCTATGATTAATGGATTGTTATATCTTACTGCTACTAGATTGAATATCATGCATGCAATATGTTTGGTTGCTAGATTTCAAGTAGAACCCAAAGAAACACATGTTACAACTGTGAAAAGGATATTCAGATATCTAAAAGGGACTCCAGATTATGTTTTGTGGTATCTTAAGGATACTAACTTTACTTTGAGTGCCTACACTAATGCAGATTGGGCTGGTTGTGTAAATGACCAAAAGAGTACAAGTGGTGGTGCATTCTTTCTTGTATGTAGGTTGGTTTCATGGCTAAGCAAGAAACATGATTTAGTTTCTTTATCCATTGTAGAGGCTAATTACATTGCAACAACATCTTGCTGCACACAAGTACTCTGGATGAAGCAAACATTGAAGATATAGGAGTGATGTGTGATGAGTTCATATCTATTTTCTATGATAATACAAGTATAATAAATATTTTAAAGAATACAGTAATGCATTCAAGGAAAAAGCATATATCTAAAAAATATCATTTATTAAGAGAGAAGGTATTGGAGAATGAAATCAAGCTTGAATATTTTCCTACAAAGAATTAAATTGCTAATATATTTACTAAGGATATTCCTAAGGATACCTTTGAGTATCTCAGGGAGAAGTTGGGGGTTACTTCCCTCCTTCTTTGAACTAGGTGCACATAGAGGTGAATCAGTCTAGTGGATCTACAGATTCATCATTTGTCTAGACTGATGATTGGGGTCTACTCCTCAAGGAGAGTAAGAAGCATCATTGTTACAATATGAGATGTGTGGGTGCACTCCTAAGGGGGAGTGATTAGAATTATGTAATTTTTTTTTCCATTGATGTCAAAGGGGGAGAGAGAGTCATGTGAAAAAGAATAGTGAAAAAAAATGATATTTTTATCTTTGATGGTTTTTCACATCATGTGTTTCCATCAATGACAAAAGGGGAGATTGTTGCAAGTATGAATAAGTATGGTGGTGTTGTAATTGATGTTTTCATTGGTGTTAACACAATATAGGTTGTTGCAGAGAAAGGAAAAAAGTGATTGTAGGTGGTGCATGTATAGTTGAGATACTGTTGATATATTGTGAGTACATGGAGTTGTCTTTATGGTGGTGTGCTAATATGATGAGTTATCAAGTGCTTTTGAGAAAATTAATAAATAGTGAAGACAAAATTGTGTGTGTGTTCATAATGTGCTCTGGTATGTGCTTTGCATTTCTTTTGTGTTGATCCTATGCTTGTGCAGATATGAAGTGTTGTTTAAGGGAATCCTTGGGTGATATATCCTAGATTACAACTTCTGGTTTAATGGAGAGTAAAAGTTGTGTTCACCAGTTTGTGAACTAGTCTGGTAGAGTTGTTTGTCTATGGACTAGGAGAAATGTATCCGCTTTGTAGTCCTCTGCTAGTTTGTTTCAGGTCTTGAGGCTCTGGAAGAAGGATTGTAATGGTGTTATCTATGTTCTATCAAAGGTGTTTGTGGTTTGGTGCTCCAAAAGACTAGTTTCAGGGTTACTATGTGTGTCTGTATAGTCCAGATGGACTGATGGAAAGTGTTATGTGTATAAAGGTTGTTGCAGTAGCTGTAGATGAATATGAAGGAATCTAAGATGTGTTCCAATGTAAGGTGAAGCATGTTATCTTCTTGTTGCAGAAGTGTGTACCTCAAAGTTCATTAGTGTTTTCATTTGGTTTGGTTGACCTAGTGCTTACACATCATGTGAAGGATAATTATCAATTAAGGAAGCATGTGATTTATCCAAGATGTTGTTTTGGGTCCTGATTAAGTGTTGGTTTGGTCCACTCTCATTCTCATTCACTGTAGGAATGTTGAGTGTGTATTCGAGCTTGGAGAAAGTTTCTAAGGTTGAAAATGGTATAAATACAAGGAAAGATGTTAAGGATTACATGCCACAAGTGTGAGAAGAAAAGTAGATGTGAGAGATGGTGTGAAAGTGAACCGAATCAGTGAGAACTTCAATTTGTTAGACTCCTAAAAGAAATGAGCTGATGGTATCTGCAATTCATTGATCAAGGTTGTGGATGTGTGCAAGCTATTGTGGTGGATTTTCTGTTGCAATGAGATAGTGTTCTCTATGTAACAATCTTCTTTCTATCTTTCTTTGTCTGTAGGAAGTGAGCCTCCTTTCAAGATAGTGAGTCCTATCTGGATAGTGAGTCCTATCTTGGGTAGTGAGCCCTTTGGTAGTGAGCCTCTTTGTAAACAATTTTGTAATTACTCTTATATTGTGAGTTAATCCTCACCGTGGTTTTTCCCTTATTAGATTTTCCAGGTAAATCTAGTGTTTCTTGTGTTGATATTGCTTTCTATTATTTGCACTTCATGCTCATACTTAATAACAGATTAAAGTGGATGTGGAGCTAATAATTTTTTGAGATTTGTTATGAATGTGATAGGTGACAATTGATTCACCCCCCTCTCAATTGTCTTGTTCATTTCAATAGAGTTTTGTGTAGCTCCATGGGTGGGAAGAGCCATTACTATCAGAATGCTGCCACAATGACATGTGTCAAGAAAAAAGGCTTCCAAGATTCCTTGTTTGAACTTTGTAAAGTACGTGGATGCTAGCATGTCATCTATGAATGTTTGTGCATCACGCATGTGTGCTACTCATGATTTTGTGAGAAATGAGGTGATAGACTATTGTCTCTTCATCATTATCCCTTATTCAAATTTGAAATCATGAAATTCTAATTGATAAGGTTCTTGTCATAGATGCAGCTAGGCGCCATAAATGCAAGGGTCAAATGTATAAATGTGAAATTGCCATGGGGTACAATTTTGTGACATTACATTTTTCCCCCACTTTAGTGAGCTATATTTTTTGGGAAAATTAGCTACATTAAAGTAGAAAAGAGAACATTAGAGGAAAATCAAAAATTTGAAAATTTTACAAATTTGTGTGCCAAAAGGGACAATGTAGAGGTCGCAAAGGTTGAGAAGGAAAGTATCAATGATGCCCCCAATCATCGAGCCCACCAAGAAACCATAGCATCAGATGTGAAGTTTCATTTTGTAAAACTCAAAATTTGGTCAATTGAAAAATTGAAAGAAACTATTAAGGCAAGAAGAACATGTTCAAGGAAAATCCATTGGTTCGGAAGAAAAATATGATGAAGAGATGAGTATATACCCGAGCTCCTAGTTTTTCCCCAGGCTAGGTTGGGTAAAAATAGGAAAAATGACAAGACTGGACAATTGTCGAGAAAAATGGGCCTTAGGGGTCCTATATATACTCGAGTTAGTCCCTAGAAGGGTCATTTTCACTATTCATAGCGAGCAATTTGTTGACTTTTATGAGAGAAAAGTCAGCAAAATGCCTCATAGATGAGAGTTTAGGAGCCTAGGATTGAGTAGTTGTGTCGATCCATAACTGAGGGATGTGAGATGGATGAGGTGAGTACGAATCAGCCCTCACCATGTATTTTATGTCATTTTTTTGCTATTTTTTTTCAATTATTGTAGAGCAAGCATCCCAATGGTGCAAAGGAATCTATCTAGTGCACTAAAGTCTCACCTATGCACTAGTGGTCTTCAGCTGTGCTGGCATCCATGAGATGTGTTGTCATTTGAGCAACTCAAATGGTGGACAACTTTGGACAACATGTCATGCAAATGTCTATGTGGCATGCCCTTGTCCCAGAGGCTAGTCTAGAAAAATGTAATGTAGAAGTTAAAATATTTTGATGTAGATGGATATGAATCAAATCTTTTTTATTTTTGTAGGAATATCCTAAGATGCACGAGCACAAAGGAATGCATGTGCTTAGGATGTTGTGTGATGAGGAAGGCATGATGCAGCCAAATGACATTGAGCATATTCGACAAGTAGGCTTGTGGTGGGTATACACACTACCCAAGATGCTTTACCATGATCAGATATTGATGGAACTCATGGAGCACTAAGACTTGACCACTTCCACCTTCCATATATCATTAGGAGAGATGACAGTGACTTTAGAGGATGTTTATTGCATCATAGGCCTTCCCATCCATAGGTGGCAAGTGGCCATAAATGACACAAACTTGGCCTAGGTTATATTTGAGGGATTGTAGTACTATGAAGGGTGCACATACCTTTGCAATGACATCGGCCATATCTACATCCACTGGTTTGAGCATGGTAGAGTGGTGGTTCCTTTGTTGCAAAGGGTGATGGTAGTTATTATCACCCTCCAAGTGACCATGGATAGATAATGCTCTCACTCGCATAGGGTCCTCATCCACACCATTAGAGAGATGGGGGAGCAGTAGAATATTTTTGCATGGGGTCACATCACGCTTGCACACCTATACCACAAGCTAGTAAAGTTCGTACATTACAATTTTTCCAACTTGACAACCTACAAACTATTGTAGGTTTGAGATTTCACACACATTACCTGCACCTGACTAGTCAGGTATCCTCGAGTGATAACCCCTAGTACACTGATGGAACATGCGATGAGTTGCTACGTGAGTGGAGATATGAAGACCTACAGTTTTGGAAATTATAGTTTGATACCCTACGGTCAGAATAGGTTAGATGATGACCCTAGAGAGGCATGTAGTGGGTTGCAAACCAACAATAGTTATGACACATAGAACATGATCATTTTTTTGTTAGTCACACTAATTACATCATCATGCCCTACTATTGACATAGGATCACATGACAGTTTGAGATCTTGTAAAATATTCCCTTGACACCCCCATCATATGCATCCATAGCCAAGAGCATGGTGATATTAGGAAATCATCATTGTATGACCATAACAGACATTGTTATCGGTGATGATGGGTTAGAAAATGATGATTGACCCTTGATTCTTCCAATGGATGATGTCAGGGTTTCCCAAGGCTTCAAGACTTGGTGGGAGAGACACGGTCTTTCCTCAATTTTCCTAGCAGATTCCCCTAGAGGTGATGTTGGTGCTTAGGAGCATGCACCGATAGGAGGAGGAGGATGAGATAGAGGCAACAATGAAAACAAAGAGGGTGTTGGAACTGTTAAATTTTGATGTTTTTACATATTCATCATGCTCATGAATTCCCATATTTTCCCCATATTTTTCCCATAAAACCATCTATGTCTGCATTTTTTGTATTCTTGTTCATATCAGCTTGTGATGGTCAGAGGTTCCCCGATCCATGTTGTGTTCTCTGCTAGCAAACGTCTGTGTTGCCTATCGGCAAGACTTTTATGGTGTCATGGTGATTGGATTTTACTTACTAGAAGATATCGGTGGGAATTTCATGCAGTTTCAATGATAGAGGATTATTCTCTCCGGCAGGAGTTATACCGTTGGGATGAGGTCTTATCGATTTCAATATGTCTCCCCGACTGGCCACAAAAGGTGCTCATTGGCGAGAGGTTTTCCTTCGTTGTAATATCATGGCGATACTCCCTTGTCTTGCCGACAGGATGGATGGATGAACATTTCGGCAAAGGTTTAATGCTTCAGTGAAAGGTCATGGCGAAGTGTATATGTCTCACCGATACATAGGATGAAGGGGAGCATTTCGGTAAGAGTTGAAGTTTGCAGTATGTGGTCTTGGCAAGATCTTATTGTTTCATTGACCGATAGCTGAAGGAATGTTTCAATGAAATATTTTCTTTGATGTAATATCTTGGCAATCTTACCTTGTCTCGTCGACTGACAATAAAGGTGAACTCTTCGGCCAGACTGAAGGTATTCGATAGAGGGTCTTACCAAATTTAAATTGTCTTACCGATTATGCAAACAAATGTTGTTTCGGCCAGACTAAGTGATATCGGTATGAGGTCTCGGCGAGTGACCTCCGATCTCGCTGATGGAACACAAAGACCCATTGGTATAGGAATTGCTTGGTCATGATGAGACATGATGGATGAAGGAATTTTTGGTGAAACAAAGACTTGTCTACGTGATATCTCCCTGATATCACAGGGTTACAATGAAACGTGATGGGACAAGAGGATACTTCATGGGTTCGGTGTAATAAATAGAATGATATAGCGACATACAAGAGGAAAAAGGGCTTTCAGGGAAACATAATGAAATCTATATGAGGTTTTCTCGATACCATAGTGTCACAACGAAAGCGAATGAAGAACATGGGATGACTGGTGATTGAATTTCCTTCTGCATACCTCTAGATTGTCTCAACGACTGCTTCAGTGGTGATTAACTTAAATTCAAATGTTGTAGGCCGACATGGATATGCCCGATTGTAACGGTTGGTCGATATAGATTTTGGCCGACATGGAGTTTCGAAACGGTGTGACTGTTCTGATGCTGGTGTATAAATATGCACTCCTGATTGTAATTGAAACGTCAAATTTTAGATCAGATTTTAGATAGAGACAATACATTAGAGATGGATACAATAGAGTAGAATTATCTTATCAAAGACTATGTTGCATGTTTTCAAATGGCGATTTCAATAAAATTTAGCTGGTTTGGCAGTTTATTTTTGGTATCAATTATATGTTGAGTTTATTGAAAAGTATTGCTAAGATGTCTCCAAGTTGATTCTTTCTGGTTATTTAAATTGAGGTAACAAGCTTACTTTCAATTTATCAGTGCACATTTGTTGTATCTGTGTGGTTAATCTATTGGTTCTCTCAAGCAAAGATTAAATCCTTTTTGTTGATCATAGTAATCAGGGGGAATTCATCTATATTATTAAAGTAGAGCTTAGTGGTCAAAATCTTGCATGTTTATACAAGTTATAAATAGATCATATGCCATCAATTTGATTTTCTACCAAAATAAGTTTCCCACTTCTGTTTCATTTGACTCCACATACCCAATAAGGCACTGGTCTCTGCAATTTCATCATTTGGATTCATTCAGTTTCTTTACATCTGTTTTACATTTGTTAATTGAGCACTTTAGGATTTAGATAAGAAGATTGCTATTACTATCAGGTTTGATTTCATTTGTTCACTCCCATCTGCCATTGTGGACAAATCATTGTGCAAGAAAGATAATCATAAGTCAAGTCTACTTCATTCAGAAAGGTACACCCGCCTAGGTCTAGCAGCACCTGAAGAGTAGAAGGTTGAAAGCTTTTGACCTTGTTTGTTACCCTAAAGCATATCAAGAGATTGGCAGCCTCTTGAGGCATTCCGCCTACATTTTTGAGAGCTAACAAAGGGAGAGGTAGAGGGTAGAGTGACATAGAGGTTGAGTTGGTGACAAAGGCTTTCATCTCCCCCAGTTATCATCCCAGTCTCTACGACACCACCATCAATAGTTGTCAAACCTATGGTAGTAGTAGCAACAGGGACATGTCCTAGTGTCGCACCTCCCTTGATCCACACTAGCAGGCTGGGGATCCACCTGTACATGAGTGATTCATGTTATTTTCCTTTCAAAATTTTTGTTTTATATTATGTATATATATATATGTTTATGCTTTGACATATCATGTGATATTGATGGATTCTACTACTATGTGGTTGTAGTAGGTACACAAGAGTGAACTGAATTCATTGTGTAGTGCATCTCAAAGGTGGCCCTGACCATGCTAGTCTAGGGGAGTGTTATAGACATGTACATGCCAATTTTAGTGAGGCAAAATGGCTACCCTTTCGAGCCTATGTCATGTCTCAAGAAAAATTAGAGGAATGAGTGGAGGCCATGCAAAGGATTGTGGACATTACCAATATGATTGGGTAGTGGGATTAGCAGGCGGTAAAGCTACATACTGCTCTCACCAAGTGAGATCAGACTGTGATACGAGCAAAGAGTGTCAAGAGGGAATGTGATGCTTTGTAGAACTAGCTTTATGACCTTGATGGGTAGGTAGTAGCTGTGAGGCTAGCTACAGATCCTTGACTACAACTTTAGGAGGAGTTGTGACAGTCCTAAAAGTGGGAGGCACAAGCATAGCTACAAATTGCGAGGTTGTGGGGAGAGATCCGTAGAGTACAGGCAATCTTATCAATCTTGCGATCTCACCGATCATGTTCCACCACATTCATCTGACCTCAACTTCCATCACCACTAGGACCAGAGGGCTTAGGGAGCAATATGTCAAGGAGCTAGAGGCTTGTTTTGTACATGTACCATTTTTGTATACTGATGATATATTGTATAGCATTATTTTGATGTATAGAAATACACAAATATATAATCACCACTCTCTTTTTTATAGTGGTGTGATTCATACATTTGATATATATATACTCGAGATTTTGATTTTGACATCATGGGGTTCACTTCATGTGTATTCTTTTACTTTTGTAGAACCAAGATTCTAGTACCTGTAAGAGACAATAAATAAACACAGTAGAGGATTCAAATGAAAGTTAGAATCAAAGTTCCCCATAAAATTCATTTAACAATGCTCAAAATAGGAATAAAACAAGAACACAATGAAAGAAGATGAAAATAGACTAAATCCTATTAAGAACATGCAAACTCTTGATCTTATGGGGGATTTGGTGCCAATTTGATGTGGAAATTGGCCCTTTCCCAACTCCTATGCAAGCTCTTGATAATTTGATGAAGATGTGATCCACTTTGTTGAAGATCTAAATGTGCTCCAAGATGAAAAACCTGCATAACCTAGCTAAGACTTGATGAAATGGATGAGAATTGCTATGGATTTGAGTATAGTAAGTTTGCTCAAATTGTGGATGATGAAATGAGGAAAGAAACCTCTTATTTATAGAATGAAAAGTTGGAGAAATGCCAAAAATGAGGCAATGTGGGACTAACTTTCAACCAATAGCAAGGTCCCACTTGTCAAGAGATGAATGGATGAAGGATGTGCACATTTTGATGAATGTGCCCATAAATGCATATATTTGAAATTTGAAAATGTTGAAATGACAAGGTGGATGAAGAGTCAAATGGAGTAATGGCCACTTGGCTCAATGCAAAAGGATTTATTAGGTGAAATAAATGTCTTGTTGGAAGGACAAAGTCCACTTGGAAAGAATTCAAATTTGAGAGAATATTCCTCTATAATGCCATGTTGAGAGAAAATAGGGATTTAATAAATAAATTAAATCTATTTTCATGTACAAGTGGAAAAAGCTAGAGGATGGGACATGAATTAGGATTAAATTATTCAAAGGTTAATTAATTTAATGAGGGATTAGATGATGTGACAAATTTGACTTAAATTTATGGGTTGATTTAAATCAAAGATGAGAAGAATGTGATTTTAGAGATAGTTAAATGAATATTTGTTTTATTTAACTAAAGGGGATGGTTTGTTAGATTAAATTAAACAAGGTTTTAATTCATTTAATTTAATAGATAGACTTTAGAGATTAATTAAATAAAATTGATTTATTTAATTAAATAGAAGGCTAGGGTTAATTAGATCTGATAGATTGATTCAATTAACAAGAGAGATTGAATTAATTAATTAAAATGATTTATTTAATTAAGAGAGGGAAATTCTTGAATTTAATCAAATAAGGGTATTCGATTAAATGGTTAGACTGAGGAATGATTTAGGATGAAATGGTGTTAGTAATCGAAATCAAGTATGTTGGTATATTTTCCATATCTACATTTTTCCCCTCTTTGAAGCAATGTACTTGTTGTGTTGGTTCAAAGAATAAACTGTCTCGATCAAAAATCCAAAAATTTTGATTTCAAAATTTCCCCCACTGCTGCCTTGACAAAGGAAATATGCCGATATACTACCCCCTCGGATGAATTTTTTTTATTTTTTGGGTGATCTCACGAAAAAAGAGGATAAGGTGCCCAACGAGTCCAAAAAGGCTCCCAAAGGTCAAAAAATGAGATAAATGGCAAAAAATAGTGCAAAACGGCCTTTAGACGAACAAAAATAGAATCAGGGGTCCAAAACCCTAACAAGACAACTAAATGGGGTCAAAAACCCCTAATTTTAAGGCTTAAATAGGCCTTGAGGGGCCACTTCCAATTCATTTTCACATTTAGCCTTAAGAGATTCTATGATTTTGAGCTTTGACACCTCGGTGAGATGGCGCAATGACAACTTCCCATGCACATTTTTGATAGGGTAAGGACACACTAGAGGTTTCCTGGCACTGGACCACCAGTGAGTCAACTTGACCCAAGCTTATTTTTCATTTTACGCATGAATTTATGATGTTTAAAAACGAGGTCCTTAGGAGCAGCGCTATATTGGCTCACTAAAATTTCAAATAGCGAGGCTCGGTGTTTAAACTACGCCGCTGTTGAAAGCTTTGACACTACAGTGTAGTTTGGAATTTATGGTTAAATTCCAAAATCAACCACCTTTGCAGATTGCAGTGACGTGATTCTCTTTAGAGTTAGGGTTTTAGATCAAACTGGACTGCCTTTGCAAACTGAATCATTGTAGTGTAGTTTGGGAATTTGAAGGCTCTAGAATCACAGTTTGAAATTTGCAAACTGCATCGCCTTCACAGAAAGTGACATTGAAGTTACTTTGGAATGCCTAGAAAAGCCACAATCGATATTTTTTTCAATGAATTTTAACACGGTGACTTTCCTGATGCAGGAGGAGGAAAGGGAGATCTACTCACATGAGCATAGGTCCTGAGAGATTTTTGAACTTTTGAGGGATTTGTTTGAGCAAGAGCAGGAGTGCCTAGGAGAGATGGGACTTTGGTACATCACCTATGCATCACTCGTGCAGACACACTTGGGCATGATAATGTCCTTTGTTGAGAGATGGCACAATGATACCTCCTCATTCCACCTTCCAATGGGCGAGGCCACAATCACACTAGAGGATGTGTGGTGGATCTTGAGATTGCCCATCCATGGTGAGTAGGTGATTTATGATATGGATTATGAGAGAGAGGCCTGCTATGCCATCCTAGAAACTGATCATATTGTATTTTGTGAGGCCCAGATTGAGTTGGAGTGCCACAGGCCTCTCACTTCACCCTACCTCTTAGTGATTGTAGCCATTATATCAGGTCTCATCGCACCAGATCGGTAGGGCTGATACTTTAGTCCTAGATGGGGGCTCGCTTGGGAGCACATGGTTTGGCGATGACTGACACTGTTTGCATAGGGGCCAGTTCTATTAGCCTCACTTTACAAGGATCTTCATGAGTTTTCTTATCTAGATGGCAGAGCACTTGGAGTGGGGGTCACACTCTTACATATCTGGGTGTGGGAGCACATCCCTATGCTTCATCTAAGAGTTGTCATAGTTCTAATGGAGCTAGATGATCCAGTGGTCTAGTGATATAGAGGAGGTCTCTCTTTCACTCACACCGGGAAGCACGTGATTCCTCATTAGAGGAGGGTCCTAGATAATATGTGAGTGTTCAGATGGCGGCCATACCTTGGAAAACCAGCTTGGTTTGATGATGCACAACAACTATTCTTCGCCTGCCAGGACAGACTTATGCAGGGGCAAGAGCACATGATGCTCGAGATGTACCTATCATGTAGGGTTCAGAGACAGTTCAATGAGCCACAAGATAGGCCAGATGATTAGTACATGGATGTCATTGTGAGGACCATGACCTAGAATTCTTGGGGCTGCTACATACCTTCCCATGAGGTAGTTCAGAGTTTCATGTAGCTGGTGGCCAGGCCATGGCCATATGACCAGGGACAGGCCAATCTGAGGACCATGCAAGCCTATAGAGTTTGGTTTAGGCTGCCGCTAAGGCTTACAGTTCTAGGAACACCATCTACTCGATGAAGAGCGAGAGGTAGGCGAGCAAGACGAGGTCAAGGGGATGGAGATCAAGATCAGGGAGGTGGTGGCCCACCACCAGTTTAGCCAGTTCAAGATTAGGATTAGGATCATCCAGCCAGAGATCCACAGGATGGAGAGCAGAGACAGGATGCCCCCCATCAAGACTAGGATTCAGGACATCAGGATAGGATCCCAACACCACCCCAGGACAGGGACCAGGATTAGCCTCACATGCAACCTCCCCTACAACCAAATCTTAGAGACAGGCATATCTTTGAGTTTCAGGCCCAAGTATAGGTATTGAGAGCTGAGAGGGATTAGGCCAGAGTAGAGTAGGATCAAGCCATTTTGCAAAGACAGGCTATAGAGTTATAGGCAATAGCTGAGATGGGCCGATGACACCAGTTAAAGAGCATGGTTGCCTCCTCCTTGAGCATAGTATTGCTTCGTTCATATACGGAGGTCGATTATTATAGGATGCACTACCACCAAGCTGTGCTGAGACCAGGCCGAGTCCCAAATATTTCATAGAGGACTAGCCATAGACCGATAGAGGATCATGAAGAGAGAGCATATGGTGAGGGCAACAGCCAAAAGGGCTAGCCTAATTTTGATAAGAGACATGATACTTTTTGTGCCCCATGGGCTCATTTTTTGATGGCCCCAGTGGGCCCTTGTACTCATTGACATACACATGTACATTGATCTAATTTTTTGTACCATGACCATGTATATTTAGATGATATATGAGATGATGATTTTGATTCGATATGATATGATGCATTATGGATATTTTTAATTTCTATATGTTATGCAATGATTCTATCTTACGATGCCATGATGTTTATGTGATGGTTATGCTATGTGATGATGTACATATGCATTTCTTTTTCATTACCTTTTCTTATGCATTTTTACTAATCTATGCAATATATTATGATGTGCAAGTTCTTAGACTAACAAATGTATATTATGCATTGATGGATGGTATGATGTAAAGTACTTTTTTCTATGTATGATATGCACTTAGGACCAAGTGATATGATGATGATATGTGTAATGATCTTCATGAATGTTATGACAATATCTATGATGTGATAGCATAATGGATGCTTATATGTGTTATGCAATGATTATACAAATGATGCTATGATGATGCAGATGTTTATAATTCTATGGGATGATTTTTTTTTTATATTTATGTGATATGAATGCAATGTAATGATTCATCTATATTGTGTAATGTTATGATATAATTTAATGTTTCCTATATGATATGCAATATGCAATGTGCAATGTGTTGATTGTTTGTGGATGCAGGGTGAATGCAATGATGATAATGATTTGATTAACTGTCATGGTACCATGTTAGCATGAAAAGTAAGAGATAGAAGAAACAAGAGATTCCAACAAGACATGAGATGATGATGATGATGGTGATTACTTTTCAAGGATTTGGGATTTTCAAAGGGTCAATTACCTTATGTTTGATTACAAATGTAGGTACAATGCATCAAGGTATAAAGAACTAGGATGGTGTTGTACCTAGTGTGATGGACTTTGACTTGACAATCAGACAGGAGTATCCTTGTTTACACCTGGCGTGCAAAACCTTATTCAAAATATAGTTTAGATATTCAAAACATCTCAGGCCAAAACAAAGAAAAGCAAGCCTTCCTATGTGGTCAACAAGATATCTAAAACATCCTCCCTACACCTAAATAAAGCATGCATGACCAAGTTATATTAGAAGAATATCCAACAAGCACAATAGATAAAAGATAATGATTGTTGACCCATTCCTATCTCTCTAAATCCTTTTATTTGGGCATCATCGAGAGGTCCTTGGAATAAGCAAAAAAAAGATAAATCAAAAGACAAAGATAAAGTAAACAAACAAGTTAATGTTCTTCAATACCACTAGCCAAGACTAAACTACGTTGATGCCTGATGTTGGTGTCCATTGTAGGAAGGATGCATCCTAGGACATGACAATATCAAATGATTTGATATTGGATTGATTCAATGATAGGCTATTGACACAAAGAGTTGACTAACTTGTTTTCGTCATTGACCCTAAGACCGAAGTTTTGATGTTTTGAGTTTCCTTTTGATTTATAAGACTTGTTTTTGACTATTTTACCAAGATTCGAGGGATGACAGTGTTTATTATGAGTGATACATTCGGCGGATTTAAAATGATGAGAATAGGATGGTTTTTAAAATATTTGGATGGAAAAATTGTTTCTAAAAACCAAGTGAAGTTATCGAATTAATCAATCTATCAGAAATCGTCGTCCTCGGTATCGTCATCGTCTCAAAATATCTATTAATATCTCTCATAATATCTCTCATCATCCTCATATTCATTATTTAATTAATTGCTTATTCGATACCCTTATCCATCACCTTCCAATTAAAATGGAATTTGCATTTATTTAATTAAATCTAGTCTTATCAAAATCCTCTACTTCAAATTGATTAATCAGTCACAATTAATTGAATTGATTTAGGATAATTTCCAATAGTGACATGATATGATGGTTAAGTTGTGTTTTATTCTTTCGTTAAGTTCAATCCCATTGGAGTGTTGTTTAATTTATGTTGGGATGGTCCCCGTTTTGTGACCTCCGAGTTCATGGCTCTGGGTCAAAGCGTTTTACCCTCTTGTTAGAAACAAAATGATTTTAGGCTAATCAATCTCCATATTATTTCTACAATAAATAACTCTACTTTATCCCTCAATTATTGTCCATTTAATTCTATCCATTGCTTCCATTCACATGGATAACAATTTCAACTTTCCATCATGTGATAAGTATCCCTTCCACCTTTATCCTCACATGTGAGAGGATGCAAAATTCAAAACTGTAAGATCAAACATAGTTGATTGATTCACAAACCTGTATGAATGGATACAAATAGGAGGATATGATGCAGGTATACAAACTATCATAACCGCCCATTAACAACCACACCACCAATGCTATAATATATGCTAACATTCCACCCTTATTCCATTGTTCCTATTAATGCACCCCTAAAAAATTCAGAATCTATTTGACTAAGGGACCCCCCTTAGGCTTACAAAACAAAGCTTGTTGATTTCAAATATATATACATCTTTGTGAAGATCTCTTTTTTGAAGAAACAAATCTTAAATCAAGTGGAACTCCTCCAAGTTTCCTTGTGACCCTCATAAAGGTGTAGCTCTAAGTTGAATTCTTAATCTCACAATCTAAACCTAAAGAATCTTATGGTGTTTCTAGTTCTACATCAACAAATCCAAAAGGATAAAGCCATGATGGTGATGGGGGCACTTTAACTTTTGTCTAGCATGAGTGTAAGATGCCTAACTTTAAAAAACTTTAAAAGGATTTGCATGCTAAAAAAAAAAATAGTTCTTCTCAAGAGCATGTAGACATGATCTCGTCATCTGAGTTTGAATAATATTATGGGCTTGGTTACAAAATTCTTTCTAAACATGGATATAAGGAAAACATGGAACAAAATTATAGGAATGAAGTGAATTCTATACCATACTTTTCTAAGTAGGGTCTAGGTTTCCAACCTTCATCTCCATTTTCATCTAATGATTTATCATCTTATGTATGTATGACATCTTGTGGTAATAAAGAAATATTTTATTTACAATGGAAAGGGATGTCTCCTTCAAATCAAGAGCATATTTTGTCGAGACTTCTTAAAGCCTGCTCAATATCTCTTTCTCTAAAAAAACAAAAGAAATTTTACAACCAAAACCTATTTTGTGCATATCATCGAGTGAATGGTCATTCTACTAATGAATGTTAGGCCTTAAGTAATAAAATTTAACAACTTAAAGAATATGGTGCTCTTCCAAGTGTTGATGTACTTAATTCTTCTAAAAAATAATGATCTTCATCTTATGGTGTTGCTCCTCACTATGTGGAATTTGTAGCTTTATGCATTTTCTCGTTTCCATTCATGGTGGTACAATATTAAGTGCAACCATATTTCCCATAGTAGTAACATGATATTCTCTTATGTGGTTGTCTTTACCTCTATACTTGGGGGAAAGGATAACTAGTTTTCAAGGTGTGCATTATTTTCTCCTTAAAATACCAACATATCAAGTATGTTGAAATTTTAAGAGGGGCATATATTACCCCTATCAATTTCATCTTGTGATATTTTACCTATTGATGTACCCTCTATGGTCGTGATGTTTTTTGTAATTCCTCTTGAGGTGTGGTTATCAATTTGTTCCCTTGAACATTTATGCACCTTCTTAGGTGAGTCTAGAATTTTTTCTTCACTTTGTTCACACATGTTGAACTTATTGTTACATTGGCATAGAATCTTGATCATTTTAGGGAATCTTATCGAGGTTATATGGGAGTATAACTCTTGGTATGGTTGTTAATGGGTACACACCTAGTGAATATTGGACTTCACTAGACCTAGAGAGTGTTTCTCATTTTGCTACTTTGTCTTGGGGGCTCACTTAGTGAATATCACACTTCACTAGCTTGTGTTGCCTTTGGTTTTTGATTCACCTAGAAAATATCACAGTTTTCTATTGTGTGAGTCATGAATGCCTTAATATGGTTTTCGAGCATAGCACGACTTGCTTGCCAGTAGAGCTATGTGTTTCATGAGTGTTTAGCATAAAACTTGTTAGCCTTGTGATACCCATTATATTACATGGAAACCTAACATAACATAGCTTGATAGCCATTAGGTCCATGTGGCTCATAATTTATTTTACATCCATGTGGCTCATAACTGATTTTACATCCATGTGAGATTATTCAAGACTAAGGTATCTTTTCCTTCTAACTCGAATATGTTAGTACTAACCTTGTTTTTTGTTGCGTGTCTTCTTTTTGTATGTATTATGTTTTCATTGTTTTTTTTCTCTTTTCATTATCATTTATATATTATATCATGTCATGTGTTTCCATTGTATATGCTTCATTTTTTTGGCATGTGTGTGTGTTTGTTTTCTTGTTGCATATTGTACATGTGTGTGTTCCTCTGTGCTCATGTTGTCTTGCTATAGGATCTTGGATCTTGGGGGCTTGCACACTTCCCCTAGATTCATAGTCATCTTATCTCTCCAACATTTGAACAATTGAACCCCTCTTGACATATTCTTCCTTTAGTGTGTGTTTGAGCATAAGTTCATACTCTCACTAAAGTTGGGGCTAAATGTAGCATAAAAAATTTCCACCCTTGAAAATTTCACATTACCTTAACACCTTATTTTATCCATAACTTTAATTATAATAATAATTTACCATTTTTGCAACCAAATTAATAAAAATATATTTAATTCCCCATAAACCCTATAAATTTAGGCTAAAAATTAGGTCTAAGACACATATGCCATTTTGGGACACTTTGCGGTATTAAATGGCATCATTTTTCTTGAGGAAAAATTTGAAAGTTTTAAATTTTAATTGGAAGGCTTTTAAAATTTGAAAATGACCCCAAGTTGGCCCCTACCCAAAAGGATTACTCAAAATGCATATAAAAGGATGTTTTCCTTTTATTTTGAGCAATTAGAAGGAAAAATTATGATTAAGGAAGCAATTCATGAAAGGAGAGAAAGTTGAGGATTCTAAGATCAATTAAGGGTAGATTTGTTAATATTATCTTAGCAATTCAAGATCCAAGGATCATGTCAAAGTTTATGTGAGTTCATGTTTTCATGTTTGTGAAGGCTAACCCTTGTTGTAGGTCTCCAAACAATTCAAGCATTCAAGCAAGCAAAATCTATAACCTTGAGGTGATGTGTATGATTTTATTCCTTCAAGGAAGCCATTGAAGGTTGATGAATTAAAACACTTTGTGATCTCATCATTCCTTCCTATCATTTATCATTCTATCATATACATTGTCATTTTGGAAGTGGAAACACTAACATAGGGTTTGACGAAGGAAATCCCCTAAATGGAACAACCCTTTCCCTCTCTTTGAATGTGTAGGTTTCAGGCTTTGAGAGGATTAAAGGAAGTTTGAAGATCATTATCCATTTTTACATTCAAAACCATACAACTTGTCAAGTCATGGAAACTCACCTACAAAATTATATAGTAGTGATCTGACAAATTTGCAGGTAGGAATGGGAAGCTCTAATCCGGTATTAGAGGACTATGAAAATAGATTTGGGATATCCCTACAAGGATAGAGACACCCTTGAGTGACTATGACCTCATATAGTGATTAAATTCAAATTTTTAGGACAGGTATGTACAACGCTCTGCCCTTCTTGAATCTTCCTACAAGATTTTGTTATTGCTTATGAGTCATCATTTTCTTGCAATTTTTTTATATTAGGTCACATAGTTTAATTAGGTTAATCAAGTACAATAAAATCCAATCCATTTCCAAGGCTAAAAAATATGCAAATACAAGTCTCGTGGCCCACCTTTATGGTTGAAATTCAATCTAAACACATTGTTGATCTCCATCTTAATGTAACCCTAAAAAAGGGACCAAATTGATCCTAGGTTTTATACATTAAACTTAAGGAACACATTTTTCTATGTTACAAAATGTAATTATTAATATATTTTATTAAGTCTTATTAATTCAAGAACTAGAAATAGAATATACTAATAGCCATCCAAAGACCATTGTCACAAGAAAGTTAACGTCATATGATACTCCTTCAAGGATAGAAACACGTAAGGGTGCATTTAGGGGGACATGTCCCTAGACTAGGAGATGGTTATCTAAACATCAAACCTCACTAAAAAGGAGATGAGGAATATAGGAAAGGAATAGAAATAAAAATATGGATTAGTAATATAATATATTCTATCAAAGAATATATGATGTGTATATATATCATTATAGCAAAGGATGTATATTATATACATACTATATGATATGGATATATGAGTAGCCCTATCTTGGTGTGAATGAGTATGTGAAATTGTTTGAATTTTTATATTATGTAGATATGTTCTATTACACTATTATAATTTCCTTCTTATTACATCATGCATTAGGGTTAAGTTCTTTTATATAAATATACAAACATTAGGCTTGTATTTTATTGCAAATAATTTGTTCCATTATTGGGACCTAATTAGTTGGTGTATAAGAAGAGAAACTATAGAAATAAGGAATGTAGTTTGTGGTAAGGAATGCTACTTGAGGGAATAAGTGATTCTTTCAAAACAATCTTAGTGGTTGCAAAACTATTGTTTAGACTAGAAAAACTACTTCTTGGGAATTATTAATCCACATTCTTATAGAAGTCATAGCTTGTATAAAAAAAATGGCAATACATTTATAAAATTTCATATTTTTTATAAAAATATATGAATATGAAAAAACATTCATGTTTCAAATTTTTTAAAGTTCATCTTTTTGACGTACAACACAAGTTTCTAGTTTTCCATTAAGTAAAGTTGCATCCTTTCTAGATCAAGGTTTTCTTACCACAATCTTCTTAGTCCATGAATTTAGTTTAAATAATAGGCATTCAATGGACCCCTCAACCCAAGATATAGTACTTTTTAAATTTTTTTGTGAGTTTCTATGTTGCAAGTGTTAGTTTTCCATCTCTACTTTCTTACAAATACAATCTTCATTTTGAACATTTAATAAGAGTTTTTAGGCCTCTAATTTCGTTTTTTCTAGGTTAATATCATCCTCATGGTTTACCTATCAACCTAGCTCCCTAGCCCATTTTTGTTCCCCCTAGACTTCATTTTTGTAGGTTTTCATCAAGTTTTTCAGCCCTAATCATGGTTTGACACCTTGAATCTATAAAATGGTGCCTTTACTTTCCCAAAATTGTATCATTTTTATCTCTTTCCATGCCTTTTATTATCTATTTTTTGACAAATATTTATCATTTAAGGTATCCTAATGTATAGATAGTCATTACACAAAGTTATTTTGTATGTACAAGTCAATTTTCTAGTCCTTATCATTGTTTGATGCCTTTGCACAGTAAAGTTTTTCCCCTAATTTCCTATATTCACAACATCACTTTCATCACTTTCCACACCTTTTATTCTATATTTTCTAACATATATTGGTCATTTTAGGTGTCATAATATCCATATAATTATTCCATCAAGATATTTTGTAGGTGTATGTTTATTTTCTAGGTCTAACACAAAGTTTCAACTTTGCAACTAAAGTGATGACTCTACAACTAGAATGCCACTTTTTTCAATTTAATGCCTCTACAAATAAATTATAATTTTTTTTTTAATTTTGTCACCTCCACCCTATATTTTAATGCCTCCACTTTGTTGAACTCTTACTCATTATTTTTTTGGGGGGTTTTAGTCATTCATTATAATATTTCTTAGGATTAACCCCTATTTTTGTAGCCCCAATAATTTACAAAAGATTTGATCTTGAAACTAATAACATTTTTTCATTTGTATATTTATTTGTTCAAGGCATCATTTTTCTCAAATTGCATGCACTCTAATTTTAAGTTGAATGTAAATTGTTTACTATATCTTAGAGTGAGTGATGTGAATGCTCTCCTCTTGTAAATTTTTATGATCTTTATCATCAAAAACATCACTTCCTCTATTTTATTTTATTTTTCATCACAATGAGCCTAATGTGTGTATGATTCCCCCTTGCACTTTTTGCAAATATTGGGTGATTGTAAACACTTTCATAATTCCTTCTAGGGCCATTGCTTATGGATTTTATCACCATAAGAGATGACCCTAACTCTACAAATTTAGTGAAGTATAAATGGGAGGGTCTAAATTGAAAAACATGCCTCTTGAAAGTATAATTTTATCAAATGGGCTAAGTCCACAAGAACTTTATAACTTAACATGGTGAAGTGAAGGAGATGGGTGGGTTACTCTATTTTCCTTCTTTTTTGATACTATTCCCTTTCATCTACAAAATCTAGCCTAATGAAACCTTTCATTATATAAAAGACACCCCAAGAAAACTTGTTCATCCTAGTCTAATAACTTCCAACCATCTCTTTTTATGGTGCATCAAATACTACTTCCTATCTTAAAAATTTACCCACATATTACTTTCAAGATGCGATATAAAAATTACTTTGTGCAATACTTTAGCCTCCAAGGTAAGGGGTGAATATGTACTCCATGATCTTTCATTCCATAGATATTAACTAATTAATAGATGGTATATTTGTGGACCCACAAAATTTGACACATCTACTTTATTAAAGCTAGTTTATTCTTATGCATAGAATTTTTCTTGTGAAAACCCATTCACTATCTCACCCTCAAATAAATTTTTTATTCAATTGTCTTTGAAAGCTCCCCATTTCAAGAAAAAATAAAATTATTTTCCTTTAACTTCATCTAAATTCAAATCCTCTCTCCATCAAAAATTTAAACCTTCCCTTCTTCCAACTTGTGTCATAGAAAAATGGCCCCTTGTCATTTTCATGGCCTTTTAGGTCTTGTTTCACTGTGTTTTATACATTTTTCCTTGATTTTATGTCGCAACATGGCTTGAACATGCTTATTTAACTGATAAAATTTAAATATTGAACTCTTTTCAATGTGTTGTGAAGTGTTGTAAGACATTTCCACATTATTCTAGACTCTATTTATTATAATTAACCTAAAAATCATCTTTTTACACATCAAGAAGTCCTATTTTCAAGTGTTGTAAAGTCTTGTAATAAAGATTCACACTTTTCTAGGCATATTCCCCTTATTTATCCCTTTCTTATGACTTATTTAACCCCTTTATACACTCATATGCTTTATTTAAGTGTATTCTTGAATATATTCTTGACACAAAACATTAAATGACATTTAATTTATGACACCTAGATTCATCTCCTAGGTGGGACCCATTTGCCATGGGTGGCGAATGAGTCCCCCTTGGCTCCAAAATTCAAAATATTTCAAATTTCTTTCGGGACTTATTCAAAAATATGCTTGATGTCGGCCTGTGATGATGTATGAACGATTACTAAGACACAAGATTGATATAAATAAGTTATTTTCACCTCATTTGACATCTTCTACAATCATCTCATTCATCTAAGCATTCAAGCATTCAATCAAGCATTTGCAATACATCATCAAGCAACTATTTAAGCACTTTGAAGCAACCATTGACACTACTTCAAACTTACATTATCAAGGATTTTGGTAATTTTATGACACTTTTTATGTTGTTCATTTATCATTTCCTTTACATTTCATTTATTTCTATTGGGTTTGATTACCAAAGTGGGGTTTGACCAAGGCAAACCCCTATTTGTTAACCCTCCAACATTTATCCCCTTTACATGTGTATTTGCAGCCTTTGTTTTGTAGATTTGACAAGTTTAAAGGTGTTGAAAAGTGGAAATAAAGTCAATTAGGAGCTTCAATTCAACTTATCATTATTTCAAGCTTGTTGAGTGTTTTCTGTCCATTTCCTACAAAACTAATTTCGACAACCCGACAATTAGACATTTCTAGATCTAGTGTTGCAGTGTTGTCTCCTAATTTTCCAAAAATCTTGGGGAGGATTGATTCACCACCCTTGGTGAATGAGTGCCACTTGAAGTCTGATAATCTATATTTTGTCAAATTCTGGATCTCGACTGCCATAAATCAGTTCCCAACACCTTTTTCAATAATAACAGGATTGATTCGCCACCCTGGGTGAATGAGTCCCACTGTGAAATTTGAGTAAAGTCATTGAACATTCCAGACATCCCAACATCAACAATTTACATCTAGGTGCACTCAGACTCATCCTTGTACCTTCTATTCTGCATATTTTCTTTAATTTCTTCATTGTTTGCATATCACACCATGTTTTCAAACATAGCTTAAATATTAGTTTTGCATTCATTTAGATTAGTTTCAATCACTCAATTGCATTTAGTTTAGTCCATTTAGGCATAAAATCATCCATAATTGCATATTTGAGTGAACTTGTTAGATTCTTTAGCCCCTTTCTTTCTCCTTCTAGGTGAAAAACCGTAAAAGTGGTAGAAATACCTAGAGTGCCAAAAATCTACGGTTCATTTTGGTGAATCCGACTCTTGAGGACTTTGAATTTTTTTATTTCATCTTAGATTACATCTTGAATTAACATTCAATTAGGACATTGTTTTGTTTTTGCATTCTAAGCATTATTTTGCATTAGTGAAAGCTAGTTTAGATTTCATTCTTGCATCACATATAATTGAAAAATTAAAACTTATGTATTCGACATCTTTAGTGGCATTCTGTTTTTCCATTAAATTCATTTAAAAACTCTAAAAATCATAATTTTTTGCATGCTGGGACTCATTCGCCACCCATGGCGAATCAGTCCCTTTGTACTTTTTCAGCCTTCATTTTCAACATTTTCTATCATTTTTCTGCATTATAATTTCTTGTTCTTGCATTTTGTTTTCATTTCCAAAATCTTTTTTTTTAGTCATTTATTACATTTTTATTTAGTTTCATCATAAAATTTTATTTCAATAAGTTTTGGAATTCATTAAAATCCTTGGTAGAAATATCCAATTGCACCTTTGGTTGTGACCCTAATGACATTGAACTTCCACATGCTCTCTCAAATCCTCATGGTTGTCCTGGACTCGTGATGTAGAAATCATTGGAGAAGATTATGTTAGCATGACTAAGTTCTACAATGATTTCCTTAACAACTTAGAAAATAATGCTGACTTTTATCCTTCAATGAAATCACAAGACCTTCCTCCTTTTACACCTCCTAATCATTTTGCATATTTACATCTTGAAATGATTGATGGATCTAGGATTCCTCCCTCAAGTGAACCTAGTTCCTTTACTCAAACAGAACCATATCCCTTTTACAACCATCAAGTCACCAACACTCCAATCAACCTTGAAGAAACATATGGTAAGAGCTTTACTCTTTTAAGTAAACAAGGTTGTGACACAAATAATGAGCATAACATTCATCAACTTCTTGATCAAAACCTAATAGAAGAAAAAAAAATAGGATTAGGATATCAAGATCCTTCTCATCTTGATAGACATCCTTTGCAACCTTGGAAACCTTGAGATTCTAGTACAACGACCTTGAATGCTCCTCCTAACTTAAACATACTTCTCTCATGTGAACAACTATTTTCTCCTTCTAATGCTAAGGATGATAGGATCCCTATGGGTCCTCCTCCTTCTATTCATGAACAAGGAGAATCTAGCAAGAGGAAATGACCTTACAAATTG
Organism: Sequoia sempervirens; assembly: GCA_007258455.2. Taxonomy (NCBI): domain Eukaryota; kingdom Viridiplantae; phylum Streptophyta; class Pinopsida; order Cupressales; family Cupressaceae; genus Sequoia; species Sequoia sempervirens. Next base: position 654,304,303 of record VDFB02058242.1, on the reverse strand, counting down.
AAAAAGATAAAGTTTTGCACACATCCTCCCTTTGAATGTGAATGAAGACTGCAATTACTTTTAAACAAAGGTCTTATATACTCTTACTACATTCCAATAGGTTGGTTATTCATGCTCCTGATTCTAATGTGCCTTGTTGTAAATATCATCATATTCTTGGACATCAAACAGAAGCATGTCAGACTTTGAATGAGATACTACAAAATTATCACTTCATTGATACTGACTATTTTCCTCTCATCCCTTAAAACACTGTTACCCTCTCATGCCATAGTTGTAGAATATTTTCATTCTCACTATTTCATGATCCTTTACATCTTCACCCTTAGGCTCATGCTTGTTTTTCTCTTGTGCATACAAGACATTATTAGCCTTTGTCTTCGTAATGCACTTGTCTTTGTCTCTTAACTATGTTATTCATTTTCCACTTAGCCATTTAAGATTGACAAACCAATAACTTAGTTAATGGTTGACTTACACTTGCATTATTGATTCCTTTTTATGTGTGTATCGTGTTCCCCCGTATTGTGTGTTTGATATTCTCTCTCTTTGTACACTTCTTCTATTTGCATCTCTATTCTTCTATATGTTGTACATTACTTTTCAATTTTATTTTTTTTGTGTTTTCCTTAGGGGATGACGCAAAGTGTAGAGACGCCCTAAGTCTCTTCCATGTTGACCCAAATGGTCCTTGTCTTTTTCTTTTTTTTTTTGTTTTTTTCCTTTGAGGATGATGCAAAGCATAGAGACACCCTAAGTCTCTTCCATGTTGACCCAAATGGTCCTTGTATTTTTCTTTTTGTTTTGTGTTTTTCCTTTGGGGATGATGCAAAACATAGATATGCCCCAAGTCTCTTCCATGTTGACTCATAAGGTCTCTTTTTCTTTTTATTTTCCTTTTCTTGTTTTTTTCCTTTTGGGGATGATGCAAGGCATTGAGACCAAAATGTCTCCTTCATGTTGACCCAAAAGCCTTTTCATTTTCTTTTGTTTTCTTCACTTGTGTTTTCCTTTTGGGGATGATGCAAAGAATTGAGACCGCAATGTCTCTTCCATGTTGACCCAAAATGAATCTTTATTTTCCTTTTTTTTCGATCTCTCTGTGTCATTGCTCTCATTCTATGTATTTGAGGAATGATGATAGTTCCATGCTCTTTCATAACAATATTGCAGCAATGAACATATTGACCCCAAATCCATAGATCCCTTATGTGTTTGGTGTGCTTTCTTTTCTGGGGGGCAACTCCCTTTCATTCTTTCTTTCTTTTTCTTTTCATTTTCCTTGACATGATGCAACCTAACTTTGAAATATATGACTTGGCATAGGGGTTTCCTAGTTGGCTCTCATGTCTTGTATTTCTTTTGCATTCTCTTTCTTCTTCTACTTTAAAGCAATTTCTCATGAACGATGTGTAGCAATTCCTTTAAAGTGGGGGGCATACAATACCATAATTCATTTGCATTCTTTGTTCCTAGTGTAGCCTTGTCATTTCTATGATGTGTTTGTTACTTTGTGGATTACATTGGGTGTAATGTCCTTCATAAGTGTGATATTTCTTAGCATATTACATTCCTCTTGGTGGTTTGATGCGATGCATTTCATCCCCTAAGTTGTGAATTTACTATTCTTTGATTGATCCTCTCTTGGAGACATTAGACACAATGTTCCCTAAGTGATTGACCTTACATAAAATGAACAAGACTCCTTTGAACAAATATTTCACATCTTGCATTTGTTGCATTCTTATTTGGCCACCTTGCATAACACAACTTGCATGCTTGTGGTGCCATCTTATTTTTTTGGCCACCTTGCATAACACAACTTGCATGCCTATGGTGCCATCCTATTTTGTTCATGAGTTCTAAGCATACGAAGTTTTATTTTTCTTATGAATTTTAATTCAACATTTACATCGCCTTTTGCTTTGTGGCGCCTTGTTAAAGTTATTAGGAGGTATAACTTTGGCATGGTTGAGTGGGAAGCCCAACTAGTGGAATGAATTTCCCTATAGCCACTTTTGTGTTTGTGAGTGCATACCAACTAGCATATGTATCTCTTTTTGGCCCTTCTCAACCCACAGATGACCAAAAGTTCTATGGGCTCAGAGTGAGTACACATTCTCTTTTTTCCTAGATCCAATTCACAACTGGTTGGATTGATGATCAAAGCTTTATCTAATTCTCAACATTTGTGTGTTCCTTTTTTCTTATGTTTAGTTTGCCATGGGATCTTCATCCTGGGGGCTTGATCATCCCTCTTGATTGTTTTTACTCCATCTTGCTAACATAAGTGAATTTGAACCCTCTTCTCGATGTTCATGGCTACTTTAGTGCGAGTCTGAAGCAAGTTCTTCCTCTCACTAAAGTGGGGGCTAAATGTGCCACAGAAAAATGGCCTCTTGTAATTTTCATGGCCTTTACCTAACAAATTTAGATAAAAAAAATTATACTATGAAATCTAAATAAAGCATTAAATCATGAATAGAGAAAAAGTGAAACCCTAGGATTTGAACCAAGGGTTTAGGCACTTTTCTTAATGTTTCATTAGAAATTTGAGGTCGCAGGGGTTTGATGAATTTAGACAAGGTATAAGGCTGACTTACAACCTAAAAGGTGAGTCAACTTGTCTTTGACCAAACATGGAATGAAATTTGGGATGAAATGCAATCCAATGACTGGGTTAATGATGCAAATCATTGTTCTGATGCAAATATAGAAAACACATAAAGTCACAAACAAATTTAGATTATAGAAATGGATTGAGTAGAGCATTGCACACTTGCATTTTGAATTTGAATTTGATTTTGGAGGACTAAATAACCTAGAGTGCCACTATCCTTGTTAACCAATTTTAGATCTGTTTTCAAAGTCCTCAAGATCCAAATCAAATATTTTGTTTCCCACTTGTCGCATAGTTAGATCTTTATTGGGTATTTTGTAACTGAGTTTCTATGAGTTGTCAAGGTGTAGGGCTTGAATGCAAAAACAAATAATTTGACCTTCAAACTTCTCCCAATCCTCTTCAAATCTAAAACCTTCACATTCAAAGAGAGAATAAGGGTTGTGCCATTTAGGAGTTTTCCTTAGTCAAATCTTGTGTTAGTGTTTCCACTTCCACAATGGAAATCTCAATGATAAAGAGTGTATCCATTTGAGGGATAAGGCTAAATGATAAAATGAATAATGAATCAATAATGGACTTCAACTCACCACTCATGAATGGATTCCTTGAAGGATTAGATTCATACACATCTCCTCAAGGCTTGAATGTTGATTGTTTAATTTTCTTGAAGACCTATAAGGGTTATATCTCACAAAAATAATGATAACATGAATATGAATAAACTCACATATGATTTGACATAATGTTTGGATCTTGAATTCTTGCAATAAATATTTGAAATACTAGTCTTAACTAGCTTGATAATTCTCTTGATCATAAATTATCCAATGATTTCCACTTTGTTTTCAAATGATGCAATAACTAGGCATTTATATGTAATTATTCTAATTTCCCAAAAATTAAATCTTGGTAGCCAACTTTGGACATTTTAATTTAAAATAATAAAATGTTGACACCGACATATTTGAATTTGGAGACAAAATAGGGGACATAGGCACCCTAGGTGTCAATGTCCTGGACCTAGGGGGGAAAGTAATAAATGAATGCATTTGTTTTATGCTTGCAAATTGTTAAAAAATGATAAAATGGGCCACAAAATACATAATTTAGTAAATTAAGTGTTCAATTAGGTCCAATAACTTAAGGGGGGGAAAAACATATTGTGAAATTGTCATGGGTGAAAATTTACAATGCTACATTTAGCCCCCACTTTAGTGAGAGTATGAACCTATAGTTAAACTCACACTAAAGTCAAAAATATGTCAAGAGGAGTCTAATTGTCCAAATTTTAAAGAGATAAGATAACTATGAATCTAGGGGGAGTACACAAGCCTCCAAGATCCAAGACCCTATGGCAAACCAACATAAGTAAAAAGGAACAAACATGCATATTTAATGCAACAAGACAACATACACAAACATACATGGTGAAAACATAAAGTATACATGATGAAAAAAAATGACCTAACATATAGGTGGCAATTAAATAAAAATAAACATAATGCAAACATGAAGAAGAAACACAAAAGATGCAACAAAATATAAGGTTAGTACTAGATGGATTCGAGTCAATAAGGAAAAGAGGCCTTAGTCTTAAATTTATCTCAAATACCAAACCACATCCATTGAATGTGCTATCAAAATAAAATGATGTTCTCATAAGGATGTAAAATACTCATGAGCCACATGAATCTACTAGCTAGTAAGTTGCATTATACTAGGTGTCCATGCAATATGATGGATTCCACAAGGCTAGAAAATTGTGTTATGTTAGATACTCATGAAAAAAATGGCTCTATTGTCAAGCAAGTTGTGTTATTCTCAGCGGCTGTGTTAAAAGGGGTGCTCAAATTCATGACCCAACAAGATGTGTTATCTTGAATCAATGAACTATCTTTCCAAATCCTCACCTAAGAAGGTGCACAAACTCATTGAAGAAGGAACATAAACAAAAAACTTACCTAAGAAGGTGCATAAACTCACCTAATAAGGTGTGTAAACGTCCAAGGGGATCAATTGATAACCTCGCCTTATGGGACATTATAAACAACACCACCACCAAGGGGTTATTTCAATAATGCAAATATCACAAGATGTGTATAAAATGGATAGGGGTAATATATGCTCTCTTAAAATGTCAACATACTTTTTATATGCTCTCTTAAAATGTCAACATACTTTTTATGTTGGTATTTTAAGGAGAAAAGAATGCACACCTTCAAAACTTGTTACCCTTGCCCCCAAGTGTGGAGGAAAAGACAACCGCACAAGAGTCTATCGTGTTGCTACCATGAAAAATATGGTTGCACTAAAGGTTGTACCACAATAAATGGCAATGATAAAATGCATAGAGCTACAAATGCCGCATAATGAGGAGCAACACCATAGGATGAAGATCATTTTTTTAAAGAGGAATTGGGTGCATCAACTCATGGAAGAGCACAAAAATATTTAAGTTGTTGAATTCTATTATTCAAGGCCTAACATTCATTGGTAGAATGACCATACACTTGATGATATGCACAAAATGAGTTTTTTTCATAAAATTTATGTCATTTTTTTGAAGGGAGAGATATCAAGTGGGACTTGCTCTTGATCAGTACTAGGAGATGTTCCTCTCTTTTGTGAAGAAAATATTGCTTGCTTACTACAAGATGTCATACATGCAAGTGATGATAAATAATTAGATGAAGATGGGGATGAAGGTTAGAAACCTAAACCCTATTTAGAAAAGTATGATATAGAATTCACTTGATCCTTATAATTTTGTTCCAAGTTTGCATTATATCCATTTTCAATAAGAATTGTGTATCCAAGCCCATATCATTCTTCCAACTTAGATGAAAAAATAGAATCTACATGCTCTTAAGAAGAATTGGCTTTTTCCCAAGCATGCAAATCCTTTATAATTTTTCTAAAGTTAGGCATCTTACAATTAAATGATGGATGGAAATCTAAAAGGGCCCCCATCACCATCAAGGGATGAATTTTTTGAATTCGTTGATGTAGAATCCAGTTGGGAAAATGAAACAGGAGACTCTTTAGGTTTAGATTGTGAGATTTTATATAGTTCTCCCATAAATTAGGGTATAAAATATAAAGAACCCCAATCATCATATAAGAGTTTTGTTAAATAGATGACATATAGTTAGTATTATGATTAATTTGTATAGGTTGTTTGTACTTTAATGGTGAGATTTTAGACTCCCCTTTGAAAAAAGGTGTAAAATCTAACTATCACCAATCATCATCCAAAGATTTCATCATGGGTTCTACTTTTGAAGTTAGAATCAAAGTATTAAGAGAGTTGGAAGTATTATGTTCAACTTCATCTTGTAACTTATAACTCTTTTCATCTAATTTAATCATGTATATCTTGTTATAATATTCATATTTCATCTTATGGTGGAGGGTAGATGGGACTCCCTTCATGTCGTGAGTCCACGGTCTACCTAGGGGAAGATTGTATGAAAGATATCTTCGCATGACATAAAAAAGTGTAGGTAAAGTCATAGGTCCTACCTTGATGGGTAATGTGATCAATCCTAATGGCTGCTTGTTAAAATTATCAAAGACACAAATTGAAAGGTCATTAGGTTCTATAAGATTCTTGTCCACACAAATTTTATCTAGAAGATCAATGCTACAAACATTAAGACCCGGTCCATTATCTATGAGAGTAAACTTAATTCTAGTTATGTTAAAGACCATCATTATCATTAAAGCTTCATTTTTGTTTTAGATCTCAAGTGAGGGTAATTTTTGTTGAGGGAATGTAATATCCAAATTTGTCACTATGGACATCAAAAAAGTAACCCTTCTACTTTTTTTGTCTCATTTGGGTCCTCATTGTGACTTTGGCTTAATTGTACCTTGATTTAATGTTGTAATGTGGATAACATATTCACATTAGGTCTTGGGCCCTAGTGAACTAAAATAATTCAAGTGGTACATTACTTAAGAGTTGTAAAGTGTTGTAACACACTTTCACACTTTTCTAGGGTATTATTAATATATTTCACTTAAATAACCTCTTTTTATCATTTACCATGCCTTATTTCAAAGTGTTGTAAAGTGTTGTAACAAACTTTCACACTTTTCTAGGTTTTTCATCAATAATGATACCTTTCTTATGCCTTATTTGGCCCCATTTCATGTCTACAAACCTTACTTAAGTGTATTTTTGAGAATAAACTTGATAAATATCATTTAAAATATCTAATTTCTGACACCCGCTCAAAATGCCTCAAGTCCAGGACCCATTCACCATTAGGGGCAAATGAGTCCCCTTTGGCTCAAAAATCAAAATAAATTCAAAATTATAGTAGGATATTATTCTCTAAGACTTGAGGTCGGCCTATGATGTGGTATTTTTAGGAAATTTTGCATAATCAAGTATAAATATAGGGTTTTTCCTCTCATTTCCTCCTCCTTAACTCTCCTAATTTTCTAATCAAGCAATCTAGTGATTTTGCATTCAAAGCATTTTGTCTACAAGAGCATTCAAGCACTTTGGAGCAATTACTTGCAGGTCTTCAAATTTCCACTTCAAGGGTTTGGTGAGTTGTAGCATTGCATGTTCATTCATCATTCTCTTTTCATTTCATTTCATTTTCAAGGTTTTGATTACCAAACTAGGGTTTGACCAAGGAAAACCCCTATTCACTAACCCTTAACCATTTTTCCCCCTCTTTAAATGTGTTTTATAGGTCTAGTGTGTATATTTTTCAAAGAGCAAGGTGTGAAAAGTTGTCAATAACTTTTCAAAGTCATTCAAAGTGGTTAAAGCCCTAAAAGAAGCCTGGAGAACACCTACAGGTCAAATCCTACAATTTTGGATCTAGAAACCTGTCAGGAGCTGAAGTGCAGATGGAGAGCTACAGATTGCACTTTTGAATTTCCCAAAATCTAGAAGTGGACTAAGTCACCATCAATGACGTATGAGTCCCACTGCTAGGCTTGAAAAGAGGTTTTTGCAATTTTGAGTACCCTTTTGTCTAAAATATGTTCCGATAGAATCTTCCTGAAATAGCACTAAGTCACCCAGTCTGGTGTATGATTCCCAATGGGATTCAACAATGACTTCTATAGGATTCTAGATCTCCTCTCGATCACCTTCCTTCCTTTAGGTGCACATCTTCAATTTCTTTTATTTTTGTTACAGTTCATTTGCATTTCTCGATCATCTTGCATATCATAGCGTGTTTTCAAACATCTTGCATTTTCCAAATTTTGCATTAGTGGAACACCCTTTTGTTAGCTTTCAGCCTTAGCATAATCACCTTTCACAGATTTCAATCTCCTTTGCATTGAGATCTCAAGGGTTTGTTCTTGAATGTGAGCATTGCGAAATCAGATCCCTCTTCGTCCATTCTCCCTTTTTGGTGTGAATAAGGAAGTTGTGCATTTCATTTCCATTGTACACATTTTGGTGAACCCACCTTTAGAATACTTTCTTTTCTGATTTGGAGTCCATCATCATCCTATAATTAGCTTGCATTAACATTGCATTGCATTTTGCATTAGTTAATTTGCATTCTAGGGTTTTAAAATTTTGCATTAGTAAAAGTGCATATAGTTTGCATTTTGCATCTCAAATCATTGAAAAACATCTGAAAATTGCATTTTTATTTAGTATTCAAGTCATACAACATAAAAAGCATCAAAACCAATTGAAAATTTTAAATTTTTTTTTAAAAAAACCCTTACTAGGACTCATTTTCCATTCTAGGAAAATCAGTCCCAATCCAAATTTTTAACTTCATGTTACAGCATTAAAAACCTCATTTATGTGCTTCCTAAGCCTCCTAGTACCATATACTATAAGTCTGGAAATTTTTAAGAACATTTTTTTTATGCATCTAGGTCAAAAACATCAATTTAGGGTAGTCATTTTTTAAATCATTTCAATTGCAAGCATCATTAGATCTTAAAATGCTCACATTTCTGAAACTTTGCATCACATGAATAAAAGTACTTTTCACTTTTGCATATACACTGTTTACATTCATAAAAAATTTCATATTTTGATAAAAGTGCTTTTATTTTGGGATATACATTGTTTGCTTTCTTAAAGCTTTCAATACATTGGATAAAAGTGTTTTGCATCTTTGGATATACATTGTTTACATTGTTGAAACATTGCATGAAATGGTTACAAGTGTTTTTCATTTTCGCTCAAACAATGTTAGTGTCTTACATCTTTAGACATGCTAAGAAATCTTTCCTATCCCCTCCCTATGAGAGTGTTTTAGTGAAAGAGAATACAACCTTGGACATTCCTAATGATCATATTTGTTCTTCTCCTAACATCTCTCCTCTTCGTGAAGAAGATATTTTGGTGTTAGAAGAACCAATCAATGAGAGTTTTGAGAATCCTAGTTGTTTCTCTCCTCTTACCTCTCTTAGTGGACAAGACATGGATGAACAAGACAACAAAACCATAGGTAATCATGACAATAACATTTTTTCTTCTACTAGTATCTCTCCTAGTTGTGAAGAAGATACTTTGATGTTAGAAAACACAATCGATGAAGGTCATGAGTATCTTAGTTGTCCCCCTTCTCCTAGGGAAACCCTTATTGAGCAAGAAAATTCAACCATTGATCATTCCCCTACTTATGATGAAGTCCCTTTAGAATAACAAAACTTTGAATGTCAAGAAAATTTGGCTTGTAGTTCTCCTAAAAACTCTCCTCCTAAGGAGAATATTATGGTGCAAGCAAATGTGAACATTGACACATATCCTTCAAACACTAAACCTTCCCTAGGAGAAGATAATAAACTAACATTAAAATCCTCTTCACTAAAAAATCATGCAAATAGAGACAAGATTCTTGAGGTTATGACGACACAAGTGGGATCTCATTTAATTAGTGAGCTTCCTAAGCCACCTCCCACTAGTGAACCACACAAAAAACTAATAGATTTCTTGAAATCCATTATACAATCTAATCATAACAATGTTTTGGAGTAGCTAAGTTGTAGCTTAGTGACTCAAACATATAGGGGACCACACATCACTCCCACGCCATTACCTTTTCCTCAACATAGAGTACCTAGTGTTAAAGACCTTAAAAAGACTCTTGCTAATATATTTGTATAGAAACTTATTCAACTATCACCTACATTCAAGTTTCTATTTCAAGAAATGTTGCAAATAAAGCAGGAGGAGATCCAATCTGACATAAAATTGAATAATGTAACATCCTCTTCCTTTCCCATGCAAGTCACCTAGTCAGAAATCACATTCCCTAAACATGAATTACCCTCACTTGAGATTCAAAACAAGAATAATCCCTTAATGATAAAGGTGATCATTAAATAAACCATAGTTAGACACACTCTCATTGACAATGGAGTAGAAATTAATGTTTGTAGCATGGATATCCTCAACAAAATTGGCATGGAAAAAAATTTCATTCAACTTAATGATGTTCATATTCGTGGCTTTGATAATGTTAATAGGAAACCACTAGGGATGATCACATTACCTATTGAGGTCAGACCTATAGTGTTTCCTACCTCTATCCATATCATGCAAGGACCCCTTCCATACAATCTTCTCCTAGGGAGACCACATTGGATTCATGCTATGAAAGGAGTCCCATCTACCCTTCATTGTACAATGAAATTTGAGTACAATAACAAGATATACACGGTTGACGTAGATGAAAAAAGATATGAATCAAATGATCACAACATTTCCAACTCCCCTAATACTTTCATTCCTAGATCAAAACTTGAACCTATATAAGTTGATGCTAATCCTTCACCTACAAAAAAACTCTTTAGCGATAATTTGGGGACATTAGATTCTACACCTCCTTTCAATAAAACTTCTAAAATCTTATCCTCATGGTCCAAAGAGTCACATACAAATGATTCATTTTTAGACACAAGTTCTAGTAACAATTGGGGTTTCACACCTTCCTTTAGGGGGGAGTGTGAAATGTCACCAAAAAAACCTTGTGTTTTATATGCTCAACTTGGTTCTACATCAACAACATTCACCTATGATAGTGATGGGGGCTATATAACTCCCATCCCTCATGAAGGAATGACACATCACTTTAAAAAGGATTTATGTTCTCATGAAGAAACCAATCCTTCTTAGAAACATAAACCTCCTTCATCTGACTTGGAAGATTATTATGGTAGAAGATACAATCTCCCTCCTTGACATGGATATAATGAACAAATGAAGCAAATTGACATATCATACTCTTTCAAGAAAGGTCTAGGGTTACCTCCCTTCTCTCCACTTTCATCTAAGACTGTACACAATAAAATTCAGCATCTCAAGGAGTCTAGTGCTCTTCCTTATGTTGAAGAACCTAATTCCTTTACCTGGTACTTACTTTCATCCTATTTGGCTCATCCTTATCCTACACGAAGTGGGGGAAAAGGGTTAGATAGCCTTGTCCTCATATGTCACTTATTGTTGTCTCTTTTGACTAGACGTTAACCTTTCATGAACATATAAGAGCAAGCTTGGGATGTGGACAACATGCTATAAGTTGAATCTCATGTGACATACTTATTCATGATGTAGCTCAATTTGAAAACATATGACTTGGCATAGGGCTTTCAAATTTGGATCTCATGTCTTCTCTCGTTTATCATTGCCTACTTTAAATCAATTGCTTACAGTGATGGTGTAGCAACCTTTAAAGTGGGGGCATACATAGATGACATCCTTTTGAAAATTTCATGGCATGATTTTTCTTTTTTTTGTGATGTGTCCTCTTCTTGGTGGTGTCTTTGGGTTTGATGTTGTCCAAGAGTGTACAATCTACTAACATGGCATGATGCAAATGAGGCATCCCATGGGCAATGATCTGACACCTTGACTTCTCCTCTCTTAGATACATTAGGCACAATGTTCCCTAAGAAGAATACCTTACATGAACAAAGCAAAATCCCCTTTAACAAAATATTTACATGACATTCAAAATCATTTATAAAAGCATTTACATTGTGGTGCCTTATCAAATTTATCAGGAAGATATATTTGGTATGGTTGAGTGGGAAGCCCATTTCGAGGCATGACTTTCCCCATAGCCACCTGCATGTGTGTGAGTACATACTAGCCATGAATGTATGTTTATCACCTTTTAGGACTTCTCACCTGACGGACAGCCAAGAGTTCCATCACCTCAGAGTGAGTGTGAATTTTAGGACAAACGCCTTAGATCTTATCCACAACATGTTGGAAAAATGGTCGAAGCTTGATCTACCTTTTTATTTTTTCTCATTTGTACTTCTCTTCCTTCTAGTTATTGCCATTGCATGATCACATATCTTTTTTTGCTGCATATTATTCACCTTGTGCATGTCCTTTTGCACTTATGTCAGTTTGAATTAAGATCTTGGATCTTGGGGGCTAGATTGCCTCCTTCATCTTTGTTATCTTATACCATCCGCATTGGTATGATTGGACCCCTCTTGAATGTCTACTTTAGTGAGTTTGAAGCAGGTTCATCCTCTCACTAAAGTGGGGGCTAAATGTGGACACCAAAAAAGTAACCCTTCTACTTTTTATGTCTTGTTTGGGTCCTCCTTGTGACTTTGGCTTAATTGTACCTTGATTTAATGTTGCAATGTGGATAACACATTCACACTAGGTATTGGGCCCTAGTGAACTAAAATAATTCAAGTGGTACCTTACTTAAGAGTTGTAAAGTGTTGTAACACACTTTCACACTTTTCTAGGGTATTATTAATTTATTTCACTTAAATAACCTCTTTTTATCATTTACCAAGCCCTATTTCAAAGTGTTGTAAAGTGTTGTAACAAACTTTCACACTTTTCTAGTTTTTTCATCAATAATTATACCTTTCTTATGCCTTAGTTGGCCCCATTTCATGTCTACAAGCCTTACTTAAGTGCATTTTTTAGAATAAACTAGATAAACATAATTTAGAATATCTAATTTATGACACCAACTCAAAATGCCTTAAGTGGGACCCATGCACTATTAGGGTTGAATGAATCCCCTTTGGCTCAAAAATCAAAATGAATTCAAAAATCTAGCGTGTTTTTATTTTCTAAGACCTAAGGTCGGCCTGTGATGTGGTATTTTGGGAATTATTGCATAATTTTGTATAAATATAGGGTTTTCCCTCTCATTTCAACCCCATTCATTCACCCAATCATTCATCATGCATTCAAGTCAAGAAAGCTAAGGTTTTAGCATTTTAAGTCATCAAGATAGCATTCAAAGACATTCAAGAGAAAATTCTTCATCCATTACTGTAACACTTTAAGATCTATCATCATGCAAAGTTTCTAATTCCATTATTTCATGTTCATGCTTTATCTTATTTCTTCATTTTGGTTCAATTACCTAAAAGGGGTTTGACCAAGGAAAACCCCTATTCTCTAACATTCAACATTTTCTCTCCTTTGTGTGATTGTAGATTTAGGTACCTTGAAGGCTTGAAGATCATTGAGTAATAGGTTGCAAACTTGTTGAAGACATCTCCTTATTGGCTAGGTCAAAATATCAACAAAAAGTCACTTACAATGCAGAAAATCAGGGTCTCAGATCTAAACACCTAGAAGAGAAAAAAGAGCAGACCAAGAGCTTTGGATTCCACTTTCGAGTTTTTTAGAAAATTCAAAGTGGATTCATACACCATTAGTGGTGTATGAGTCCTGCTGTACCTTTTTTTAGAAGTTTTTTTGGATTTGAATACCTATTTGGTTGAAACAGGGTCCGATGTAGTTTTTAGATCTAGGATATGAGTCATAGTAGATCAAAATTTCAAAATCAACAACATTTCTAGTCTTCATTCCAGCCTCTACAAGTTTCCAAGTGCACACATCTAGTTTTACAATTTTATGTTTTGTTTCATGATCATTTCTAGGTTATTTAGTATATGTTTGCATATCACAACGTGTTTTCAAAAACTTTGCATTTTCTAAGTTTTGCTTTAGTAATTAATCTTCTTTATAAATTTACAGCCTTAAGAACAATCCCATTTGATAGATTTCAGTCTCCTTTACATTGGAATCTCAATGATTTTTTCTTTCTTGAGTGTGAACTTTGTGAAATTGGATCCCTCTTCCTTCATTCCCCTTTCTAGTGTGGATAAAGGAAGTTGTGCACTCCATTTTCATAGTCCACAGTCACTTGCATACTATCAAACAAGGTTGCTACAACATTCAATTTAACAAAATTCAGGACATCAATCTTTTGCAAAGCCTCTTGGAGCATCCTATGGTATGTAGGTGATGTTTGAATCAAATCCTAAAGAGAGATCTTGGTTGAAGTATTATAGAGTTTCTCAACAAGATAATATTATTTACCACTACACTAAGGTATATTAGGTGTGGGTGGAAGGTATAGTTGGGGTAATGGGGTGGATGTTGGTATTTTTTTGCTTCCTTATCATTTCTAAGGGGTTTATGATGATTGATTAGGTTAGATGAATGAATTAAGATTAATATTTATTAGGACATAGATAAGAATATTTAGGATAGATTATTATTTTTATTTAGATGAGAGAAGGCACGGTGAATAGTTCAACCATTGGATTTCCTTTGAGCTATAAGATTGGAATTTGATTTAGTATTTTTTATTTAATTTTTTTAAGGTTGGAGTTTTTTATTTTATTAGGGATGGAGGAAATGATTAATGTATAAATGAGATTATGATAAGGGATTGGAATTGTATTTGGGATTAGATTGATCGGGTTGGATATGAAATTGGATTTTGGGATGAGGAGATTTGGATTGATGGATTTAAATCAATGGTTGGATTGAAGGATTAGATTTTGAAATAAAAGGGGATAAATTTGATTAGGATTTGATGATTGATATGATGAGAAATATTTAGACTGGGAAATAAAAATGATGAGGATTAGAGGATGATGATTGGGATTATGGATTAATAGATGCATTGCAAGGATGAGAAAATTTGGATTAGACTAAGGATGAAGGTTTAAATGAGGGTTTGGATGATTTGAGGTATAATGAGGAAGATTAGGATTAATATGATGGATTTTAAGATTAGGAGATATTTATATGGATTAAGAAGGTTGAATTTGGATCAAAGTTTGGAATTCAATTTTGGATGAGGTTGTGAACCGTAGATTTTTGGCACTCTAGGTATTTCTAGCACTTCTAGGGTTTTTCGCCTAGAAGGAGAAAGAAAGGGGCCAATGAATCTAACAAGTTCACTCAAATATGCAATGGTGGATGATGTTATGCCTAAATGGACTAAACTAAATGCAATTGAATGATTGAAACTAATCTAAATGAATGCAAAATTAATATTCAAGCTATGTTTGAAAACACAGTACGATATGCAAACAATGAAGACACTAAAGAAAATATGTAGAACAAAAGGTACAAGGATGAATCTGAGTGCACCTGTATGTAAATTGTTGATGTTGAGATGTCTAGAATACTGAATAACTTTATTGAAATTTCACAATGGGATTCATTTTCCCAGGGTGGAAAATCAGTCCTCCTGTTGGTGAAAAAGGTGTTAGGAACTGATTTCTAACAGTCAAGATTTAGAATCTGACAAAATAAAAAATTTCAAACTTCAAGTGGAACTCATTCGCCAAGGGTGGCAAATCAGTCCTCACCAAGATTTCTAGAAAATCAGGAGACAACACTGTAACACCAAATTTGGAGCACGAGTTAGGTGCCTCCCTCAGATTTGGGAGTATGAGGAGTCCCATATATACTGTAAGCTGTCTGTAGACCCAAAAACAGATTGCCTGGTATTCGTGGACTATAAAATAATAATTATTATTATTATTATATATCACTCCCTGGCCAACGTCAACAAGATCTTTCAATGATCATCCCACCGCACTCATTATACCATGTGTTGACTTGGTCATGACACCTCCAACTTACGTGGCAAGTAATTCCACCGCTAAAGCTTTAGCCAACATTTCTCTTTCATTAACTGTTCAAAATATGGGTGGCAGTTCCCATCTATCTTAGTAGTCTAGCTGTCAACAATCTATCCATTTGGACAAGCTGTCACTTCGTAGTTTAACTAAGGGAGAGCGCCATCTTGACTTTGGATTCACCGCTCGTCATCTACGTGTTTTTCACACGAGCCAGCACTCATTTCAGTATGTAATGCTTATGCGCTCACATCAGGTTTGGCTCACCATAGAATTATGAAACATTAATGTGTCCTACCATGAGTTATCGCCAAAGATTTCCATTCTCTTCTGTATAATTGCGCACGTAGGAAATTCTTTAAAGTCTAGACTAATGGGGGTCTGAATGAAAAGTTTGGATTCTATGTATGCCATGGAGACTCGTATCTTGAGCGATCGGAGTCAGTTGTCATTTTTAGGGCAGATTACTAACCAACGTCTTAAACTGGTTTTGAGTGAAAGGGGTATGCTAACAATGAAAGTCATTTGGCTCATCCTGGGAAAAAAGTTCTTCATTTCCAAGGAGCGACACTGAGTAAATACTGATATATCATCTCGGTTTGTTTCTTCTCTTCTTGATCTTAGGGTTCCCAAGGATGTCGTAGGGGAATTGACCCACAAGCTTTTTTATCCAACTTTTCTTGGAGGTTTGGATGTCATTCTCAATGCAACTCATCTTGGGGTCGGTATCCCGTGTCCTCGAGATATCAGTGCCACCAAGCTTCTGGTGCATCACGGCCATACTCTGGTTGCATATAAGTTCCTTCGAAAACTTTAGCAATTAGAACCAGTGGATGATTTCAAATGGCTCGAGGAGTTTGACTATTTTAAAGAATGATCAAGTGTAAGCCAACACTTTTGGCCAAGACCCATATAAGATGTACCTAGGGTTTGGTAAAGGGTTGGGTTTAGGAATAGTTTTAGAAGGCTTTTAATCTCAATTTCTAAGTTATAGCTTCAAGTGGTTTATGTAAATATTACAAAAAGATATACTATTTTGTACAAGCTTAGGGTTGTGGATAAAAACTCCTTTTGATCATACTGTTCTACTTAATGGAAGAAAATCTTATGAAAGTTATAAATATTATATAGTTTTACATCTATTTCTGTTTCAATGGTTTCTTTTTCTGCATTGTTAAATGGAGACTTGAATTTACCTATGCATTTTTTGGAATGGAGATTTGTTGTTTTTTAACTATTCACCGTCAAATGTTTTCAAAGGTGCATTCAATTTAATTCACTTTTAATGATAACGCTTTCATTTTGAACCTTCATCCCCTTGTATAATAATGTGTTACCGGGTAGTGTTTCAAAAAAGTTTTAATGAGAGGGCTTATAAGCTATACTTTTAGTTCCAATTTGGCCTTAATTTTTAAATTAGCTCCTAAGCTTCTAATTCAAAGGTTTTGGGTGCCTTTATCAGTTAATGTCACAATTTTCCTTATGGTTATAAGATTGAGGTAATAAAGGTTGAGTTCAGGGTAAAAATATCATAATTTCTAATTCTTTCTCATAATGTTTGTTTCAGTAGTTAGACTACCATCCCAATTGGTGTCTTCATTCTAGACCCGAAGGCCAAAAGGCATTTTTGTAGTCATTACTCCATTTTCCATTTCTTTGGTCCTTGATTAACTTCTTCTATTTCAATCCCTTGTGTATCCTCTATGGATTTTATTTTCCTCATGGATACCCCTATACTTATATCATGTACAAAGAGCTAGATTGCTTTTTTAGGCCCCATTTCTGAGCACCGCTTGAAGAGCGTGCTTCAGGATAGTGGGCCTTTAACCTTGAAGGAAGTTAAGATGGTTCTTGGATGAGGTTCTTGGAAGTTAAGTGAATTCAAATATTTCTTCAAGGTTCATTTCATCCCTGATAGAACTTCATGTTCCGAAGGAGCTGGTTTATAGCTTGACCCGAGATGTCTTCCATCCCTCCCTACTTGTTGGGCTTGAAGCAACTTTGTTGTCTTCCCGTCTTGGGGTGGTTATACCTCGTCCCCACGATTTGGGTCAGCCTCTCGATTCAACCATAGAGTATCTACCCTTTATTCCTAATTGTGTTGAGGGTGGTTATAGATATCATCGATTTCTACTTAAAACTAGGTTTAATTTCCTGCAAAGGCTTCATGGATATGTGCCCGTCCAGGATTTTTAGTGGATTTTGGATTTTGTTCGTTCTGATGAGTGTTAGGCTTCCTTTCGTGTGTATTCATTGTTTTGAGAATTATATTAAAATCAATTTTGTAGATTGTTAAAGCCATGGGTTTATTCTTGACCGAGCCAATTTTGATAGTGAACAATGTGTGATTCTGATGTTATGGTTTCGTTTAGACCTAATAATTGTAAATTTGTACATAATAGTAATGCTCTTTTTTATAGAACTTCATTTCAAATTGGTGGTTTATTTTACTAAGTCATATAAGACATTTTACAAAGATATGGTTGATATTTATGAATCAAACTGGTTGCAATTTTGGAAGGAAGCACAATTTGTAAATTGGTTTCCTAACATAGATTTAAAGCTTCATTTTTGGATTTCCAGTGTAATTCCAATTTAGGGTTATTCTTTAAAAAAAAATGGACAATCTCCCATAGATGACACTACTATTTTTCCTTACTGAGTGGAGATAGAGTTCTTTTAAGTTTCCTCTAGATGCTCCCTACTAGATTTGTGTGTCTGTATCTTTTTTCTTTGTTTTAATTTGGGTAATGATATTGGTAGCTCTTATTTATTTTATGTCGGTTTCAATGTTCTACATAGAGTCTAGTTATCAACCCTAAGCAAGTTAATCGGATACCACTTTCGTCTCCTAGCTTGTTGTGATTTCCTTGGGTTTTCCCCCATTTTCCCTCGATCTCTTATTTACTTAATTTCCTGTCAGTTTTTTCTTTAGAGGAGCATACCATTCAGTTATAAGGCCTGAATCTTGGAATTGGTGTTTTAAATTTTTAGATTTGGACTTTTATTTAACTCTTGTTTGAAGTTTTCATTGCAAGAGTCTAAGTGTTCTTCCTCCTTTATCTATTTACAAGATCTGAAAAGGTTTAGTTACATAGTTAGGGATACTTACCTAACTCCCTTCATTTTGTTTCTCTTTCTTCTTTTAGTATTCCTATTAATCTTTCTATATCTCTGCATTATAGCTTTCCCTCACTTCTTCTACTTGTTCTATAGCTTGGTTAGCTAAGTACTTAGCTACCTTGTTTGCTTCCTAGAAGACATGACTGGTTGATTGGACTTGGATTTCTTCCATGAACTCCTTTATCTTGTGGATCTTTGACTGTAAGCTCCAATCCTCTATATATCCTTTTAATAATATATTAATGCATACATTCGAGTCACATTCAACTTCAATATTTTTCATACCTTTCTTTTTGAATAATTACAAACCCCTGAGTATGACCTCTATTCTATGACATTATGGGTTCCAGGTGGTATTTTAGTTGATAGTGCTACCTTCATTTGTCCTTCTTCATTCCTTACTATGCATCATATACCTAACACCCCTGAGTTTCCTTTTGAGGCACCATTTGTATTGAGCTTTAACCTATCTTTTGGGGGGGGATACCATTTAGCCTTTGCTCTTTTCTCCTTTTCGTTTGGTGCCACCTGGTAGAATGGAGGTATCTTTAGCTGAGTCCATTTTTTCATGATCTCATTATCCCATTCTATAACTTTTTCCTTCCTCTAAACTTTTATGCTTGAGTTCAACCATTTAGATTGTTACACCCCTAACTTTAACTCTATTTTACTTTTTACTTTTGAAGTAATTAGTAGATGACTACACATGATTCAATGATTTGATGTTTAGTAAAAAATTCTGGAAAAATCAATGCTTTCATGAGTTATGTTTATTTGACTATAATTGACAAGTGTATAAAAGTTGTCAAGATGTGATGATTTCATAAGGATTATGAAATGATTAATGATAAACTAATCTCATGTTTTTAATTGCAAGTTGCATTCAGGAATAGGTTTTCACCCTTCGAGAGAGGGAGGGAGAGCATCATCAGAGAGAAGGGTATAGATACAAGAAAAAGGGAAAGTTGTCGCCATCTTAGGTCTAGTGTTGATGCAAAAATGGTGAACCTAGTTGAGTAGGGTAAGTGATACTCGACCCTTTTGGTCTAAGTTTATTTCTCGACTCGATAAGTTGTCGATGTCATTTAAAGTCTAGTTCATGTTGTTTAACGTGTTAGAAGCTTGTCAATAGTAATTGATTGTTGGCCTTGTTTTTCAATGTGATAAGTCGGTATAGTGATATTGAATAACAATTATCTTATATATTATACATGTATAAGATTGATGAATACATCTTATATATAATATAAATAACAATAAATAAACAAATAATATATGTTGGATATTCACTATCATTTTGGGAAAATTACCATAATCATGAAAGTGGCAATAATATTTATCGAGCCACTTTTTCAAAATGGTTACAATGCATATTTAAATTATAATTTAAAACCATGTTGTGGCTGATTGGATAAACTTGTCAATGTATTAATTAAGCTACTCAAGTGGTGGTAAGGGTGTCTTGAATGCCTTTTAAACAACCATTGTTATAAGAATTGGTTTGATAGTGGGTCGAGCCACTAAGATGCCTGGAATCAAGCTTTATTATAAGGCATTTTATCTAGTTGCCTATTATTCTTATTTTTTAAAATGAAGCCATTATAAACCAAGGAATGGAAGCATGTTGAGAGATATCTAGAAATGTGAACCTTTGAATTGTTGATTGCACGATGTCACTATGTGAAAAATGTCACCTTTAGGGGTGACTACTCTTATGACCATGTAATGCAGCTAGTGCAAATCCATTACATTAAAATCATTCGCTACTAGTCTTAATCGAAGATCATTAAATCCACGAAGGTGATATGGTCACTAGGCGGTAATCCAAATCTCTTGCAAAGTCGGTTGTGGTAGTTTTATTTTCTTTAGAAACTATTTCCTAACTGTTTAACAATGAAAGAAATGGATAGTTAGGGGAAGTTGAAGATAAGTGATGTTGCGAAGATCCTATTTTTTCCAAGATCGTGTTTTTTCCAGCATGACAAAGACATCTGCTATTTTTAGCCAGCATTTTAGTTTTTTAAAGTAGTTTTTCTTTAAAGCTTTGTTTTTGCTTTCTACAAATAAAGCATGCGTTGCATACTAAGTATTGTAGATCTTCTCTCTTTTTTTCTGTGTGCATCAAACTCTATTTTATCCCCTATGTATTTCTTTTAAACAAGCTGCAATAAGAGAAAAATCTATTTAAAAACAAATCAGATTATTATGTGTCTGAAAATTATTGAATGAATTATTTTCTTTCATGTCTATTGAGAGGTTTTGAATAGCATAGCATATGATCTATTTCATAACTATATTTTTCCTTTTTCTTTCTGCTATTCAATTCATTGTATCAGCTGGTTTTAGAGGAGAGGCATGTCTGTTTTCGAATCTACAATTGGTATCAAAGCAGGTATTTTGTTTTGGGTTTAAGATCTAGTGGTTGGAATTTCGCCAAAGATTATCATGTCAAATTCTAACACCTTGCCCATTCCAGAATTTGATGGAAATGAGTATGATTATTGGTGTATAAAAATGATGACTTTTTTAATAGGAAAATATTTGTGGGAGATTGTTGAATCAGGTTACCAGGAGCCAGCTGATTGTAATGCCTTCCTAGTCAATGAAAGAACAACCAAGAAGGAGGCTAAGAAGAAGAATTTTCAAGCATTGTTTCATATTCAAATAGCTCTAGATAAGAGTCTATTTCCAAGAATTGCAGGTGCAAAGACAGCTAAGGATGCCTGGAAGACTCTAAAAGAAGCTTACTAAGGCAGTGATCAAGTCCAAGTTGTCAAGCTACAGACATTGAAGAGAGAATTTGAGAATTTAAAGATGCAAGAAGCAAAAAGTGTGAGTGAATATTGTGTCAGAGTAAAAGATGTGGTCAATAAGATGGCTACACTTGGAGAAACTGTGAACACTGAAGTTCTGATAAAAAAGGTGTTGAGGTCTCTCACACCAAGATGGAATCACGTTGCCATAATTATGGAAGAAAGCAAGGATTTGACAACCCTTCAATTCGATCACCTCGTTGGATCTTTGATCTCACATGAAGAAAGATTAAAAGATTATTTTTGAGAAAGTGTTGAGAAAGCCTTTTCCTCCAAAGTACAAATCACAAAGAATGATGATGGCAGCAATAGTAGCAAAAGCAATCAAAGCCAAGGAAAAGGTCAAAATCAAAATAATTCAAGAGGTAGAGGCAGAGGTGGTTCAAGAGGTAGAGGTAGAGGAAGATTTGATAAAAGGAATGTTCAATGTTACCATTGTAATAGGTATGGACATTTTGAAAGAGAATGTAGATTAAAAGAAGGTAAAAATGTTAATTATGCTCAAGAAAGTGATGAAAATCCTCTAGATAATTTATTTTTATCTTATTATAAAGGTGAAAATAGTAGTAAAGATGTTTGGTACCTAGATTCTGGATGCTCTAACCATATGTCAGGAAATGGGAAGTTGTTTTCAAAAAAGGATGAAAGTTTCAAGTCAAATATTCAGCTCGGTGATGATAAATCATTGGTGGTTGCTGCAAAAGAAATTATGGAGGTCCACACAAAAGAAGGTATGAAGAGTGTTAAAGACATTTATTACACTCCTGAGTTAAAACATAATTTGTTAAGTGTTGGAAAATTATGTGAGAAGAACTATAGAGTTGTCTTTGAAAATAAGAAATGTACAATTTTTGATAAGAGTTAGGGCAACAGAGTAGTCACAGTTGTGCCTATGACAAAAAATAGGATGTTCCCATTGATATTTGGTGAACATAACAACAGCCTTGCCAATATATCATATGAGGATACAATTTGGTTGTGGCATCTAGCGTATGGCCATTTAAATTTTCACAGTTTGAAGCTTTTGACCTCACAAGCATTAGTTTCTGGTTTGCCAAAGGTTGAAGAGCACAAGGAGGTTTGTGAAGGATGTGCTAAAGGAAAGCATGCAAGAGAAAAATTTCCAAAAGGCACTGCATGGAGGGCCCATCAGCCCCTTCAACTTGTTCATTCAAATATCTATGGTCCTATGCAAACAAAGAGTTTGGGTAAGCCATCATATTTTATCACTTTTATTGATGATTACTCATGAAAATGTTGGGTGTATTTTTTGAAGGCTAAGGATGAAGCCCTTGATACATTCAAGAGGTTTAAAGCACTTGTGTAAAATGAGAAAGGGTGCAAAATCAAATGTTTAAGGACTGATCGTGGAGGAGAATTTTGTTCAAGAGCCTTTCAAGATTATTGTGATTTGAATGGCATCAGGAGGCAACTCATCACTCCATACACACCTCAACAGAATGGGGTCGCTAAAAGGAAAAACTGCATAGTGGTTGAAATGGCAAGGAGTATGTTACAAACCAAGGGATTGAGTAACTCTTATTAGGGAGATGCAGTTGCTACATCAGTGTATATTCTCAATCAAAGTCCCACCAGTGCACTTGAGAAGATGACTCCTTATGAAGCATGGTATGAGAAACTTAGGCCTAATGTTAATCATTTCAAAGTTTTTGGTTGTTTAGCTTATGTTCATGTACCTGATCAGAATAGACAAAAGTTAGATGCAAAAAGTGAGTCATGTATTTTTGTTGGGTATAGTGAGGAAAGCAAAGCTTACAGGTTATATAATCCTCTCACTAATAAGCTTATTGTTTGAAGAGATGTGATTTTTGATGAAGGGGGAGTTTATGGTCATCAAAAAGGCCATATGGAGAAGTCAAAATCTATTTTGAATGATGATGTTGATCATGAGCATCCCACTAATGTTGTTGTTCCAAGTGCTATAAATCCACCAAGAAGCCCCTTATCGAATTCTTCAAGTCCAACTTCAACTCCAAGTTCTAGAAGGAAGGTAAAAAGTTTGAGTGATATTTATCAAAGGAGTGCCAATCAAGCACATGAAGAAAATCCAATATGTGAGACAATTAATTTTGCTTTATTTACCAAGGCTGATTTTGAACCATCATGTTCTGAAGAAGCATGTACTAATGAGGTTTGGATGCAAGCAATGAAAGAAGAGATGGATTCCATTCATAGGAATGATACTTGGGAGCTTACAGATCTTCCACATGACAAGAAGAAGATTGGCACCAAATGGATCTACAAGACTAAGCATAACAGTGATGGAAGTGTTGAAAGGCATAAGATTAGTTGCTAAAGGCTTCACACAGAAGTATGGGATTGACTAGGAAGAGATGTTTGTACCAGTTGCAAGATAAGAGACCATCAGAATGCTGATTTCATTAGCAACTCAAAAGAATTGGAGTATACATCATATGGATGTGAAAAGTGCCTTCTTGAATGGGTACTTAGAAGAGGAAGTATATGTGGAACAGCCACAAGGTTTTCAAGTGGAAGGAAAAGAGAATCATGTTTACAAATTGAAGAAGGCTTTGTATGGCCTCAAGCAAGCACCAAGAGCATGGTATGCAAGAATTTATGGATACTTTCCAGAGAATGGCTTCAAGAGAAGTAAGAGTGAACCTACCCTTTACTAAAAACAATAAGGTAATGATATTCTTATTATAAGTTTGTATGTTGATGATTTGTTGTATATGGGCAGTAGTTCTAAGATGAAAGATGAGTTCAAAATCTCTATGATGAAAGAATTTGAAATGAAAGATCTTGGTCTCATGAAATATTTTTTAGGAATGGAGGTTTATCAATGTAAAAATGAAATTTTCATTTTCCAAACCAAATATGCAAAAGATATGTTGAAGAAGTTTGACATGGTTGATTGTAAACCATACTCCACTCCAAGTGCTCATGGAGTTGTGTTGAGTAGGAATGATGGTGCTGAATTAGTTGATGAGATAGCTTACAGAAGTATTATTCGAAGTTTGATGTTTCTAACCCACACAAGGCCTGATATCACATATTCAGTCTCACTTGTTTCAAGGTATATGAAAAATCCATCAAAAATACACATGAAGGAAGCTAAGAGAATTTTGAGATATGTAAAAGTTACTCTAAATTATGGTATTCATTACTATTCCTCTAAAAGATTCAATCTTGTTGGCTTTAGTGATTCAAATTGGGGAGGTAGTATGGATGATCGTAAGGCTACATTTGGAAATTATTTCTCCTTTGGTTCTGGTTTGATTACTTGGAGTTTCAAGAAATAAAGCATGGTTGCTCTCTCATCCACAGAAGCAGAGTATGTTGCAATTACTTTGGCAGGTACACAAGCTCTTTAGCTTAGAAATTTTTTAGAAGAAATTGGTGAGAAATAGATTCAGCCTACAATGATTTATTGTGACAATGTAAGTGCCATCAAGTTAGCAAAGAACCCAGTTCACCAAAGTAGAACAAAGCATTTTGATTTGAAGTATCACTTCATCCGTGATTTAGTACAGAAGAAGGAAGTTGAATTGAAGCACATCAGCACTCAGGATCAGTTAGCTGATATCTTCACCAAAGCAGTTACAAGAGATCAGTTTATGTTACTTCGAGATCAAATTGTGAGCCCTCTTAGCATCAAGGGGGAGTATGAAGATAAGTGATGCTACGAAGATCCTATTTTTTCCAAGATATTTTTTTTCCTAGCATGACAAAGACATCTGCTATTTTTAGGCAACATTTTAATTTTTTAAAGTAGTTTTTCTTTAAAGCTTTGTTTTTTGCTTTCTGCAAATAAATCATGCGTTGCATGCTAAGTATTGTAGATCTACTTTGTTTTTTCTGTGTGTATCGAACTCTATTTTATCCCCTATGTATTTATTTTGAACAAGCTGCAATAAGAGAAAACTCTTTTTCAAAATAGAGAAGATTATTATGTGTCTAAAAATTATTGAATGAATTATTTTATTGAATGTCTATTGAGAGGTTTTGAATAGCATAGCATATGATCTATTTTATAACTATATTTTTCCTTTTTCTTTCTGTTGTTCAATTCATTGTATCAGCTGGTTCTAGAGGAGAGGCCTGTCTGTTTTCGAATCTACAGAAGTACCTCAAGAACTATCGGAAGGGGGAGAAAAATAGAGGTGGGAATAATAAAATATTTGACGGGAAGTAAGTAGTTTCATATG